>JAYKKM010000391.1:2687500-3152500 GCA_035772405.1 Chrysogorgia sp. JL179-B06
CTAAAAGGGATGACTCAAAAGGACCTTCACATTTTCTAAAACTTCTAATTCCCTAGTCTCAATCCTAACCCTAACCTTGATCCTAACCATAAACCTAACCGTAGCTAACCCTAACCTACAACTGAAAATAAAGACCAGACAAAAACAGAAAGGTCCTTTTGAGTGACCCTTATAGATTAGCCGAATTGGTCCTTACTTTAAATTGTTTTGAATTTAACAGCGATTTTTACGGCTCAAACAGGCACAAAAATGGAACCTGTATCATGCACTGAATCTTTCAACCTCGTACCCAGGATCTTTTCTCCTCTCTCGCCCGCCCCTTTTCGCAGCGGGTATGAAGTTGTGAATCTTTTCGTTGGATACATTGAACATTTAAGGTGATTCCTCAGTTTTGCATTGCGCACATTCAATAATCAGTGTTTTATGGCCATTACGCAACATTTTTAAAAAATTCCGACCATTTTAGGACAATTTAGTGCCAAATCTAACAATGGCCGCTTATGTACTGGTAGGGAAGAGTTATTAAGGGACTAAATCAATTTTTTTCCGAGAACGGTTACACAAGTCTAGCTAGGGCTCCTGTACAAGTAGGTTTGTAAACTACTTGATAATGCCGGTTTAACGCCATAGTTCTTAAAGAAGGTCGGTGACCATAATTTTTCCTTAATAATTATTTTCTTCTACCACTTTTACGTGTATAACAGAAACTTAGAGAAAAATCATTTCTACAACTTACAATATTTTACATTTTTGATGAATGTTTCTTCAAATAACATGTCAAAGAATATGGGAAACGACCTTTCTTTATTATAATAAACCCTGATAGCTGTTTCTTTTTCCCTAAAATAGCATGTTTTTTTGTATAAAATTACTAGTTGTAAAAAATAAAAAAATATCTTTGTCAAAAGGTTCAAGAAAAAGTTGTGCAATGCGGTTTTTACTCAACTCGTAAATTGGTCACAATGACGTCACCATACTGAGTAAGAGGTGATCTGCGATATGCCATATCTTCTAAACAAGGTCGGTGACACCAACTTTTGTTTTGGTTTTAATATAAGTATGTCAATAACTTTAAGACTGGAAAGTTTCAGCAAATTTTCATTTCGGAAAGAATTACTGAGGAATTACCTTAATTGAACATTTTGTACCGAATTGTAACGGCACACACTCGCAAAACAGTTAACACACTTTTATTTCCTTAATTTACCAACAGTATAAAACTCCTCGAATCACTTGTTGTTTTTACTCGTGTTCGATTGTTCTTATCACATGACTATTCCAGCCTATCGCGTGTCCGCACAGTTACCCAATAAAATACTATAAATATTAACGCAAATTTGGATGTAGACCCCTGATTCGGGTCACACTCCCCTAAAAACTAATGTTCTCAGTTTTTAACCATACTCTATGTACTATATACATTGCATGCAATACTTAATCATCGTCTTATACCATCTTTGGCTTTCTCGGCTGCCTTCCTTTTTGGTACAGTACGTTGTTCAACTTCTTGCGGAACAGGTGCTTTCACTTCTTCAGTATGGACACTTCTGATTTCCAAGGATAATACCAACTGGATTGGTCGTTCTATTTCGTGTCCCTTGTGACGTAGGACCACTCCTCTAACTACTCCATCTCTCCCTTTGATAAAGCGCAAGACCTTTCCTTTCTTCCAGTCCTCTGTTTTTCTCTTCTCCCAAAACCAGTACGAGTTCTCCTATCTTTGGTAAGCGTCCATCTCCTTTGACAATGCGATGGGATTCCATGAGGCTGTGGATATACTGTCTTTTCCAACGAGTCCATGCATGTTGCCTTGCGGTGCTGAGTCGTCTGTACATCTTTCCCATCTCGTCTGTATGTTCTACTTCTATATTCTCGACGATGCAAGATTCTTGTCCCCACATGATTGTATTAGGTGTCAGGATCTGATCCTCCCCATCAGTTTCGATGTAAGTTAATGGCCGATTATTTAAATGCCTTTCGATATCCATGACGATGGTGGTCAGCTGTTCAAAGGTGAGCTGAGTTTTCCCCAGTGTCTTATAGAGCATTTTCTTGATTTCTTTTATGATCCTCTCGTACATTCCTCCCCACCAGAGAGATTTCGACAAATTGAATTGCCAGGTGATTTCTTGCTTGGCTAAGAAGTTATCAAGTTCCTCACTCCTTATCTTCTTAATCCACTGTGCCGTAGCTCTGAAAACTGCTGCATTATCTGAGACAATGCGTCGTGGTCTCGTTCTCCGTGTAATGAACGCATTCAGTTTCTCTTGAAATTCTTCTGCTGTCTGGCTCTTGGTGACCTCAAGGTGGACTGCTCGCATCGCAGAACAGGTAAATATGATGATGGATGCTTTCCCTTCTTCTTTCTTGTTAAGTTTGTAAACCAAAGGTCCCGCGAAGTCAACTCCGGTTGTCTGGAATGGTCTACTCGCTTGGGTACGGAACTGTGGAAGTTGAGCTGTGTTTGTCTTCCCATAAGGTTTCGTGGAGAATACTTTACAGGTATGGCATTGATGAATTTCCTTCTTAACCAGTGATCTCAGATGAGGAATCCACCATCCTTCTCTTATGGCTCCCATGGTACTGGCTGTTCCTAGATGTAATGACTGCTCGTGGACATGCCTGATGAGCTTTTGAGTGAATAATCCATCTTCCAGATAGATTGGTGTGTATCCTTGGATCCTTCCAACACACTTAAGTATGCTTGTTTCACCGTCTCTCTCGAGTCTCCAACCAGGGCTCTCTGTATCTTCAGGTATCGATCTTTGTATTTTCCTCACCCAGCTGTTTCTGGCGCTTAGGATTTATTTTGTTGACAACGGACCTTGAGTCTTCTTCACCCTTCTCGCTGTTGCCAAACTATTGCTCATGAACCGCAAACACCAAGCTGTTATTCTGAGGGTCGTCCAGTACCGCTTACGCATCAGCAACAGTTCCCATTCATGTGGTATCCTCTCTGGTGCATAGGCAATTATCTCTTTTATGCATTTCTCTTCTTCAGTTGCTGGTGGAGTGCCTTTTAACTTGGGTTGTGGTGGCCATTCATCTTCACGCAACAGCCATTCTGGACCGGTGTACCATTCTTTGGTTTCCATTTGGTTGAGACTCGCACCCCTACTACCCAGGTCTGCAACATTTCTCTCTGAGGGGCAATGTTTCCACTGAATTCCAACTTCCTGTGTCGTCTCTGCAATCTTTCTTACTCGGTTTGCCACAAAAACCTTCAAGGTCTCCCTGGGCTCGAAATCCAGTAGAGGGCCACCATGCTATCCATCCACACAGTAACCGAGGTAATGGGCCATCCTGTGAGGGCTTTGGTTAAGTTCTTCGTCAGATTCGCAGCCATCTGTCCACTAACCAATTCTAGGTGGGAAATCGATGTGTTTCGCTTGGAGATACGGGATTTCGACGTCAAAAGTCCTTTCACTGTCCCTGTGGCTTGCTCAATAACTGCGATTGTCGTGGTAGAACAGGCTAACTTGCTCGCGTCTGCAAACAGATGTAAATGTATTGCTTTGACTCTCTTGCACTCTTTGATTAGACTTCTGGGAATTCTTACAGTTCGCAGTTGTTTGGTCCACCTCAACCAATCCTTGGTCAGTATTGAAGACACCTCCGAATCCCAATTCCGATTCTCGTCGCAGGCCTCCCGATAGATACGCTTCCCTTCTACCATAGTTGGTGAGATGATACCCAGTAAGTTTAGAATGGTCTTCTTGGTAACTTGTTCTCCCTCGATTCCCTTTGGCGCTTGGATTTCCAATGTGTCGTCTTGCTTATCCCATCCTAAACCAAGTATCTTCCCCGGATTGGGCATGTTTTCACTCTCGACTGTTCGAATGTTCGACTCCCATTTGTGCACCGGGAACATTCCACTCTCCAAAATAGTGTTTGCTTCATTCATTCTTGAACGTCTCCAATTATTCTGAGGTATAACCAGTCTTCGTCAGGTTATCAACGTAGGTGTTAGTTCTGAGGTCTCACAGGGTATGCTCCAGTTGATCCGCCTGTCGGTTGTAATAATGTTGCAATGTGGCTCCTAGGAGAAACGGGCTCGCTTCAGTTCCAAATGGCACTCGTGTTAGTCGAAAATGTTCCTCTTTTCCAGTTAGATTAAACAGGAAGCGGAATTCATCCCTGTCTTCTGATTTCAGCCCAATCTGCAGAAATGCTTTCTGGATGTCACCGATTAACAGACAAGGGGCCATTCGTGCTCTTATCATAATATCCCATAACAATGGTTGCAATGCAGGCCCAGTATGCATGCATTTATTCACACTTGGTGCGATGAGGTTAGGCTTTGCGCTGGCGTCGAACACCATTCTGACTTTAGTTGTGGTTGCTGACTCCTTGACCACTGGTTTATGTGGTAAATAAAACACTCGCTCTCCTGTGGGTTGATCTGGAACTCTTTCAATGATTCCCTTCTGTAGCTGATCCAAAACAATCTTCTGGTATTCTTCCTCTAATTTCTGATCTCGTTTGACCTTTCTCATCACACTTTGCAGTCGTCTTCTGCTTTGCACTTCATTCGTGTCGGCAAGGTGGGCACCAGGGATCCAGGGAATGTTTACTTCGTATCTTCCCTCTTCATTTTGGGTGATTCCTTCCATAAACTCTGTGTAAACATCTAGCTGGTCATTCTCGCCACGGTCCTCCACTCCAAGAACATCGAGGCTATACAAGTTCTTGTAGTCACTTGTGTCCCTCACATAGAGGCACAACTTGTCAGGATGGTCTCCACCATGTATTATCCACCCGAATGTCGTTTCTTCCACAACTGGCTCTTCTGGTTTACCTTTGTAAATTTCCTGTGTCTTGATTCGACAGAATGTGTTGTCTCCAATGATGAGGTGTACGGGGTACCATATCTGGTCTTCGGATTTTTGTGAAGTCAGGCATCCTGGTCACGGCACCACTTTGTACCGAATTGTAACGGCACACACTCACAAAACAGTTAAAACACTTTTATTTCCTTAATTTACCAACAGTATAAAACTCCGAAAACTCACTTGTCAAACTCCTCGAATTACTTGTTGTTCTTACTCGTGTTCGATTGTTCTTATCACATGACTATTACAGCCTATCGCGTGTCCGCACAGGTTACCAAATAAAATACTATAAATATTAACGCAAATTTGGATGTAGACCCCTGATTTGGGTAAATTTAATTTGTCAACAGCTATGAAGGCCTGGTCCCTTGTTTATACAAAATATATATCGATGATGTGGTGATTGCCACATCTATTTCATATATCGCAAAATTTCTCAACTTTGTCAACGATTTCCACCCCACTTTAGAATTCACGTGGGAAATTAGTGAATCTAAAATTCCATTTCTTGACATTTACATGAGCATACAAAGCACAGACTCACACAGCTACTTTTATACAACTTATCTCATCCTATTGTCCAATTGCTACGCTTATATAAATACGTCACATTAGCAGCGATGACAACGAGTTTATTATCAAAGACATGTTCAACTGTAGCCTCCTCCGCAGGCAACTCTGTGTCTTCCCAAACGGCGGCTTTTAAATAATGTTTTGGCTGCGATCTGGTTTTGGCCGAGCACGAAAGGGACAAACGGGGATTGGGAGCGAAACGCCAAAACCAGTCATATTTTCAAAACCAATATGGCGTCAAAATTCTCAAATTTTCAAATTCTATAAGCCATATCTTCTTAACTATATTTATAGGAATACTGAAACTTTGGGAATAAACTAAAGTCATTACGCAACACATTTAAAGACATTTCGACTGTACCACTAGTAATTTATTTTATTGCATAATTTATAAACAATGCTCTATTTCAGTCTATATTGGTAAAACTAAACGCAAATTAGGTGATCGTTTCCGAGAAAATACGTAAGTACTCTTACTTAAAGGACATTGGCAATAAAATCGAAGTATATGACTTAGCTAGTCGGAATATTGTAGTTTGGCGTTATGAAAATGCTCGTAACATTTTAAAAGTTGAATAAACCATGCCAAAACGCCGCCATTTTGAATATGACCGTGATGTCATGTGCTGGGAAGTGTTGTATTTCGTACTTTTATGCTACTTATCATGGGGCCATGTATTGCTTAGTTTATTTTGTTTTTGCGATTACTAAAATAACGTTGAGAAGAAGCTTAATTTATTTTCACTTCCGCCAACACTGACCACTTTACCCAGCACATGACGTCACAGATCATGTGACAGAGAACCGTAATAGCCTTTTAAGCGGTTGCTATTAATAGCTCAAAATGCAGACAAACAAACCAAATTTGACTCACAAATGATTGCAAATGAACTATTTTCTTTTGTTATGGCCGCAATAATTATGGGTAATTGCGGACAAACATGGTTACTGACGTCATGCACCTTTAATACGTGATACGAGCATTTTACAACCTCAAACTACGTTATTTTGGTTATTTAGGTAACATCCTTTGATCTAAAAGGTACTTATTTTTTGTTGCCAATGTCCTTTATGTATTTTTCGAGATATTACAGTTCTCTTATTAACTTATTTCTCTTTTTCATATCCAATTAGTTTGAGAACTTAACAACTTTTGTATTTATTCTTATAATTTATTATTTACCTATATATTCACACGTTTTAAAATTCGTATTTTATTGTAAGAATAATATTCTTCTCCAGATTATCATTGAAAACAAACGAGGGAAAATGCTGCAGGCAAGTTAAACCATAACATTTGTAACGTGGTGAGGAACAGTGTAACCTGTCAAGCCCGTCTGGTGTGCTGGACAGACAATTTCATCTGGAGATGTTCCATACCATAACTCGTTACATTTGGTAATCTCAGAAGTCAAAATACACAGTACATTCTAAACAGACACGCTACTCGTGCAATTTCCACCGGTTTCTCTTTTCTGGTCGGTCGTCGATCTGCAGGGGCGTACGGGAAGGGGGGTCCAGGGGGTCCATGGACCCACAGTCAGCGTTCCTGCTACGCCCAGTCGTGCATTTTTGGTCAATTCAGTGGGGTCATTTTGGGAAGAAGAGTTGGAGGAGGATTACCAGAAAAGAAAGAAGTATATAGAAGTATACTCGTTTCCTTTGAGTAAAGTAATGCGGACTGCCAAATGAATAATATTGTATTCATAGTTGTAGTTGTGTCATACTCTAAATATTTTTGCTGTTAAAATATTAAGTTTATACAGTATACTGTATACCACAAGAAAGTTGAAGAATCCATAATATATACTTGAATAATTGGGGTGGCACTCAGCCGGGCGGAAGCGTACCGTAATTTGTGGTCTGTGGACGACTCGGTAAAAAACTGGTGGACCCCCAGGTCTTCCCAAACCAATACGCCCCTGTCGGTCTGTCAGTTCAAGTCCAGTCGTGTTTCGGTCTTGGTATAAGGTTGCCGGTAGACCACGTCGACGATCTGGATCTCCATTTCAAGTAATATTTGAACAACGACAGCGAGTGTTTCACCGGGATATCCAAACACGAGAAAACAATGTATGAAAACACGAGCGCGTAGCGCGAGTGTTTTTGTTAATTGTTTTTGAGTGTTTGGATATCCCGGTGGGACACGAGCTGGAGTTGTTTAAATAGCTTCTCAAATGAACACAAGTATAGGTTATTTTTGATTGGATGATATTCTCTCATGGGAGGGTTATGTTAATAGTTGAACACTACAATACATTTGATCGGCATACGTAATTAGGATATTTGAGGAAGATCACTAGTGATCTTCCTCAAATATCCTAATTACGTATGCCGATCAAATGATTGTAGTGTTCTGAGACACGGTGTTTGACTTAGTTATCCAAATGCAATCCCGTGACTAGATGGGTCTTTATTATTGGATAATTAGCTCATGAATTATTAATGAGTTTGAGAACTCTGTTTCTCACTTCTGTAGTATCTTTCATTCATCCCAAGGCCGTTCCGACGTGTATAACGCCACTTTCTTTGCCGCGTATTTGCCATTAACGGTTTCTTGTTTCGATGTCTTCAGTGTCGACTCCGGTTTGATCATATGTACGGGGACGATCCCACGCTTGCCACCAATTTGTAACGTGCCGAGGTTACAGCACACCAAGCAGCACACACGAATGTGGTCTGAAAGCAGAACAGCACACATTCGACAGAGTCGGAATGGAGAACAATTTAATAGAGTGAAACATCTTATATAGTAGTACATGGAAACATGTCATCATCCATAAATCGGATTGACGTCTTTGAATCCGAAGGTTTGTCTGAGTTCCGAATCCGATCCGAAGCTAAAAAATGTAATCCGATCCAATCCGAAAACAGTTTATTAAATCCGATCCGATGCTAAAAAATCGTAATCCGATCCGATACGAAAAAAACTCCGTAAAACCCGATCCGAAGTCCGTGACCATGCTTAAAACAAAACCAAAACAAATAAATTGGAGAAAAGTGAAAAACCTCATTGACAGTGTTTTATGAATAGTAAACCTAACAAAATAAACAAACTAACAAACACAATAATTCCTATATCCTAATTGCTAAATCTAATTATTTAAGAATAATCCATACAACACTAGTGTATTTTATTGTCAACAATACGTCAAAACACTGTTTATAATGCAGCAAAATAATGGGGTGTGGGGTCATTCTTTGAGCGAAACATAAGTCGAACGAATGGAGTAATAATTCTTGTTTTGTCGTAGCTTCTAAGATCTAAGCCATTGTGAAGCCATTTGTAAACGGAAAAAGCCGAAATAAAGTTGTAGAATTATATAACTAATATAGCAATTAAATGTTCGCTTGCGAGTTGCAACTTGCGAGTTTAATGATATTTTAATAACCTACGCATGCTACATATATTAAATTTTAAATGACTTTCTTTATAAGCAGACTATCTATGACCATATTATAGATAAGGTCAACCAAAACCAGCTGGCGAAGCGTCATTCAATGTACACTGAACAGAATATTAAACCGTTTGTGTCGGGAGTATGGCTTCGTTATTGTGATGTGTACCTACTTTCTCCTGACCAGCATATCTACACAACTGAAGTACTAATTAAAAACTTGCATTGGATCTTTACTTATTCTCGGTGAGCGGAGAAATACCGTTTCCATATTCACTGCACTGCAAAGCTAAGATTAAATTGGGTAATATAAAGTTTCGATATTTTTGGCATTACTCATTAGTGGCGATATGATGCTGGATTCCATTGATAAGCTTTCACAAACGTATGGAACAACGTCGCCCAAGACATCGCAAACAGGTCGAAAGGCCAAGCTGAGCAAGGTTGACAAGATGGATGCCGCCATTTTTCAGATGATTAACCCGAATAAGGAGAAACACATACAATATGCAACAACTTTCATCGTAGCCTTCAACATCTTTGTTGTTCTCTTTGCATTAATTACAAAAGATTTCACTTTGGCTATGATAGTGCCAGCAATTTGGTTTTTAAGTCCTTGGTAACGACAATCACAAAACGAAAAAGAAACAAGCTCATCAACATTCATTTGGTTATAATGATCGTTATTTATTAACTAGAAGTTTTTATCAAAAGTGAAGTACTGCGAGTTGCGACCATTTACTATTTAGCAGTAAAATGGTTGTTTTAACCCTTTATCGTCCGAAGCATTTTTCATCATCAAGTGAAATCGTCTGACACAATATGGTGTGGAATGTCATATAAAGATTAAAGAAAATGTATACTATATAGACCATAAATGTAAACGTTTTATTATATGTTTGTCTCGATAGTATGGTTTCGTTATTGTGATGTGTACCTACTTTCTCCTGACCAGCATATCTACACGACTCAAGTACTAATTAAAAGCTTGCATTGGATCTTTATTTATTCTCGGTGAGCGGAGAAATACTGTTTCCATATTTACTGCACTGCAAAGCTAAGATTAAATTGGGTAATATAAAGTTTCGATATTTTTGGCATTACTCATTACTACATTAGTGACGATATGATGCTGGATTCCTGATTGATAAGCTTTCACAACTTATGGAACAACATCATCCAAGACTCATCGCAAACAGGTCGAAAGGCCAAGCTGAGCAAGGTTGACAAGATGGATGCCGCTATTTATCAGATGATTAACCCGAATAAGGAGAAACACATACACTATGCAACAACTTTCATCGTAGCCTTCAACATCTTTGTTGTTCTCTTTGCATTAATTACAAAAGATTTCACTTTGGCTATGATAGTGCCAGCAATTTGGTTTTTAAGTCCTTGGTAACGACAATCATAAAACGAAAAAGAAACAAGCTGATCAACATTCATTTGGTTAATTATCGTTATTTATTAATTAAGATAAATTATTAATTACAGGCTGAGAGCTATTGGCTTAAATACCTATAAATTGTTAACTAGTATAGAATTGTGGTCATTATATTGAATAAATAATTAAATGTAACGTTACTACGAATATATATCACTTTAAAACCTCCGTATAACGAACGTCTTTTATGTTCTCCGTTTTCAAGTGCCCGTTGCAGTAGAGGTACTTGTCCGTTGTTCAGAGGATTAAACTTATCTAGTGCCGTATAGGTGCAAAAGTGGGAGGAAAGCTGCGGATTTCTAGCTCCCAATGGTGGGGGAGTTTTTCGGAATGTTGGGGGACAAATTCATTACCCTTAGTTTGTATAAATTTAACTTCTAATCTGCCTCACTGTACCGCACTCTGCCTGTTTTCTTTGCGCATTATCCCCTCGTGATAATCTCGCCGCAGCAGGGATCCATTTCTCACGAACAGTTTGTATATATATTTGTATATATACATCTGTATATATATATATATATATATATTAGATTTTAACGTATTACACTGGAGAAGCTTGAATAGGCGAAACGTCTGTAAATTAAAGATATAATCGATCTGTCTGGAGTTCGCGTCCTTTTATACTTTCACTTTTTACATTTTAAGCGTTTTGTATCCTTTGGATCCTCCAGTCAAGCGACATCATCGTTGGTTATCCAATTCTCAAACGAAGCTATATATATAATATATATATATATATATATATATATATATATATATATATATATATATAGTTCAATCTATCAGACACGTGTTTCACAGCTCATCAGTGTAGCTTGGAACAATCTGGATGAGTCTGGCTATTATACACTTGCGATCGCCATTGACAACCGCTTGTGGGACAGCACCGGCGATCAGAACATCCAGATAGCGTGAAGTGCGCATGGGGCCAGAGCGCTCAAACTATCTTCGACAAACATAACATCAACACTCAATTTTCTAGCATAACGAAGCATGTCGGACCAATCAGACTGGCAGCCAAAGGACGTATGGCAATTCAAATAACCGTCTTGTTTGAGCTCATATCAACCTTCCTCATCAAGAATAAGATATTCTCTCGCAACATTACAGAACTGTTCTACTGGGTGGTTTAACATCTTTACCCCTAAACGCCAATCTCGTTGTTCTGTTCTGTACACGTCAGAGACTCGTTTGATACTTATACCACCATGTTCTCTTGGTAGGTAAATCACCAACTGAGTAGTTGTCTCGTACAAACCATATAGTTGACGAATGATTTTAGTAAGAATAGCATCCAAGGCATATGCTCTAGTTGCCCTTAGAATTTTTGCCAGCGCCATATTATTGAAAGCACTTGCTTTCAATGATAGCCGAAGATCGCATTTATAGATTTTATGTAATGGTTCTTCACTTCATACTTTTCAAGAATTTCACGAATTTGTTCAGGGTCTTCACCTGATAATAAAGATTTTCCCAAATATTTGTACGATGTATTTCTTCCATAGACTGTAAGTTTGTGATTTTGAACAGTTACCTCAGGCGTTTCATCATACTTTCCTTTATACCAGTTGTTTCCAGATCTTGCATATATAAAACTGCACATTTGCTGGGTTTCACCTCTAGACCCAGTGGCGTAGCTAGGATTTTTTGGTGGAGGGGCAGGCATCCAAATTTTCCGAAAATATGGGCGTGGTCAAAATGGGCGTGGTCAAAAATGGGCGTGGTTATATTGATATCAATTAAAGGCGTTGCCATAAACATGTTTCATTCATTCATTCGTCAAGAAATTAGTCGTATTTTTCTACATATTAGTAGTAAATTACCTATATACTGAATTAGCAAACGTATTTACAAATTTTCTGTTTTAAATTTTATAATCATGTAGAATTGTACCACTGCATTTATGACTGTGTGGCACTAGAGAGATACAAATACAATTCTCCACTTAAGTCATTGAAATAGTCTTCTGGTTTTCGAATTTAAAAATGGTTGTTGAAGTTCTCTAACAGAAATTGATGAAACGATTTCGCGATTTATTGAGATGCATGCAAGGTTTGAGAGTCGCTTTTCGGTCATCGTGCTTCTCAAGTACGTCTTAACACGTTTCAAGCAGCTGCTGAATGCTCTTTCATCGTGTGCTGATGAAACAGGTAAGGTGAGGTAAACTGAAACAGGTAAATGTTTCGTCACGAGTTTTGTGAGTCACAAGTCTCGCCAGAGTCGCCACTATCGTATTTCATCAGGAAAGAGCTGACAGATATCTGATATCAGATATGCAACGACACTAACCCTTGTTGTTGAGCGGAAACTGTTTTTTTCGCACCTCGGCACCTGTATAACAAGTCGGACAAGATCCGACACTTTAATGCTATCTAATATATGTTATAATGCTCTCACATATCATCACGACAAAATTATTACGTACTATTTATATTAAAACAGGTTAACGTCTAATGTCTATCCTGTTACAATCAACAACTTTCCCAAGTCCCAACCACCCAAATTTTCCGACAGACGACAAGAATTTTCCGACAAACGTCCCGCGAAGTCGTTTGGGGGGGGGGGGGCGATGGTACTGAGTACGTGCATGGTGTACCACAATAATAATAATAATAATAATAATAATGTAAACTTCATTTTATTGATAATTAATAATTAATTTACAATGATAAACCTCCGTTTACAGGTAGTTTACCAATGTCTACTTGAACTGATTTTATATGATAATAACAGATTAGATGTTCATTAGTTCTGGGTTATTCCATTCTTTGTCGCGTTTACAGAAAACATAATACGTGCTCCTTATACATATGTTCATTATTTTCTTTAAAATATACTTCCTACAGCGTGCGTCATATTCAAGCTCTTTTAACATTTCAACAAAATCTAGTGATGCTAATAATAATAACAATAATAATAATGATAATAATGATAATAATAATAATAATCTTTATTTAAACTGTAATATGATGAACAGTATTTACAAATATATCAATGTTATAAAAAACAACTAAAACTATTGTAAGGGACCGGTCATTATTTATGGCCGGGGTGGGGTCCGAAGAGAAAATGGTTGGGTAGCTGAAAATTCTAAGAGGGTAGCAAATTTTTCATGACTATTTACAAAAAAAAAATAGGAGTTCATTTAAAATTGGAATCTCATCATCAGTTCTCCTTAGTCATCATTGCACATTAGCTTTTGTTATTGTATTCCTCTGCTTGTTTTCCTTGGATTCCTGCTCTGTATAGGGAGATAATAATCTGAAAGTTACAGTAGGATCTGACTGTATATCTATTTGGGTTTGTTATTAAAACTTGTATCGACGATATGCTGGGAATTGGGCTTTATGTAACTTTTTTTCTACTTGGGTTGCGTAAAAAAATTTCTTTACATAAATGGTTGGGACGATTAAATTTCTGATATTAATTTGGTTGGGTAAAAATTTTTTCCAGCACCAAATCTATTTCTCTGCGGCCCCCACCCGACCATAAATAATAACCGATCCCTAAAGACTACAATTATGAAAATTTACATCACAATCTAAAAGTATAAAAAGTGTTTTTTTTTAAAGTATTTGTAGACGTAATCTTCTCCGCTGATGTTCCAATCTTTATCTCCTGCATACTTGAACATTGTTTGACCCGTTTTACTTTTTACTTTCATCTCCCGATGCAGCCTTGTTTTAAGTCCCTAAAAACACCTAACAGTTTCTGAGGGCAACCTAAATGGTTTAAAATTTTAAAAATATTACAATTAAAATTACAAAACGTTTTTCTACATTTCCACTGAATGTAGCTACTATAATCTATATGATGAGACGCTCTAACCATTGAGCTACGTCAATCAGAAGGTTACTAGTTCGATTCCTGTCGACCAGGATTTATCTTGAGCTTGAAGATCGTCCATGTATCGTCTGTCTACTCCAAGCCGAGCTCCAAGCTCCCACATTCACTACATCAGTCTATCTATATCAGTGTGTCTGTATACAACAGTCTATATATATTTAGTGATAAAATAGAGCGATATAAATACACGACTTTCGACCTACAAAGAACAATGAAAAGCAATAAACTGAAGAATTCATTAACGACAAGAATGTTACATTGAACAATAATTCGTAATTATTTAGTTTACTTGAGATTGTCAATTAAGATGACATCAAAACGTCGTGTATTTCATATCGCTCACAGGCTGAAAAACATCCAAAATTGAAGCATGCACCTCTTTGTTCTATTGATATCTCTGGAAATAACCATATAACTGTTGTGAAAAGCTATACATTTTCTGAAAGCCAAAAAAACCAGCTTTTACTATATGCTTTTAAACATGTTAAAGATTATGTTAACAAGACACATGTTGAAAAACTTTCATTTTTCTAGAAAAGCCCATCTCGCACCGCGTAGCATCATGCAAATTCAAAATGCCACCAATCGCAGAGTTGTTCATGAAATCAAATCAAACTTGGCATGTGAGTGGATCTCATGTGTCTGGCGTTTCTCGTGAATTTCAATTTTTAATCTTGTTTTACTAAGAAATACTTAAATGTTTTACTAAGAAATTACTTGTCTATAAGAGCACTGCACTAGCATCGCAGGGTCGCGGGTTCAATTCCGGCCGGAAGGCCTTGAAGTTGCATTTTTCGCAACTGGTCCCGGTGTCACAGGAAATTCGCCCCCCCAGGAAATTCGCCCCCCTCCCCCTGGAGGGGCGAATTTCCTAGGAATCTTGCCCTCCCCGGGGCGAATTTCCTAGGAATTTCGCCCCCCTAGGGGCGAATTTCCTAGGATATTCGCCCCCCTCTAGGAAATTTGCCCCCCTCTCAATTTCGTTTTAAAATCAAAACTTTTCAAGAACATTGTTTATTAAATTTAATCAGTTCACAAAAAAATACTTATGAATATATTAGTTGACCAGTTCAGACATTTTAGAGCTATTGGACTTGTTTAGAAATAAATGAATAAAAATAGAAATTATCAGATAAAGTGCTGCAAATTTCGACAATAGGAATCGTTAACAATGGCCTTTGCGGTGACCACTTTTTAACAATGAACGATGACTCACACATGCAAAACAATAATATGAACAAAGGGTCTAGAATTTGAATAGGGTCGGTTGCAGACTTTGGTCTCTTCCACAGATCTCTAAAATAGGACTGGATCGGACCTTCCTATTGTGTGATGTTTTAACTTTATCTTATAATCCCTTTTTAATTCTCTGGGCTGTTCTTCCGAGTAAGCATGATGTACCTATCCTCCCCCTCCCCTTTGTTTATATTATTACCAGAAAAGAGTTCTTAAAATAACGACAAAATTAAATATTGCTTTGGAAAACGCATTCATGAAGGTGAATAGCAATGTTGGATAGTTCTTAAACGAAGTGTTCAAAACTTAGCAGAGTCAGTGGAGAAAAACATTTAAACTAAAAAAGGATAATGCATTTCTGCGGACAATTTCCCCAAAAACAGAGCGGGTATTTATACGATAAATGTTGAATAACGTCACCCCCATTGATGAATTGTGACGCTATATTTAACAACATACTAAAAACAAAACCCATGCACATTAGGAGAAAGATGTTAAGGGTTTTCCAATCGCTGAGTCACAACTGACAATTGGCTCGCTTCGACATTGCTGTTTTGGCTGCTGACGAGTGGAAATAGTTTTATTTCGAATGACAGAAGACACATGTTGTTCTCATATATTGACGGCAAGTGGATTCCAATTTATATCTTGCGACTAAAGAGGAGGGCGAAATTCCTAAAGGGGGGCGATATTCCTGGGAAATTTGTCCCCCGGGAGGGCGGATTTCCTAGGAATATCGCCCCCAGGGGGGCGATATTACGGCGGGACGAATTTCCTGGGACACCGGTTTGGTCTTAAAATATATATATTCCAATATAGACCATCTCATTTACTTATCAAAAATGCGGAAAAGTGTTATACTCTATCATTTTACGAGTTCTTTCATATTAGACAAACTTAATTTGTGTTGCCAATGTCCTTTAAACACGGCCACCTGCCCCTAGCTGCACTGTTATCACTGCAGGTGAAATCGACACCTGAATTTGGTGTTCAAAATTACGCCACATGAAAAGGGGTCATGCAGGTTACGTCATATGGGCACCACAAGACAAAACAGTCCATGGGAAGTCGTGTAATATTCAAGGTTCTGAAAAATGAAACAAACAAAAAGAATGTGTGGTCTTGGATGGATTTAAAAGTAAGAGTTTTCCTATGTAATTCCTATGTATTTTCCATAGTTTTCCTATGACGTTTTTTCTAACATCAAATACTTCTTAGAAATATATCTTTGACAAGATCCGTACTCGTAGTTTGTCTTAGTTTAATAGCACTGATAGATATAATCAGGCCCGCCCAGGGGGGGAGGGAAACTGGGGCAATTTGCCCCGGGCACCCAGCTCGAGAGGGGCCCCCTAATTATTTTGCTAGTTTACTTTGTAGAAAATCGGTAGATGGTAGCCAGCTAGAGGCTGTAGTTGAAATTATCAAACAGTATATATTTTCTGCTTCTCTGCATTAGTAATTATTTATTTTGTCCTTATTTTGTACATCTTTTACGCCTTACGAAAATTTGCATTGTCATTTCACATGTAGAACTGAAACATTTTCACTTGAAATACCTTTATATCCGATTCATCCGTAAAATGGCATGCAAAATGTTTCCAAGGGGGGCCCCCAATTATTTATTTTGCCCGGGGCCTATTTTAGTCTTTGTGCGGGCCTGAGTATAATCGCATATTCGTCATTCGTGAGAAGATAGTTGAGATGGGCGAGAGTGAAAGTGAAAACCGGGAGCGAACAATATACAATGAATAAAGATTAGGCGAAAACCAAAGTGTGGAATTCATTCTACCTTTATTTTAATTTAGCGACTTTTAATTTCAATTTAGCGACCTCAGGTATTAAGGCATGACTCTTGACTTCGACACTAAAATTTCCTATTTTCCAGAGATTTTGTCCAAACTAAATCAAACTTACAAAACATATTTATCATACAGTAGCAACTAATTTACGATTTTGTTTCCATGACAACAAGGTCACGTGACTCGTTGGCAGCCATATTGGATAAAAACTTAAAACATTCTCGAGGCACGCGAATATATATAATTTAAACAATTAAACAGCGTAATTTGATGCAAATATTGATCTAGTTTATCAAGCTGAGTTGCAAGATTGTATAGCTTTACCGTACAAATGGGAACTTTTAGCGAATGATTTTTCCTCTAGTTACAATTGCAAATTGTTCCTACCGTTCAACTTAACAACGCTGTTTAATGGTTTAAATTATATATATTCGCATGCCTCAAGAACGTTTTAAATTTTCATCCAATATGGCCGCCAATGCGTCACGTGACCTTGCTGTTCATGGAAACAAAACTGTAAATTAGTTCCTACTGTATGATAAATATGTTTGGTAAGTTTGGACGAAAACTCTGCAAAATAAGAAATTTCAGTGTCGACAAGAGCCATGCCTTAATACCCCTGAGACTTTTAATTTCAGTTAGCGATTTTTATTTTCAATAGCGGAGCGCGTTAATGCTATTTATAGAACCAAAACTCAGACAAACAAAAAACAAAATTGAATCTGAAGGGATTCCTAAATAGAAATGGAATGCAAGAATAAATTATAGACTCAGACAAACATACATACTGACGTCATTACCGCGCTTCGCTATTAAAAAATGAGTGTCAGGGTCATGCATTGCGCGCTCACGGCGGCCATTTTATAGCCGGCCAGTGAGTTCGTTTTATAATCCTTTACGTAAATGCGCTACTTTGTAATTTTTTTAAGTGATAATATTATACTAAACTGAATATTTATATAGCTATTTGTTGCAACTCTTGATTGCTAATGTAGAAAATATTGTTCTAATATGTTGGCTTCCCGAATTTTGACGCCAAAACCAAGCGAATCATTAAGCTACGACCTGACGTGTTTGACCGTTGGTTAGTGAAGGACTCGCAGCTTGGATTTTCGCATAAGACTCATAGTCAATTTTCGGATTATTTACTGCAAGTTGACAACAAGGCTCCCCGTATGAAAGCGCAGTGCATGACCCTGACACTCATCCTTTAAGCGTTTTCAATAGCAGTATATAGCACTCCGTCGAGATGACGTCAGTACCCATGTTTGTCCGCTTTTTCCCATAATTATTGCCGCCATAACAAAAGAAAATAGCTCATTTGCAATCATTTAGGAGTCAAATTTGGTTTGTTTGTCCGCATTTTGAGCTATTAATAGCAACCACTCGTTACGCTATTTAACCCTAGCTAGCCTAACTGCAATCTCGTTCCCAGAGTCTACGTTCTTTTTGGCCTGTGCAGGTTCTTATAGCTCCTGGCTACGAAGTTGTTCCCAGTGGCGAAGTTGGCCGTAGCAACTGGTCATTATATGCTAATTTATAAATATCTGCATATTTTGAAAACAATATATTTCTGAAGATCTGAACACGTAATCGTTTAATTTCAAAATTTGCAGAGTCACTAGCTAAATTGGGAAAAATCGCTAAATTAAAAGAATATAGTCACTAAATTAAATTTGTAGGGTTGTATGCCCCTGTGTTGCCCCCTCCGTCACATCTGCCACACGCCGGGCATTGCTTTTGCGTTTTATAATGGATGGGTTAAAGGTCATGTCTGGCTTTTTCATTTTAATTCGAAGGTTCAACAGACTCAGCAAGATAAGGAAAAGCAGCTGGCAACCCAAAGATTGCACGCGATCGATAAAGCAAGAACGATAATGTCGATTTAAATACACGGTACATGTTTACGGGACAGCTGGGCTAAAAGGGATGACTCAAAAGGACCTTCCCAAGAACTATAGTCTAATCCAAACCCTAAACCTTAACCTAAACCATAAATAAAGACCAAACTAGACAAAAACAGAAAGGTAGTTATTTTCCTATCAGGCGGCATGATAGGCGGGATCTAATTCGTGATCTGACTTGAATATGGCGAGATGTCAATTTCCATGTAAATATTCATTAGGCAGACTGGCCCGCTTGTTGTTTTGATGATTTTGTGCTCACGCGCCTCCTGCAGTGCCAAAAATTACTGGTCCAAAATTGTGCACTTGTGTTATCCAGAGAACAAACCGTCGTCTCATCTAGCTTCCGTTGGCCCTGGTCATCCGCTAAAACCCATTTTCCCAATTCGCCGCCATTTCGTTACCGAAATTTTGCGGGCCACTTTAAAAAAAAGCCAATGAAAATTTCGCGAGTATCTACAAGTTCGTCTACATAAAATAAAAGTATAAAACTAATTTGATATAGCTGTCTGGAACTTTTAGAAATTTATGAGCTTTTTAGCTTGACATCTACAAATTCGTCGGCTTAAAACCACGATACATCGCTTACTCGATCTATATTCAATTTATCAAGAGCTACGTGTATATATAAACGCTGGAGATTATAATATATAGTAAAGAATATGTATTGCAAACTATAGGCAGGTGTTGTGTTTTTTTACGAGTCATGACATCGTGTTTAGGCCACGTATCAAATATTATGCCTCAATGATTACTATACTTAAAAGTGTTATGAATATGACCGATGATTATAATACAAGCGAGACTCTACATTACGGTTTTATGATAACATGCAGTTTCGATAAATCTTTGCGAGAAAGCAAAATTAAATTCTTCCAAGAAACGTCGGCATGCAGTGTGAATGTCGTGCGAGATTATCCTTGTAATACATAAACTATTGATACAAACTATGTAAATATCGAAATTTCTCTCCTTCCTTGTAAAGATTATCTTCAGTCTATACATGACTATCTTTCTATGGACCAAGACATAAGTAGAGTGTTATCTGGCTCAAAATACCACTGCAGAACCGTGTAGACATGGAAACCAATTATACTATGAATAATAGTTCCCAGTTGATCAGCCTCCTCAATTCGGTACTGAAAATCGTGTAAACAAAATCTAATCACAAGAACATCAGGCCATATTTTGTAGTTTGATGATAATGCCACTGCATTTTACGGAGACATGATCCATATAAATATAACCAACATAGCGACGGTGTAATTGCCCCAGAATAATGCCAAAACGAACGTTAGTATTGTGATGAATATTGCGACGAAGGCGCCAACGATAATGTCGGTTGGTTTTGATCGAAGCACATTTTCAATAGTGTCCATAAGAAAGAATTCTTCTGCTCTCTTTCTAAAGGAACTTTTGCTGCCGCCGTAAGAGATTCGACGATTATCCTTCATTTTGTTTTAGCTGGAAATGTTAGAGCGCATTTACTTTCTTGTTAGAGCACCTTTCAGAACCCTTGACTATCCCCCATCGTGATCGTTCTGTTTTTATGCCGTATTGTTTTTGCATAACAATTTGCAATAAATTAAAATGCTAATAATATAACAAGTGGAATTTGCAATATAAAAACCTTTGAAAATAAGCGAGTAACAATAAACGCTGATTGGCTACTAGGCCGGATTATAATGAATTATAAAATTTAACATAATTTAATAAAACATAATTTAACAAACGCAGCCTTCTCATTGGTCGATGTTAACAATGCTCTTCCGGTAACTTCCGGTAAGGCACAATACATAATTTCGACGAGATAACGTTGTAAGACATTACGCAACGTTGGGGCAGACGGATGCGTAGGCTTGGCAGACAGTCTACTTCAAATTTGACAAAAAGACTTGACAAATTGCTTTATTGTCGCTCTAAGTTAAACCTAAAGCAAAAAGGAACACAAAGATTCAGTTAGCTTAATATGGTGGGGACTGGGGATTTATTGGCGGTTCTGCCTCGTGATCTCGATATATTTATAGGGTGATTACGAATAATATTGGCATTTACACTCGATAACATGTAAAGGAAAGGATATTTTGCGAGTGTGGTAGTTCAAAGACCCAACCGAGACCAGTTGCGAATTGAGAAATATGCAACTCCAAGGCCCTCGGTGAGAATTGAACCCACGCCTCCGCGAACTAGTGCGGTGCTCCCGTTGTCAGAGCGCCGCACTATATGTTCAATAGCACTTTGTCGAGATGACGTCAGTACCCATGTTTGTCCGCATTTACCCATAATTATTGCGGCCATAACAAAAGAAAATAGCTCATTTGAAATCATTTGTGAGTCAAATTTGGTTTGTTTGTCCGCATTTTGAGCTATTAATAGCGACCGCAAAGTGTTTGATAAAGTTGTTTTCTGTTGAAATTTAATTCACACGAAAACGTACCTTGTTTGTGCTAGTGGAATGATGATACAATGTGAATGATTCGGCACCTCTCGTGATAGCCTCAAAACTGGATCAGTATCACAGCCTGACAGGGATTCCAGAAATCATATTTGAAAAAATAATGAATTGTGAAAAAAACATCATTTCTTATTAGTTGACGGTAGGCTGATACCACAAGCTTATCATTTATGGTCAGCCAAAGATGCTTAAGTATTTTCTAAGGATTTATGGTGAAGGAAAATTTCGAAGCGTTTCATCGGAACGCTACAAAACGCACGCAACACACAAACATAAGAATCTAGCGGCAATCATTATTGACGAATCTCACCACAGTTAGTAGAACTACAGATCTCACACGGTGGAGACTTGGACGGGGAATTTTTGAATTTTTAAATTTTTAAAAAGGGTCAGCTAAAAATAAGCTTTACATAATTGGAGGGTCACGAAAAATTGAGCATGGAATATTTCATTTGCACCAGCCCTCCCCCTTTAATTAATGACCGGTCCCTTAGCAACCTCCCTCGTATTCATATATCTCTGAGGTACACATGTCACTAACGGCTGGTGGTCAGTTTTAAGAAGAAACTGTTTAATTCTGTTTAATTAAGAAGGTAGTGTCTGAATTGTTGCTCTTATGGCAATGGCGATCCTTGTCATATTATGTAAAATAACCTCGTTCTCTCTTTGTAAGTTTTCTACTAAAATATGCAACGAGATGTAGGGATCCTGATGAATGTTCCGGACGTAATGCTCCACCAACGTCAACATCTGACGTATCGTAGCCGCAAAGTGCATTATGGGATACATTTACTGTCGACGACGATGGTGACAGGCAAAATTTTGTGTTTCCATATCGTTGCTACACTGCGACTAGTCGGCGATCAGTCGCCAACTAGTCGGCGACTGTTGTGAAAGTTGAACTTAGTTCAACTTTCCCGACTATATGGTGGGCGACTACGTCGATGCAGCCGACAAGATCTTTCCATATATCTAACTATTACGACTAAGTATCAACCAACTAGTGGTCTATTACAAATTCGGCATTCTGATTGGCTGAGCTACTCACTGTCTATTGGTGATAGACGGTGAGTAGCGTTACCCAATCACAAACCTTCTTATGCTGGAATATTCCTATCCTGACCAATCAGAAGCCACGACATATTCACGCTGCACGGCCAAACCTGAAATCTAGTCCAAACATGGCGCCCGCTAAAATTTATATACGAGTGATGAAATCATGAAAACATTGGCCCGAAAATAATGGAAAATTATTCAGTTTGACATTTTCGAATAGGAAAATTAATTCGCTTATGCCTATGGAGTATATCTATACCAAATTTGAAGCAAAGTAATTACAAACTCGTTTTTTGTGAGCGATTGTTTATCATGTGTCATCGAGCAACTCTACATTTTGAATGGGAGACTTCTACAAACAAAAAGGTAAAATTATCTGAAAATTTGGAACAATGTTAGAAAGGTTGTTTATGGTTGATACTAAAACAATTAGACAACTCGCCCTCGTTGTCTATGAGCAGATAGTCAACTCGGGCTTCGCCCTCGTTGACTATCTGCTCATAGACAACTTGTTCTCGTTGTCTAATTGTTAATTAGTATAATTTCTGAGCTTAAACGAGTTCTGATTGGCCAGTAAATCTGAGACGATAGTCACCGCTTAGCGCGGTGACTATTTAACAATTAGACAACGAGTCCGAGTTGTCTATGAGCGAATAGTCAACGAAGGCGAAGCCTGAGTTGACTATTCGCTCATAGACAACGAGGACGAGTTGTCTAATTGTTTTAGTAGAAACAAATTAGTGGACTATTACAAATCATGCATTCTCAAAAAAATTATCCAAAAACTCATCCGAAACCTGCCCAAAACGAGAGTTTTCTGCAATTGTTTTGAGCGCGTTTCTCAAACGTTGTCTATCACGAATAGACAACGGTTGAGTAGCCAATCAGAATGCAGCATTTGTAATAGACCATGGTCAGTTTCTACTAACACTTCTTTGTGATCAGACTGACCAGACTATATTTATTCGTTCCAGTCCCCTCTCGGAATCATCTTTCTAAAACGTGACGATTTTTTTTCAAATTATAGAAATTGCGTGCGTTGATTGGTCGAGCTACCTCGGTTTATTTCTCGATAATCACCTCCAGCGTTTGTGCAAGATGGCCGCCAGCCGATTTGTCAAAGTGACAGGAGAAAAAAGTCAAGAAACTAATATTTTTGAAGGAAATGCTGTTCCTAAGAGTGGGAAAATGTGTATTTATACTAAAACAATTATTCACCTCAGGCTCAGTGAATATCGGTGAATAATTGTTAAATAACTAAAAAATCGTCGAAAAGGCTCAAAAACTTAACATAAAGACATTGTATATATCAAATTTCTCTCAAGATAGAACTGTCTAAGGGTAAGGAAGTTGTTTATCGTATAATTATTAATTTGTATTTAATAATTTCTATCATTTAGTAGAAAAAGTCATATGTCGAATAACCTCGTTCTCTCTTTGTGAGTGTTATAATATGCAACGAAATGTATTGTAGGGATCCTGATGAATGTTCCTGACGTAATCCTCCAACCACAAATTGTTTGGATGCATCAGAATGACCAAGCTATAGGTGTAGTAATGAGGCACTGTTTTAATTTCTGGAAGGCTGTCTGTTTGTTCATTCCACTCAATTACAACTTTTCCAATAGCTTGCATGCAAATCCCTTGTATAAGCTATTGGAAAAGTATAGGTTTGAGTGGAATGAATAAATAGATCTTTGCGTAGCTAGGGGCAAACTTTCTCCAAATTCTCCACCAGCCTGCACATACGTCTAGAAAGGTATGTACTTTTCTAACCTCCTGACCTTCCTGCAACGTTTTCCATTGACAAATTACATCTGTTTTCTCCGCCGATCTGCAGGTGGGACTCCTGCCCTCGTTTGTTGCCAAATGACATTTCTTAGCTTTGATTTTTAAATCATCCTTGATAGAAATTTTTCCTGTCCAGGACCAGGAGGTATCACTGTTGTGGTTGTAAGCTGTACTTTGCAAATTCTGGCTGTAGTGACAAGTGCGCATGTATTGTGGACAGTAGGATGGGCGTGATCTGCATACCATCAATACTGACAGTGCTTTCCGAATTTACAGTCAATGACAGCCCCAAGCTGATACAGCAGGGGAAAACTTAATATACCATAGTCGATGCTATCAATAATTCTGCTTGAACCGACAGCAAGTGCACGAGGTAAATGTCACACCCGCGAACACATGACAGGGGTTTGATCGACACTATAACTGGCTGAATATACCGTCAAATTTGAGCACAAGACCATGTCTCAGAAAATTTGCAGGAGGGTAAAAGATTAACTTCTGCTCCTGTGTCACATAAACATGTAAGTTTCCGCTTGTTGATAAGAATATCTTCCATTAATAGTTGTGACCGTGGACTGAGAGATAGCTATGTATTACTGGTTGTTGGGTTTGGTATCCCAGCCCTCTCATGGTTAGAGTGCCCCTAACCTCAAAATGTTTTATTGTCTTATTTGGAAGTAACTTCTTTTGAAGATTTTCGTTTCTTCGCTTTCTTTTTCAGATATATCAGTTTGTTTGATATGCAAATGTCCGGAATTTACGTCACACATGCATAATGACTTATCAGAGAATGTTATATATCTTTGCCTGTCACTCATGAAATGAAAACACTAAAGTGTGAATAACACGTTTGCATGTTTCTCCCACAACACCAAACTTCTCGATTTTAAAGGATTTCGTTCCGGAATGAAAAAGATGCACACATTTCTCCAATAAGTCATTATGCATGTGTGACGTAAATTCCGGACATTTGCAATATATCTCAAAAAGAAAGCGAAGAAACGAAAATCTTCAAAATAAGTTACTTTCTCATTTTAAAAGTTCTTCCAAATAAAACAATAAAAATGTTTGAGGTTAGGGGCACTTTAAAGTTTCGGCTATGGACAGTTACGGGTTATATATGTCCATCTTTTCAGCATCGTGCTAAGTGAAGGAGAGAACCACAGATGAAACATACAGGCCCGAGGTGAAGTGGATTGGCTGTTTGAAGGGGACTGGCTGTTTCAAGGCTATATTCCTGTATGGGTTTCTGTTGCTGTTATATATGGTACTTCTACTACATCCACCATCTGAGATTGTTACTTATTTGTATCATATGTTGAGGGAATGTAACGAAGGATCCATGGAAGGACTAAAAGAAACTCGTCAAGAAGTGAGTATATGAACTAAAGAGATACTTCAACGAAAATTAGTAAATCATCAATATAAATGTTATTCCCCCACTTTTCAATGTCGAAAATGCAGTGAAAATTATCGTAACATAACTGCACAACTGCATTAGCAACATTATTTTTTTTTTGGGGGGGGTTCTTTGTTTCCATAAAATTATGTAGAAGTTGAAATGTGTTAGAAAGGCACGTTTGCTATATATATTATAGTTTCTCAACAACTTTTGTCCATGCATGATTGGGGGTTCCGAAGATTTGAGGCACACGATGGACGAAGATACTAAAAGGGAAACGAAAAAAGCGACAATGCCAAGAGCGCGCAATGCCATCGAAAGAAAAAATGAGAACTTTATATAGAGCAAGTCGAAGACGATGATGAATTTGTTAAAGAACAGGAATGGATCAAATAATGCCGTGAGAGACCCCTCAGAGTGAAGTTTAAAGCGAAGGATTATAACACATTAGGGCATCAGAGAACGAACTACAAAATCATTAAGATACAACCGAAGGTAAACAAGACAAAACAGAAGAAGTGGCTGTCGTTACCGAGTGAATGTAAAACTTCGACATACTGGGTGGATCAATGTTCTAAATTCGAAGCCATGAACCCAGAAGCTGATCTGCTGATTAAAGAGAACCGCGTGTATGCTTTTGTCGTTTAAAAAAGACAAGCAAGAGTCACAAAGCACCTTCACGGTACTGAAGTCTGAAGACTGACACCATATGCATTATCCAGGTCAAACAAGTCAAGTTCGAATAGCTTCCATCCACGACGACAAGAAAAGCATGCTGCCGATTACCGAAGTCAAAGTACAGGGTACAGAAGGAACTCGTAGAAAAGTGAACGTGTTATTGGGATCTGGTGTGCAAATTAGCTCATTCGACAGTCGGTAGCCAAGAGTCTGAAATTGAACTGAAAGGTGTCGTTGTAACAATTACCAAAGGAGGTGAAGAAATACGAACCAAATTGTATCGAACACGCCTTCTCTTGCTGGAGAACAACACCCTTCACAATGTCACCGCCATTAGAATACCGTACATCAGCGATTACAATTTGCTTCAGTTAACATCGGTTAAGTAGCACTTTTACGCGTTCTTTGTGGTTGAAGGCTCAAAAGGAATGGCTCAAAAGGACCCCCATTTTCAAGAACTAGTCTAATCGTAATCCTAACCGTAATCGTAGCTAACCCTAACCTAACCAAAAATAAAGACCATACAAAAACGTGGTGCTCTCAGAACTTTCCACGTACATCTTGCATAACTAGACGCAACCTCAGGGTCATATCTCCGTTCTACGCCCGCCCCCGGAGCACGCCAACCATGAACTATTTCCTTTCCGCAGAGGTTCTTCGGAGATATTCCGGAGGTCATCGGAGAGATTTGTCGAACGATTAATCAGCTGGACACAAAGATGCCTCCCGCAATCCTACAATCTTTGTGTCCAGCTGATTCGTTCGACAAATCTCTCCGACGACCTCCGAAATACAGTACCTCCGAAGAACCTCTGCGGAGGAGAGAGAACCATTTCTTAATTGGATTAATTGGACGAAGAGGCCATTGAATGAAGCATTTCGTTTTGTCAAGAAAATAAAGAATGTGGGAAGAATATTGACAAAGAGAGCGGGAACAAAAACTAAAGCCCCTTTCCTGGACGCCCTCATGCATGCACACCCCTAAATGCACACGCCCATTTATCAGAAATTTAGAAAGTTTCACCGCCCGCTAAAATTTTCTAGCCGCGCCTGCACACTGGAGAACTGTAAATTGTTTTTGGAATGTTCGCATGCTCATAACATGCTCATTTGCTAGTAGCCTCACGAGAAAAGAATAGCGGGAAAAAAACAAAAAACAAATAGCTCTTTATTCTATTCTATCTATATCTATATACATATATAGCTGTTATTAATAATTCTGTTGTCCTCCACTACCAAAGAAAACATCTTTTTAAATATCTGCTATATTACAATTTGCATTCCCATTTTCATCTTTCAGCTAAGGACGTCGCCATACTGTGTCTCACATGAGGTCACTGTCGATCAGTCACTGTCGCTTCCTGATTCACTCAGTTCCAGATCTTTGCCTACCAAAAGTTATTAGAAATTTACTATATTTAGTTTAATACAAACGCTGTAATCTGATTGGCTACGCCACTCGCTGTCTAATACTCAAATAATGTACCCGCGCTTTGCATTGTGGGATACTTGAGGTGAGTAAAAGTCACGGTTTTGCTTAATCAGCGACGTTTAAAAAATGCTTATTTTTGGTTGTTTTCTACGATTTATGTTTAATAAAGCGCTTTGATTCTTGTTACATGCGTAGAAACATTGTAGTTAAACTTGAACAAGATAAACACTTGAATATTGTTACTTAGCCAACCGGAAGTAGAATGTTAATGGCGATTCTGTTGGTTTTTTGGCCAACTGACTTCACTGAGTACGTCAAAAACATTTAGAAGTATTTTTAAGTTTTATGCATTTTTACCATCATTCTGCATAATGCACCAAATACGCACATGTTTTGAGATTCGCGATCCGTGTATTAACGATTCAATTATGAAATCTAAATTTCTATGAGGTGTCAACTATCGCCTCATAAAAATTCAGAACGAATAATCTAATTGTTTTAGTAGAGACTAACTTATTTTGACAACAAAAAATAAGTACTTTTTTATATCGAAGTAATGTATATGACTTACAGTAGCTAGTCGAAATATAGTAGTTTGGAGCTATGAAAAATGCTCGCAACACATAATTTAAAAGTTGAATAAACCAAGTAAAAACGCAGCCATTTTGAATATGACCGTGACGTCATGTGCTGGGAAGTGTTGTAGTTCGTACTTTTGTGCTACTTAAGCCTGGTTTCCATTTGGTCGCCACGATCACAACTGTGTCATAGTTAACTGTGATGTAATAGAGTGTCCATCTATCTCTGCAATCAGTAAAGACTGCTTTGCATACAGCAGACAAAAGACAAGATAGATCGACACTCTATAACATCGACCACTATGACATCGTTGCGATCGTGGCGACCAAATGGACCAGGCTTTATCACGTGGGGCCATGTATTGCCCAGTTTATATTATAATAGCTATTCCGATTATTTAGGTCACAAAGATATTCCGGTTATTTAGGTCACATTCTTTGAGAGTACTTATTTGGTACTTAAATGGTACTTATTTTTTGTTACCAATCATGTCCTTTAAAAATCATTTCGAAAAATGAGACATAAACATTGTTTTGGCCAAAAAACTCAGGCTTGCACATCACTCGTCGCTACTCGATATCTATATCGATAATTAGATAGCGAGTAGCGTAGCAAATCAGATTACAGAAGTACTTACCAATTAACAATTATATCATTCACTCTTATCGTATACGAGCTCATAGCCAAATTGTTTGAACAGACACCCGTGGAGTGTAACCAAAAGTCGAGTGTCGAGAATCGAGAGAAAAAGTCGAGAGTCGAGAGAAAAAGTCGAGAGTTTAGCTTCTCGCTCTCTCCCCTTCCCGTCGTTGCTCGCGCGCCTTCCTCTCAAATTTCCGCGCCCTTCCTCTCAAATTTCCGCGCAGCCGCCCTTCATCTCAAATTACCGCGCGCCGGCTATCGTAATTTGTACTCGAGCGACTGGGGACGAGGCAGGTACATTCTCAGAAATGCTAAACATCCCCTTATTTATATCTACCACCGGACAGAGAACCTTTTATATATATATATATAAAGACAGAGAACCTTTTATAAATATATATATATATATATATATATATATTATATATATATTTAAAAAACTCATTAATAATTCGTGAAGAAAACACAAACGAAAATCACCACCGTGTCGTATCTTTATATGTGATAAAGATTCATCCTAATTTACATAAACTTTAGCTTTGATTTTCTCGGCTTAGACAACGTTATTTTTCAAAATTACTACGCCAACGAACTTACCAAATGCTGGTCGTTTTTTAAGCCGTTTAAAACACTCGCAGCAGTGTTTTATCAGATATAAAACACTCGGCTGCGCCTCGTGTTTTATATCTGATAAAACACTGCTGCTCGTGTTTTAAACATTACATAAAGACAGAGAAACTTTTATAACTTTTATATCATAAACTTTTATATATATATATATATATAAAGCAGGCACATAAACACGATAAGCTGTTGTCGGGGTTCAAGCGAGTGGTGAAAAGGGATGCTATGCGCCAGTTTTTCGAAGAATAATGTAATTTTATTGTTTTTTCCTTTATACTATTTACTTAATTATCTATTTAGTACTAATTCATTTATGTATTACTGCAGTATATCTCTGAAAAGCCCAGTTGCAACGGGTAATTAAAATGTGTACAGTTGTATGTGTATGAATTCTTCACAACTGATCCCAATTGTGTCTTAAGAGATAAATATCGTAAAAAATCAAACGTAAACGAAAGGTTGCAGAGATGACATAAACATCTTTTTTTAATTTTCGCGACTTGATTCGCTACTTTTTATTTTTTCGTGACTTTTTTCGCTACAGGCTAACTTTAGACGTCGCACTTCACTCGACTCGAATCTAATGTACCGATTAAGTTCGACTAAAGTGCGACGTATGTGAAATTCGAGTCAAGTGCGAGTAAAACAAGTTCGAAGATGGCAAATAATTTCGTTTGCGAATTAGAATCAGAACATGCTTGGGAACAGGCATAATATTGATAAGATAGACGATGCTGCTGGCGACGTGGAACGTGTTGAAGAAGAAGCGGACGATGAATCTTGTTATTAATAGATTAATAGATTCGAGTCGACTAAAGTGGGACGTATAAAGCCGTTGACGAATCCTACTCGCACTTAACTCGAATCTATTCATAAGATTCGAGTCGACTAAAGTGCGAGTGAAGTGCGACGTCTAAAGTCGGCCTTAGCCCTTTGTAGGTGTTTTCGAAAGTAACAACCATGTTTCTATTATTTTGTATTTGTATATTACAAATAGTCACTGTTAAGGCTATTTTACCACAATATTCTTCTGTGAACCAAGCGATAGGACGCAATGAAGCAATCGTGAACTACTTTAGGCTTGGTTTTACTGCAGCAGAAAATTTAGGTTTTCTCGTCAGTATTCACGGAGTTCGACTTGGTATACGGCAGCTAAGAAGAATACTACAAAGCCATGGTTGTAGAAGAAGGGCGAACCCCACCAATATGAATGTTGTTGTGCCTGATCGATGCTAGCACTGGCGTGAGAGTCGCGAAAAATAAAAAAGGAGCGAAAAATAAAAAGGAGCGAAAAATAAAAAGGAGCGAAAATTGAAAAAAGATGTTTATGTCATTTCTGAGCCACCGTAGTACGAAGACATAAAACAACAATACTTACAAATTTGGTTATATGAGGATGATGATTCGCCTTTTACATTCACAATCTTTGCCTGTTCTGTCTATAAATTAAAAGGACATCAGAAAACTATATAAACGCTATCGAACAATATAGACCAACAATATTGACAAACATAAATTTATATCTTATAAGTCTTAACCATGTGAACCTGGGTCAAAATATTAATAATTAAAATCGTTAATAATTCATAAAGAAAAACAAAATAAATCCTTGTTTAATGATGTACGGCTTAAACAACGTTGATTTTCAAAAATATTACGCCAATGAACCTATAAAATGCAAATTGAATACTCTAGAAGGTTTGGTGTATTGCAAGCCTGGATGCAGGCTATTTACATTTGCAGGATTTTGAACCTGTTTACTCAGAGCACCATATCGGGCAATAATGTTATGGTATATCACCATTATTATCTAATGAAGTATAGCATTCAACTTACTTGTATACAACCAATCAAAGAAGCATTGAGTTGGGCCACTTCTTCATCAACATCTTCCAAATCTGAGTCAGAACTGTCTGAGGACGAACTCTTACTTCCAGGTGAGTCTATCATAGTATTCAAACTAGAATTTGCTTTTACTTGGGCCTGTAAAACAACATTGATATTTGGTAAATAAGAATCAACATTTGTAGGATTATTACTGCAATCATGCAATTCAAATTTTTCACAGCTTATAATATAAAAAATACGAGCAATTGGAAGTACCAGGCGGAAATCGTAATCGAATAATAAATAACAAAGCCCAGCTAAAAACACGAAATATAGGCATATTTAAAAGGTTTATTTAAAGAAGATCTTACGTTTCGTAGCCTACGTGCAGACCCCACCCCTAATATTATTATCGGGTGGGGTCTGCACGCAGGCTAACGTTTCGTAGCTACGCGCAACATCATCAGAAAATGAATAATTTATTCATTCGTTCTCTGATTATGTTGCGCGTACATGTATAGCAACGAAACGAAGGATCTTCTCTAAATAAACCTTTTAAATAATAAATATGCCTTGTATTTCATGTTTTTAGGTAAGTATATTAAGTTATACAACTAATAGTAGATATAAGTTTAGCAGAAGCTACAGTTAGACTAAGATTATTACTTAATGTGCTGTACAGTAAGTCATTCCTTGCTAATTTGTAAGTTTAGGTAAGGATAATTTTAAAGAGTAACTGCTTTATCAATAATTTGGTCACATGATAACAAAACAAAATCTAAAATTTTACCTTAGAATCATCAGGTAAAATGGTTGGTTCAGTTTGGTGTACTTGGTGACTGGACAACTGATTATTTTTTATAGTAGTACTAGTAGTGGTTGGTGCAGATCTAAAAATTAATGTTCTGAAGGTTCAATGGTTATTCTCTTAATAGTTACAATCAATGGTTATTCTCTCAGCACGATGACGGATGTGGTACTTCATCAAAATGATAGCAATCAAATAACAAAGAACAATCAATATTATGACTAGTATAACAGTAAAAACCTTATTTTCTTTAGCTGGATGGTGCTTGTCAGACGTTCAAGTGTTATTGTCTTCCATGTGAAATAAAAGGGAAAAATAAACTTAAACATGAAATAAGGGAAGAGGCAAAAGGAAGGTCATGAGCATGAGGAAAGCCGGAAGGAGAGGTGTAGGGATTCACGAAAAATGGAAAGACAATATATAAATGAACAGAGGAAGATAATTGACGTGGGTATAGGAAGGAGGGGATAGAAGAGTGGAAAATCTGAAGGAAAAGGGTATGGGAAGGACAAGGGGGCACTGGGTAAGACTAAGGGGAGAAAAAGAGTAAAGGTTGGGAAGCACAAGGAAAGATGAGAAGGGAAATTAGAGGATTAAAAACGATGGAAAATGGAATGTCAAGTGAAAATATGGGCTCTAGGATGAAGATGACGAAGTAAGTGGAAATGGTTTAAGGAAAGGGAAATATTCTTAGCTCAGAAAGGAAAAACTAAAGCAAGAAGGAAATAAAGTGGGTAAAGAAGGGTATAGTGTAGTGAAAAAGTAAAAGAGAAGAAATAGAGAGAATTGTGGGCAAACTCTATTGCTGCTTCTAATCATAAATGTAATCATGCTTATCTAAATAACATTAAATTTCAAAGAAACAATTCACCAGGGTAATGATCTGAATTGGATAGCATTATAGCAACAGAGTTAGCCGATTCTGCATAGCAGGAAAATTATTTTAAGATGAAATGGAAGGAAGATAAAGATGAAATGGAAAGAAAATTTACTAAATTCTACTTCTATAACTACCTTGTTTTCCTTATCCACAATTAAAATACATTCCTTTGGGCATGGCTTTTTTGACCCTTTGTAAACTGTGGTGCCAGAGTCCTACCAGAAATAAACAGATCAGCCATCTGCAGAATTGTACCTCATTGTATACATTCCATGTACAGTATGAAAATGCTCTAAGGTTGACATAACTGTGGAAATTCTAATACTGCATACAGGTAGACAAGACAAATGCTTTTTTGCAAAAAATGAAAGGTTTATTAACAAAATAATTATTACAGTATATACAAAACCCTCTTTCGCCAATACCTGTATATTAGGAAGAGAAACAGTTACTTCTCCTCCATCCCCAACTTCAAGATTTCCCGGCTGGGACGTGTCAACAGATGCAGGCTTAAAATCATCTAAAAACAAACAACCATACATGCTATACTGTACAGTATTAGTATATCAAGGCTGTATCCAGAGTTTTGGACACACTACCACCATATGTTTCCAAAGGATAAGACATACCTGAAAGAACCTAATATGTGGCTGGGGTATAATGGAAAAAGAAACTCACATTACTTAGTTCTATACAAACAGGTTGGTTGGCAAGCATGTTATCAAGAGGAAAACATCCAAGAAATGTATATATTCTATTTTGTAGTGTTTTTTGGGTACGATTTTTTTGGGGGCACCCATCCAGAGGCCGAATTAGCGATTTTTATAAATTCTGAAAACTGCGAAACAGTTTTTCCAAAAATTGCGAAGCTCATTTTTGAGTTAGCATAACATAGCATAACATCTGGTAACGTAACATAACTTTGGAACAGCTCAAAATGCAGCAGAACCTCCTCAGTACGTATAGCGTTACTTCGGAAACGTAGCAGAACATCTCAGATCGTAACGTTAGTTCTCAGAATGAAGCGGAACTTTTCAGATTGTAGCGGAAACTCTCAGATCGTAGTGTAACTTCTCGGATCGCAGTAGAACTTCTCAGAAGGTAGCAGAATAAAACGTAGCGTAACTTTCCTATGTGTGGTGTAACTTTTCTGAATGTAGCATAACTTTTCTATGTGTTGCGTAACGTTCCTGAACGTACTGTAACTTTTCTATGTGTGGCGTAACTTTTCTGAACGTACTGTGACTTTTCTGAATGTGGCGTAACGTTTCTCTGAACGTAGCGTAACTTTTCTGAAACTAGCGTTACTTCTCTCAAGTTCTCTGCAAATACAGTAGCGTAACTTCTCACAAGGTAGTGGAACTTCTAACGACGTAGCGGAACTTCTCACAACGTTAGCAGAACTTCTCAAAACATACAGCGTAACTTCGGCAAATAAAGCATAACTTCTCATACTGGATGAAACGCAACTTACCATAGCATAACTGATAACTGCTTAGAACATGATGTAACCTGTCACGTATACGTAGCGTTTATCATTCTACGACCTATACTCCAGCGTTTCTACTCTTTTGTTTTTTGGTGGCATTTCGGCAAAGAGTTGCGAAGCTGTTTTGAAGCGATAATTCGAACCTTGCCATACCAGTGTACTGGTATCAAAAAGCCTCTAAATAAAGCAGAGCTGTACAGGCATATGATTGTAAAGGTAATTACAATATGTGCTGTACATTGTATATTGATTTTATATATACACAGTACTAGCTCACAGTATGCATTACAATAATATTTAAGCACTGTAATACAGTACATTGAGGTTTAAATAATTAATACACTGTGACATTATATTGCTAATGTAGACTGGTTGGCATAATTAATCATTATTAATTTTATTTTATTATCTCCTAAAAGTTATTTGCTGGGTTTTGATTTTTATATTCAAATTACGGTTCCCGAATCGTACCTCAATCGCTATACTAACGCAGTATTGAAGAAAAAACCGAATACCGACACCGAAAAAAAAAATACTGGTAATACTGAATATACTGGTATATTTTTACATATCAAATTTTCACAAAACTTAAACGTTTTTTAGACACGTTTTTTAGACACGTTTTTTAGACACATATAAATAGCAGCCGCACGCATTCAAACAATGCTGGCCATGGACTGAAAAAGTCTAAGCGTGATAAATTTAAAATGTTTTATTTCTAATTTTCTAAAAATCCAATTTATAGGCAGATTTTTAACAAAGCCACAACAAACTCGTTCCCAGGCCCTATAAATTTTCTCCGAGAAACACCAACATGTTTGCCTTCTCAGGTTGGGCTTGCTGCAGAGTCACAATCTGTCCGGCTTTGCTAAAAAGTCTCTCTGAAAACTTAAAATGGAACAGCCACGTCGAAGAAATCACAGGCAAGGCAAACAAGAGGCTCTTTCACCTGCGAGAATGTAGGAAGGCAAGACTTCCTGTTGACATTGGCATTACTATGTTCTGTTCTAAAATAAGACCACTCCTTGAATATGCAGCCCATATTTGGGGTGGCCTGCTAAACTACTTTATAGAAGAAGTTGAGAAAGTTCAGAACAGAAGTCTATCTATCATACGAATACCAAGAGACTTTAGCACGAGGTGCATCAAAGCGACCAAGCGTGAACTGCAAAGAATTATTGATGAGGAAAACCACCCATGTTTCTAAGTTTATTATTAATAATAATAATCATAAATATAATCTCAGATCATTTGACAGTTGAGAAGACATCCTTTGTCTTGTGATTTGTCATTCTCTCACAGATCTCACTTGTTTTTATAGAAAGGCTTCCGCAAAGTGAGTCATCCTTTTGAATAGCACTAATTAGTAATCGCTAATTATTAGTTTACATTAATAATTAATAATTACGCTAGTTTACATTAAATCTGTTGTTGCATGTCTTGTTTTACATAAGCATGTGAGAAAAAATTGAAAGTTTATACATTTAATAGGATCAGCTTACGTTTTTCTACGAATATGCGAAAATGATGAAAAACACAACTGATAATATCAAAAGTTTCGATATTACTGGTATCTGAGAATTAGAATATCCAATATTCGGTATTTCAAAAATACCGGTAATTACCGAAATATCGATATACCAGTTCCACACCAGCCTAAAAAGGACTCACAAACCAAATGCAGTCCAAATAAAAAACTTTTACCCTGAGGATGATTCTGACACAGTCTTCATGGCTGGTTTTCACATAAGGGAGGTCTTTATGACAAAATTATCCTGCCTGTGCTCTTTCAGTACAGACCAAGCAATGAAGGAGCATGAGTAATTTTGCTGTAAAGACCAACCAAATTAAATTTCTCACATTTTTTAAACAATTTTTTAAAACTTCTAAGTTGTTTTTGTAATGACCGATCTTTACCAAACTGGTGTAAGCAATCTTCTCAGGAACCAATGAATCAGATTACAGAAATGCTGCATTCAGCGACCACTCACAAGGTGGTCCACAAGGTTTGGGGCCACAAGTTTATCAGCCTTGGCTGTCACATGTATTTTTTACCCTCATGAAATAAAGTGTATATATTATTATTATTATTATTATTATTATTATTATTATAAATTGCAAAAAAATTGAGGAAATGTGAGAAATTTAGAAGAGTCATTATACCTGTACTAAAAAACTTATTAACCTTGTTTTGTCAGTCTTTACAGCAAAGTTATCCTGGGTTGGAAAGTTGCGCAGGCAATTTGTGCTCCATCAATTTCGTTTGTGTGGCCAACTTACATTTACCGTAACTGGAATTTTTTTTCAGTTTCCTTTAAAAGTATGATGCTGCAGGGTGAGCTGTGATTAAGTGTTCGTAGATGTCCCCCATCCCTACAACTAACCCAAATGCTAAACACTAGTCCTATACTTTAGCACTAATTGCTGATTGGCAGCAAGTTACTTATATGGAACTTATTTATCTCCTACTTTATTGGAGGCAAGCTGCATGACAAATTTATAAATTATCAAAAATTGTGCAGGCCAGCAACCTATAATTATTATTGCAAAGTGATTAGTGCATGAGCAAGTTCTTGCCTGCAAGACTGGAAAGTTCGTTTGCCGAAAGTTTATGCCAATAATATCCCCCAAAATTTTGTACGCCAGTCAGGGGGGTTGTTCAATTTTCCCAAAACCAAATATAGATGCACTTAAGGCTACTTAGTTGATGAAATTGTATTTAAATTGCTATTTAAGGGTTTGTTCAGTGCTGGCAAATAAACAGATTGCCACCTTTTCTCAACGTCCTTTGGACTTTGACTCCTTTGAAACGCAAGTCTCCACTCTTCAATCTCTGATTCTTATTGAATATTGTCCGAATCTGAGTCAGACCAAAAATGTTTCACTGAAAACTTGATTAGTTTTACGCCAACCTTGGCGTAATCGACGGAAATTCTACGCCGAATATCTTCGGCGTAACATACAAACTTTCCAGTCTAGCTTGCCTGCACATAGTAAACTTTCCAATCTGGGACCTCGCTCCTTCATTGCTCGGTCTGTACTGAAAGACCACGGACAGAATAATTTTGCTGTAAAAGCCTCCCGTTCAGTCAATCAGTCTTTAATAATCATCCAGATCGTCTGTGCACTTTTTGACTCAGACAATCAGATGAGAACCAGCTTTTTTTGAAAATACAAACCTTGGTATTTACATATTATATTTATGTCGTTTTGCACCTATCATTTGTTTTCACCACCCCTGGGAGGGCGGGCAGACCCACGGGGATTTGAACTTTTGATACCCTTGCTAGGGGGTGCAATTGCATGTATTATTAAGTGTATGACAAACAAAGACTTGGAAATTTCTTCGACAGAAAGGACCAGGTTCTCCATGATTAAAAAGACTTCTATAGCAACGAAGCAACGTGAGTGAGTTTCACTTCCGGTGAGTCTTTGTTAAATAAACCTGGGAACGAGTCAATCCCCCGACCCTCGGGATTCAGTTATTTGTCAAATGCTTGTCACCCGGGAAACAAATCTTTGTCAAATACCCCACGGTTCCCCACCCTCCCAGGGGTGGTGGAAACAAATAATAGGTGCATTATGAAAATGAAGGTTCGTAATTTTTATCGAAATCATGAATACGGCAGCAATTATTGAATACCCGGCCACTTTTGAAACCACACTTAAAGGCAGAAATACAAACCAAGGTACTGTAGCTCTAAAATATTTTTAAATATATAATGTCGAAGGTTTATTTATATTGTGTGTACTTGTTGATAGTTACCAAATTAAATGGGGTTTTAAAATAGAACGAAGCAATTGTATATGATGAACTTTCCGTAATTTGACCCTTTTACTAACTGTCAACAGATACAAATTGCGAAAGTGGACGGGTATTATACAATTTAGCGAAATTATCAATTAATGAAAGTATTCGAATTGAAATAAATACAAAACCACATCTTACATCGAACTGTATGGAACCCATTACTTGGACGACTTGAAAGGAAACTGTCTCCCAGAATTAACTCAAATTCCTGTTCTGAACCAAAAGGAAACTCGAGATCTTGTGAAGACGACATCCAAAATTTTTCATCAAGTGTTCGCCATTTTGATTTTACATCGCTGCTGCGCATGTGCAAAACTGTCCCAACTTCAAATTTCTGGGAAAAACTGAATTTCACTTCAGTAGTTTTGCGACACCAAATGTTCAATTGTTTACAGAATGGGCCAGTCTGGGATCATTGGCTGAAAAGAAAAACGTTTAAATATACAACACTTCTTTGTTGTGCCTGATTATTTTGGATTATAGATTATGGGGTTATAGATTCTGCCATTTGCAGGATATGCATTGTTGCAGATGATGCCGTGAGGAAACTGACAAGAACAATTCACATCTTGGCCTTGAAAATGGAGTCAAACGAGGAACCCACAATTTTGATAATTGAACCTTTTTATGGAGGTTCTCACAAGCAGTTGGTGGATTTATTATCACAAAAGATTAATGGTTGTGTTATGTTTACATTACCAGCCAAAAAATGGCATTGGAGAATGAGAACAAGTGCTTTGTATTTTGCTCAAAATATTCCTCCAAATTCTTCATTCAGGTACAATAGCTAGAACTCTGAGTTATTTTAGTAGAGGGGCTAGGTATTGTGTGTCAAAACATCTTAAATCTGTTCCAGGAAGGGTCAAGGGTGTCCATGTGTAGGAATTGCCTGTTGTACCATATCCCTATCCCAAACACCCCTGTAAGTGCAACTATTATAATACTGTAAAAAAGGATGCTGTGAGCCACATGTAAATGTGATCCACATATAGTTATGCCAAGATCTCCCCATCAAAGAAAACAATTTTTACACAGAACTCTGATTATTGGATTAATTATCCCCAAATCCTGCTGGGATTTGGAATTCATTCCTGGTTTTCATATCCCTCTATATCGCCAGACTACTGGTACAAATATGGACTTATAGTACAGTACGTATTTCATATAAGGAAGAGCAAATAGATTGTCCTGAGGAGCAAATACATTGCCCTAATGAGCAAATACATTGCCCTAACTTTTACATATTGTTCTAGCTACCACAAGGTTATGTCCTACAGTTACCAGTTATATACTGTATGTTTGGACATCTAAGCAAGGGAGTTAATGGGGTGGGGGCTAGCAATGAGGAATCCCAATCTGTGGGTGAGCTTTAGGGCTTATAGGGTTATTTGGGGTTGGTACTTCTAGTTCCTGGTCATCCAATTTACAATTACTGTAAACGTCCGAAAAATAAGGCCCCATCCTGAAAATAAGCCCGAAAATTAGCCCCACATCTTAGATGCAAAAATTGGGGTTTACATTATAAATTTATATATGTAATGTATGGTATGTATGCATTAATATATCCATTTTGAAATGCAAAATTCCCTCCAATAGCAGCTCCAAAAATAAGCCCTTTCCAGAAGCCCATGAAAAAGTCCTTTGAACAAATATATACCCAGGTCAGGGTCTTTATTTTCAGAAGTTTACAATTGCTATACCTACAAATATCAAGCTACTGTAGTACCCCTGTCAACCTCAGGCCACACCAATTTGATACTTCGGGCACAGATTTTCAAAATTTTTAGGGTCGGTCAGTCAGGAAAAAATGGAAATAAAAAAAAGTACATACAAAAAAAAAAAAAAAAAAAAAGTACATACTCGTAGTCTTTTCACCCTACTCGCCAGTGAAAAGCCTGGGTATGAGGTTGAAAAAGCACAAAAATAACCAATTTTTGATCAAAGTAAATAATAGGTACAAATTTTATTTTATTTTGGTTTCACAAAAACAGGGTCGGTCGGATCCGTGAATTGGTGTGGCCTCATCTTGTCAAAATATAATGTGAAAGTGAGGCATACAGTATATAGAAAACCATGATGTCATCCAGAAAACACCCCATTTTCTAATTGTTTTTCAATTTAATGACAATTGTTTTAAATTATAATTTTAGGATACTATTTGTAAGTTCTGTCCTAAACCTTGCAGAACTTATTGCTCTGAGACCAGATTTGTCTTCTCTCAGAAAAATTTTATACTTTCATGAAAACCAACTTGTGTATCCTGTTCGAAAACAACAAGAGAGGGACTTTCAATATGGCTATAACCAAATATTATCAAGGTAGCTTATTTGTTAGATCAGTTACAGTATATTGTTTGCACAAACAATATGTTATAAATGTGATTATTGTGGAAATTAGTACCAAAAACATTATATTGCTGCCAATATTGTATCTAAGTCTATAACATCCTTTACAACCCTCCCATATTACAGTATCTGCCTCCCTGTTAGAGCACCTTTAAAACATGTGTTGGATCTGTACAAATATAAGACCCTGGTACAATTGCAAAAATTACGATATTCACAATTGCAAAGATTACAAGACATCTCTATTGGGCCTTGTTACTGTAACAACCCTCCCATATTACAGTATTTGCCTCCCTGTTAGAGACCTTTAAAACATGTGTTGGATCTGTACAAATATAAGACCCTGGTACAATTGCAAAAATTACGATATTCACAATTGCAAAGATTACGAGACATCTCTATTGGGCCCAGTTACTGTAACAACCCTCCCATATTACAGTATTTGCCTCCCAGTTAGAGACCTTTAAAACATGTGTTGGATCTGTACAAATATAAGACCCTAGGTACAATTGCAAAAATTACGAGACATCTCTATTGGGCCTTGTTACTGTAACAACCCTGCCATATTACAGTATTTGCCTCCCTGTTGGAGACCTTTAAAACATGTGTTGGATCTGTACAAATATAAGACCCTAGGTACAATTGCAAAAATTATGAGATTCACAATTGCAAAAATTACGAGACATCTCTATTGGACCTTGTTACTGTAACAACCCTCCCATATTACAGTATTTGCCTCCCTGTTGGAGACCTTTAAAACATGTGTTGGATCTGTACAAATATAAGACCATAGGTACAATTGCAAAAATTACGAGACATCTCTATTGGGCCTTGTTACTGTAACAACCCTGCCATATTACAGTATTTGCCTCCCTTGGAGACCTTTAAAACATGTGTTGGATCTGTACAAATATAAGACCCTAGGTACAATTGCAAAAATTACAAGACATCTCTATTGGACCTTGTTATGCAGATATCAGTCCTGGAAGACTGAAAACTAGTGTTGCAATAATAATAATAATAATAATAATAATAAATGTAAACTTTATTTATTCATAATTGATATATACTACAATGATAAACCTCTCTTTTACAGGTAGTTCACCAATGTCTACTTGAATTAACGATATATATGATATATAATATTAGTTTTGCATTAGTGTTGGGTTGTCCCAGGTTTTGTTACGTTTACAGAAAATATAGTATGAGGTTCTTATACAAATGTTAATTATTCTTTTCATGAAGTACTTTCGGCAACGTTCGTCAAATTTGAGATCTTTCAGCATTTCAATAAATTCTAATGATGGTTGACTGAAGACTCCGAGTGAGCTGATGGACAGATTCACAAATTTAACTTGTTCATAATTGTTGTTCTGTTCCGTAATTAGTTCCTGATACTTCTGTCTCTTACGGGTGGCATTATTGAGTAGATTGGATTCAAATCCGACTGTGAGTTCGAGAATATATATACATTTGTTTTCGATTGTTACCAAAAGATCGGGGCGTAATCTATCTCCGGTGAGAACAGATGGGCTGATGTAGCCAGGTATGTCAGCGTAGAGGCTATAATTTTGTACGGAGTTGAGTGAGGAGGCAATAAAATTTAAAACAGAGTCATGTCGCCAAGTAAACCGCCCTTCGTTTAGGTATGTTTGGCAACCAGCAATGACGTGAAGTAGGGTCTCAGGTTGCAAGCAGAATGAACAGTCAGATGTAGGTGATATTCCCCATTTCACAAGGTTTTTGTGAGTCGGAAGCGTGTTGTTGATGTATCGGATGGTGAAGTTAAATATGTTCTTAGGGAGTTTGCTTTGGACTGAGGACCATGTGGAGTTGAACGAGAGAGTCGAATATTTAATGATGTTGGAAAAGAATGAACCTTGTGAAATAAGGTGATGTTGAAGCCTTTCTTCGTGTTCTTTTCTGAAAGTGTTTAGTACGTCCTTTGTGTTTTTGTACTTGTCGTATTGCACATTCTTGTGATTACTTGTGACAGTCCATAGGTTTCTAATTTCTTCATTTGGTGATAATTTTAAAGCTTTTCGCGAAACAGTTTGGCATTGAAGAAATTTCGTTGAAGGGAGAATGATATTTAGACCGTACTTACTGCGAGGAAGTAGGACGTTGCTAAGTGTTGCTGAGATGGGAAGTTCAAGCCATTTCCGTATATATTTCGACGCAATACCATCTAGTTTTTCATTCACCCAGGTTTTACCTATGTCAGAAACAGTGAAGTGCCAAGAGATTTTTGCAAGTGCGTAGCGGCTGTACAACATAATTTTATTTTTTGGATGTAATGGCAGTTCGTCAATTTCATTCATGATGTCGGTTAGTGTGTCGTGTAGCTCAGATTTGTGATTTTCTTCGGACATATTAAAGTCAAAGTAGCGGCCTAGGTAACGAAACGATTTCCCATTTTCAACACGTGGTACGAGATGGTTATTTACAAACAGTTTGGGGAGATATTGGACCGATTTTGTTGAATCCTTTTTAATGCCAAATGTTGAACATTTATCCACACGTATAATCATGTTGGCCCACTGACACCAGATCGTAAAGCGATTGAGAAGCATTTGATTTTCTTTTTCTTGACCACTGATAACGGCAGCGTCGTCTGCAAATTGTAACCAGTGGATTGGGTTGAATAAGGTAGTACTGTCGTTTGGTTTCCGGAAGCCAAGTTGACCGTATTTTTCAGACTTGATGTGTTGAATAAAAGTATTGAACGACATATTGAACAAGAGAGGACTGAGAGAATCGCCTTGGAGCACACCTCGGTCAACAGTGATGAATGGGGTGTTGAATTCATCTGTGATGATGGAAGTTTTGAAATCGGTATAGAGGCTACTAATGAGATTCTTTATGTGATCAGGGATATGGTGAAAATCAAGGACTTCGTGAATAAGGTTATGATGGACTTCACCAAATGCGTTTTTTAGGTCTAGTAATGTTATGACGAGAGATCGTTGTTTTGTGCGCGCTTTGTTGATTATATGCGCCATCTGAGCTGTATGTTCTAGTGTTCCGGAAAGTTTTGGTGTGAAGCCTTTTTGGATATTCTGTTCTATATACTTGTTTTCCGCAAGAAATTGAAATGTTTTATTGCGAATGCACGATGTTAAAACTTTAAGTGGAATGGATTCAAGTGTTATTGGTCTAAAGTTTGCTGGTTCGTCTGTCTCTCCTTTCTTGTGTATAAGTATTGTACATGCTTTTTTCCAATCAGAAGGGACAGCGCCGTGAGACCAGGCTGAGTGGATTATGTCGGATAGATAGGAACGTAAGTAGGGACAGCGTTTAAAACAGATTATAGATATTTGGTCAAGTGGACATGGTGAGCCAGACGGTTTCATTTTACGGATGACATTGGTAATCTCTTGATAGGTCGGGGGGTCGAGATTAAATGGCTTTTGAGGTGAAGCAAATTTTGGAATCCAGCTTGGGATGCTGAACGCTTTATTTGGGTTGATGGCAGAGAATGTCTTAGTGAAGTATGATGTGCATTGAGCCATATTAAATGATGGAAGTGAGCAAATTTTCTTTTTAAAAACTCTTTTAACGTAACCCCAGAAGTTTTTAGTAATTACACTGTCATGATCAATTTCCGCTGACTTTTGACTGTTGATGTTATCTTGATCGGCATTATTAGGTTTAAGAAGGTTGCGCAGTTTCTTGGCTACGAATTTGATTTCTAGCACTTCTCCGTTTTCTGATTTTAATTTCTTTAAGGCGATTTTCAGGTCCTTGACCGAGGATTTCGCATACTTTTTTCTCAAATTTACATCGTTGTGGTTATCAACGTGTCCAAAATTCAGTGTCAAAGGTCAGTTTGAAAAAGTCGTTAGCGGTTGACCATTGTAATGGCGATTTCGGTAGTTTAATTCCCTTTTTTAGGATAGGGAAGTTTTCTTTGCAATACGAAGTTGGAATTTCAGCATCGTCTTGTTCTACGTTGTCCTCATTTTGTTGATCATTTAACGCTTCTGTCATTTGCTGTTGTAGTTCGTCTTGAAGGTCATCAATAACTCGGCAGCTTCGTTGATGCATTTTGAGGCCGCGAGGTCCTTTACAGACTTTACCACAGCAACATTTAACAGCTGTGTACGATATGACTGGCAGACATTCTTGTGCTGGCATTTCCATTGTTGGAGTATCATCCGTGGTGGTTTCTTGCTCATAGTTCACTTTGCTTTTACAGCGCCATGAGTGTCTGCCCAGCGATACGAAATCTTTACCACAAAATCCACATATTATTAGGGTTGCGAACAGTGCAAGTAGGCTTGCACGAATCATTTTAGATTCAATATTAATAAAATTATCAATATACGACGTTAGTGTGTCAATTCAAGTAAAATTTTTCGTTGAAACTGAGGACATGTACAGAGCGCGTTAACACACGTCTGCTCTATGTCTAGAAATAGAGAATAATAATAATAATAATAATAATAATAATAATATGTTACAGCAGAGGTTTTTTAAGCGACAACGCTATTTAAAGACATTGATGCCGGACACGTACATTTAGTGAATGGCGTTTGAATCATCACGCATTTTAGGGCTTTTAGGAGTTTAATTTGAACTCGTCTATATGTTCGTCTTTCGCTCGAAATGGCGATCTAGATCCTCTCGTGCATAAATGCACGGACTTCAAAATTTCGAAAGACAATCTTGTTCTGATCCAGGTAATAACGGTTGCATAGTCTTCTCCGTTTTTCATAGACAATTTCTCGGCAAGATGCTTTAGAAATTTCTGGCATTCATCCCCCATTCCTCCATTCGTTCCAAAAACCAAAGGCGTAAATGTACCCATCTCCACATCTAAAATTCTCTGTTGGTACTTTCTTTTCTTCTCGGCTTCTTGTTCCTTAAAGATAACAGATGTGGCTTTGTTTTGATGACATTTGGAGTTTACATGCGATACACGAACGTCAAAAAATGATGTAACTCCTCTTGCCCAAAACTCGCCAGCTTTGATATCCAATCGCGCATCCGGGCTTCTGTTGGTGGACTGTAAACGGAATTGTTCATTGTCCAATGGGATGAGCTTCGGTTCGGCTTCTACGTTATTGCATACTCTGCTGAGCAGCGTGGTCAGTGTTTCCACTTTGCAGGAAATTTCCTGATTTTAGGAAATCCTGACTTCAAAAGGAAATTTTCAGGATGAGTTAGAATCTCAGGAAATCTCAGGAAATCTCAGGAAAATCAGGAAATATCAAAAAATCTAAGGAGATTGAGGTGGAATGTGTAAATATTTGATATCTTAGGCAGGCATGGTCAGTTAATATGATACTTTTTATGTTAGCGCTATTTGACTATTTCATCTTTTTTGGTAGATAATTGGGAAATGATATCACGTGATAATGCCATAAAAATCAGGAAATATCAGGAAATTTCAGACAAAAAAAAGGAAATCTGGATTTCGATTGTGGAAGCACTGAGCGTGGTCAGTAAATCACGAACTCCGTCATGCCTTCGAGCCACAAATCCTCCTCTTTTACAAGATAGAGCGTGGTTGACAGAAAATGCGTCTCCACATACACAATGACTTGGCATTTCCGACAATGGCATGTCATAACGCATTCTTAACGAGTCCTTGAATTCTTCTTTGTTGAGGGTCAAGCCTTGTTCTTCAACTGGTATGGCGTTTAACCATGAGCTTGCTCCTGTATCCCGCGCTTGTTTGACATGCGATAGGAGATCAGCTGAGATAGACTCGTCGATGCGTTCTCTTTTTGCTCTGGCATTTGCCCGCTTGATTGACTGCTGTACATTCTTTATCTCGTTAGTGTTCGCTGGCATGAAGGTGCTTTGTGATAATATGGCCTCCACATGTGGACGCGTTATTGACGTCGATGCTGCGTACTGTTGTGGCGCTTCTTCACTTAGTACAGGTATCCCCAAACCTCCTTGTGCAGGGGACAACGTGATGACTTCGTGCAATTCTTCAGGCAAAGGTTCTTCTTGGCCGAACAAAGCTGGGATAAACAACTCGCTAATGGCTTCCTCGATGGGGTTAACGATAAATAATAATAATAATAATAATAATAAATAATAATAATAATAATAATAAATAATAATAATAATAAATAATAATAATAATAATAATAATAATGATAATAATAATAATTACATTTCTATAGCACCTATAACAATGATCTAAGCGCTTTACAATATAAATATCTATGAGCAGTGCTAATTGAAGGTTGTGCTTTCACCAAGAGCCTTAAATAAAATTGGGACCAGCTCTGGCTTTAAATGGTTAATTCCAGGGATAGGAGTGGCGTCCACCCCTACTGTACCTATATGTACGGGCTACGGGTCTCCTCCAACTTAACTTATAGGTGATTTTATATTGATTATTTCATATAATTGTAATCAGCATACACTAGTTAAATCTATTTCCAGTTATTATATATGATTATAGTGTCTCATAAGATAATTTTAGATAAGAGATTATTTTATATTGATTATTTCATATTGTATTGTCATAGTTATTTCTATTTCCGCAGTTATATCTCTATTAGTGCCTGAGCTAAGATATTAGTGTAGTGTTTATTTTGTATTCATTATTTTATATTGTATAATTATTATAGCCTTGTTGCAGATACAGTGTTGTTCAACTCCAAGTTTAATATGGATTCGTTTCTTAATTCCATTGACACATTTTTGAAGTTAATGCCTGATTTCAGACCAAAAGACATCCCAAGCAAGATCAGATTAAAAAGCAAAATATTATACTTTCCTGTCGCCCTAGTGGATGATATATTATTTAAAAAAGAAGACACAAAGACTTTGACTAATTTCCAAGCATCAAATTCAGTAAGTGGGAAAAATGATAAAGCTACACATGAAGTATAGATTCGAGATCTTGCCTGATTATATTCTGAAGCATATTCACAAGCTTTCCATGGCGTACCTCGTGGTACAAAGGCGTACCCAATCGAAGCACTGGACGGGTTGGATGGTGTAATGGTGCAGTTGGAGGGAATCCTCTAATGAGCCTAGGCAATCATATGTATACCAGTATGTGTATTAACATTATTTTAATAATTAATAAGAAAAGTTCTCAATTGCATTATCGATTTTTAGACTTTTATATGTAAATTATCAGCAAATGTCTCATACAAATGTGATTGGCTATACTCAGAACTTCTTATTTAGTGATTGAGATGATATATAATACTGTGAGTAGCCGTTAGTGTGATAGTTTTTTATCTATGAAGAAAATACACATCATCATAGAAATTGAGAATATCCTGATTTCTTTTTGGGTGTATCTCAGAGACACAACTTAAATAGACACAGACTACGTCGCATCAACGTTATTTTCTCAGGATTCAGAAGCTTAATACATGATCCAAAAATTCTAACCATAACCCAAATAAAAACTTTAGTTTTAACCCTGAAATAAAGAAATACTAATCGTTTAATCCCAGCTACTTTTAAACAACATTTCAATGATGCAATATTCTGTGTCCAGTGCACGAAGGCGCTTGATTACAACAATCTGTAATCTTTTAAAGGGGCAGTGTCATGACATGCACATGTCTCAAGTTTTATTTAAAATATGGCATCATATAGGACTGGGAAGGCTTAATAAAAAATAATTGCAGAAAAAGTGCTTTATAGAACACATACAGTAGGCCAGAAATGGCTCGTGTGAGCACTGGCATGATGAATGGAAATACAAACTTGAAAAGTCTAGCCTGAATTTTTCAAGTTGTGAACTCATGACACTGCCCCTTTAATAAAACATTCCTGTATGTATAATTATAATTTCTGATTATAATTTACAGGAATCTTTCCAAGATACAAGACCACTCCATATTGTATGGCCACACCGCTGGTATGTCTAATTAGTAACTGTGTTCTTCCAAGTTATGCTGCAGCTAAAAAAGTCGTGATTCATAACGGGGAGTGCAAGTAAATCTTCAATACTTTTGAAAGTTCCCAACAAGAGTGAAAAGGTTTATTTTGGGAATGTGCTGATTATTGAAACACTCCTAAAATTGCGTCAAAACCTTGCAAAACTTGTAATTTACATTTCAAGATGATGTCATTTTTCGAGCAAAATGTCCCGAAGCCAAAAAACTGACGAAACCGGCAAAAAATTAATTAGTATTCTTTTAAAACAACCTATTGTGGTAGTAAGCCCTGTATCCCACTCTCAATAACGAACATAAGTTTGTTTTTACTGAAACAATTAGATTTTCGCTCTCGATTTCTATGAAACGATAATTAACTTCGCCCTCATCACATTGGCGTTGCCAGCCGAGTACAATTAGCCGGGCACCACTCCAAAAATTTGATCGCGCCGTGGCAATTTTCCGTCTCGTAAACGGTCGTTGCCAACCCAAACGGTCGATGCCAACCTGATATCCTTCTATTACCCCTGTAACCCTTGTGTCCCCGCGACACACACATGTGTTTTTTTCCGGTTAGTATTAAGGAAACCCAACCCCAACACAACAAAAGACCCTAACCCCCCGCCTAACGGGTTAGTCTTTCTACGTTAGGCGGGGGGTTAGGGTTAGGATCTTTTGTTGTGTTGGGGTTGGGTTTCCTTAATACTAATAAAAGCACAGAATAAGCATAAAAGGATCGTCCAGAAGACGAGTGCTCGCGGGCGCTGACAAAGAACGCCCGGGATGTAGTAAAACCCGGAAAAAAACACATGTGTGTGTCGCGGGGACACAAGGGGTTACAGGGGTAATAGAAGGAGATCAGGTTGGCATCGACCGTTTGGGTTGGCAACGACCGTTTACGAGACGGAAAATTGCCGCGCCGTGCAAGAGTGAAACTTGGCATACCATTCATTACGCCCCGGAAAATTATGAAAGTCTAGAGTCTCTGAAATGGCATTTCCAGCATTTTGAGAAAGCAGAATATTTGCAAATTGCACAATTCGCAAACAACGATGACATGATAAAAATTTTCGGTTGGACAAACTTTATTCTTTAATTAGTGCCACTGAAAAAGCAGGGAACATGGGAGTGAGAGTTATATATAGAACATTAGACAAAGAACACTACGAATGGTTATTGTTTAATATATGTAATGATAGTTTTAGTCAGGAAGAAAGGTCCATTGGTCCAGACTCAGGATTCACTGGTATGGGAAGACAGGATTGGTATGGTGTTCTTTTCCGATAAATTACAAATAAATAAAAACATACTTGAAATACCATATGGCATCACGCACTTATAAGATGATCAATACAAATATTGTCCATTGGCTATGCATGCATGCTTGCCGAAATACTTTTTACTAGGGGGTCCCTCAAGGCCCTGGTCTAGCTACGCCACTGCCTCATCAACTATAACTTCATAGAAATTTTGATCTCTTAATCTATAATTGTTAAAAAAATATCATTTTTGGTTCACCAGGGAGCATGATAAAGATCCTGAAATGTTTTTCAACACAATTTTTCAACTTATGGAACTCGGAGTAACGTTTCATTTGTCGGTGATTGGACAGATGTTCAAAGACGTTCCAGGTAAGCACTTTCATTTTGTGAGAGACATCAAGTTATGGTTGAACGTAGGAAGTTATGGAGAGTACGAAGCAATCGTAAGTCCTTTTGACTGCTCTTTCAACTTCCCAAGTTATCCACGATATAATTTGACGTGTACAATTGTCATCTTGGTGTATGTGATCAAACTGTGCAAGCTTGTCAACATTCGCCATCGAATCATAAACAAGAATTACAAGAATTGTGTCGCTAACAAACAATTACATACGCCTGTATGACAATCGAATACAACAACGTACGCCAGAATGACAATCGTATACGATGAATCGTATCGTGAAGAAGGGACTTAAGACGCATATTGCTAAACTAGAACTAGCCTGCGGTTTTTTAGGGGTTGGGGTTCATTCCGCCTCTCCCTCGCCCGCATTCCGCATTCCGCCTTGCCCGCATTTCGCCTTGCCCGCCCTGCAGCCCGCTTGCTCGATCCCAAATTATTTCCTGTGAATAGTAAATCAAATTTATCAGGGAAAAAGGCGCTTTTCGTATACGAAATATCAGCTTTAGTTCTTATACTTTTGTTTCCTATTTATTACTTACATTTCACTTGCTTCGAACGCGCTTATATGATTCATTCAATCATAATGATCTTTGATTAGTCCTAGTAAATTATTCAAGATTAAAGGCGCCGTAATTACACTATGCAATTTTTCGTGCAACTTGTCTCGCAATGTCGTTGCGAGACAAGTTGCACGAACCATTGCAAAATGTAACATGTGTTGCAACGGCGAAAATTGTTGCGATACAAGTTCCTGCAATCGTTGCAGAAAGTAGAATCTAGTTCTACTTTTTGCAATGATTGCAGCAACTATTTTCAGTGTAGCACAGTGTAACACCCCATATACGCGCATGCGTATATACCTTGTCATAAATACATAGATGGTGAAACTTTGCGAGTCAAGTTGCACGAAACGTTACCTATAGTGTAACACCCCTTTCATGCAACTGTAACGTAGCAGATTAAGCGGTGGCGAGACACGATGTACGAAAAATCGCATAGTGTAAATTAGGCTAGTATCAAATATACAAAACTACCAGGTAAACTTTTCGCCAATTCCCTTCTTTTATTTTCCTCTAGGTCAATTAGTTTCACGAGGAAAAACTCGTGTTCTTTTTATTTATTGACAGATATTTTTCTCACGGCAAAGGAAAAGTTGGAACAGTGTATTTTATTCTGGGGATATCAAGAAAGTCGAGAAGAATATCTTAATGTCTTAAAACAAGCAGACCTCGTCGTATCGACAGCAAAACACGAGTTTTTTGGCGTTGCGATGTAAGTCACGGTCAAACATGGTCTTGGGGGAAATTGGACAAACCTTGGGGAATTAATTAGAAATTACTGAAAAATTGAAAAATATTCAGTTGAGGAAAAGACTATATCCTATCCTCTCCATCTCCTTTTAACACAAGAACCTCTGCCACCAAATGACTTTTACAAGTGTTTCTATATAAACGCGCTGGAAACACTGAAAGATGTTTTCTATATTTCCTTTGTAAAATAGAAAATAATTAGAAAATAAGTACAACGTTGAAATACTTGAAATACTCCTTTTCTATATATTTTATAAATTATCTTTATACATTCGTCTGTGTGGCTCAAAACGTCCTCAATACAACTCCTCAGTTCGCACAGATACTCGTTCGCAACTCTTAAGCCGGTTTGCCATTAAGCAAATATAGCCACACGACCAATTTTCCCTTTTGTCTTCTGAACTCTCAGGCGGAAAAGAAAACCATTCAATTTGTACAGTAGAGACCTCATCCGCGAGACTATATTCGCTAGTATATAATGGTTTCATAATTCATTTAGTGGATTCTGTTAACCATACAATGGGTTTTGTAAACCCGATAATGGTTTTATAAATTTCTTTAATGGTTAACCCTAATGGGTTTTGTATATAACCCATGATGGGTTTTGTAAAACCTGATAATGGTTTTCTAAAATTTTTCCCAAATGGAGACTCAACGTTATAATATCCTGAGTCACACAGACCGGAGGCCAGTTGTGTTTTTTGAAAATTCTAAAAAGTTGGTGTACAACCGAAATAATGAATAGGAAGTCTAAATTTCGAGCGAAGGCCCTGGGTCAGAGAATAAAATGGAAAGCGAGTGAAACGTAAAGTACTTTACATGTCACTCTCTGACCCAGTACCTTCGCTCGAAACGTTAGACCTCCTATTCACTATACCGACATTTCACCAACTTTTTCAGACTTTTCGATTCGTATTTTAACAATGCTTATGAGTAAACATTGTCAAGCCCGAGAGTTCAGAATGCTTATGAGTAAGCAATATGAGTAAGCATTAATATACTAGTATTGTGCTGAGGCACAATACTAGTATATTAACAATTTTCTGATATTTTTTCTTCACAGGTTGGAGGCTGTGTGTTGCAATTGTTACCCATTGTGTCCTAACAGTTTAGTTTACCCAGAGATTTTCCCTAGTAAGTTATCACTGCCAAATAACAAGGGAAAGCAAACAATCTTTACTTCGTTGAAACTTCCAAAAATTAGGATATGAATATTCCTGTCCGGGACTCATTTTCTGAGGATTTGAGCTTGTCTGTTTACTTCAATCTCCCACATTCACTATATCAGTGTATATATACACCCACTGCCAACCATTGCTGATATATAGTGACTTCCACATAGGCAGTGCATGTCAATCGAACCAGTACATCATCTCTGAAGACAGTGGGGCGGGGGCACCATTGGCGTAGTGGTGGAGCGCTAAAGGCGCGAGATAGGTGCATGCTGAACGCGAAAATGTTTGATTCTTAGGATCTCTGTAAAACCTTTTCCTGTATATTGAGGAGTGTTTGGGGAGATTTTGACAATCATAAATCACACGATCCGGCTCCACCGCGCTATATACTTATACAAGGCTAACCCTTATTGATTCATGTTCTACGCATTTTTTGCCGATAAAAAGCGAAGAAAATTGGCCGTGATTGCCAAATTTCATGACAGAACTCTGAAGTTAAACGTATATCACATTCACTCACCGTGTTATCATATGAATGATTCAATCACAATGTGGCGCGAAGATTTTGAGAAATAAAATTATTATCAGAAATGAAAGGGGGGTGAAATAGATGCGCCACTGGAAGCTTAGAAACATTTTCATTGTCCATTCATGTTTCATTGTTCATTTTCATATTTTCCGAGGATTTGAGCTTGACGATCGTCCATGTATCGTCAATATTCAAAAAATTGCAAAAACCCAAACAAACAAAAACCCAACGAAGGCAACAACAACGACGACGACGACAACAAGAACAAAAACACGACGACAACAACAAGAACAAAAACACGACGACGACGACGACAACAACATCACGGCAGCGCCGCAGCGGCGGAGACGACTCAACAATAGCAACAAAACGATACAATATGATTTTAATTTGTTAATTATCTTGTGAATAATATTTGTTATTCCATAATTCCTATACGTTTTAGAAGAATGTCTATACAATACATCCAAGCAGCTTTATAAGAAAATGAAGCAGTTTATAATGAAACCAGAATTAGTCCGTAGAAATACACTAAAGGTAAATATGTTTTTTTTTGTAATTTAAAGGGGCAGTATGATCCGTATTCGTGTATGATTTTAGCTGTCTAGTGGGTAATGACTGATAGATAAATTTTGTTCGCGTGAGTTCTGTTCTAGAACAAGGCAGTTGAATGAAATATCGCGGTCCGCCATTAAATTCTTAGAACTACACGCTGTGACGTCATCTACTCAACACAAACACACCAAAGCTATTGAATTTACCTTCACTCACAGTGCATGTAGAACTGTTCTCCTGCGCGTATGTTTCGTTCGTAGATATGTCTTCAAACTCTGAGTCAACTTTGTATACGAGTAATGGCGAAAGCGAACTTCATGTGTGGAGTAAATGACGTCACAATCGATTCGTCTCAGTGGCCGTAAATTTCCAGTTTGAGAAGCAATTCCAACTCGATAAATTTTAAGGACTTCGGTCTTTTGTTATCATTTCGCTACAAGGTCATTTCGCTACAACTCGTTTCGCTACAAGGTCATTTCACTGCAAGGTCATTTCACTACAAGGTCATTTCACTACAAGGTCATTTCACTACAAGGTCATTTCGCTACAAGGTCATTTCACTACAAGGTCATTTCACTACAAGGTCATTTCACTACAAGGTCATTTCGCTATAAGGTCATTTCGCTACAAGGTCATTTCGCTACAAGGTCATTTCGCTACAAGGTCATTTCACTACAAGGTCATTTCGCTACAAGGTCATTTCGCTACAACTCATTTCACTACAAGGTCATTTCACTACAAGGTCATTTCGCTATAAGGTCATTTCGCTACAAGGTCATTTCGCTACAAGGTCATTTCGCTGCAAGGTCATTTCGCTACAAGGTCATTTCACTACAAGGTCATTTCGCTACAAGGTCATTTCGCTACAAGGTCATTTCGCTACAAGGTCATTTCGCTACAACTCATTTCGCTACAAGGTCATTTCGCTACAAGGTCATTTCGCTACAAGGTCATTTCACTACAAGGTCATTTCGCTACAAGGTCATTTCGCTACAAGGTCATTTCGCTACAAGGTCATTTCGCAACAACTCATTTCGCTACAAGGTCATTTCACTAAAAGGTCATTTTGCTACAAGGTCATTTCACTACAAGGTCATTTCGCTACAAGGTCATTTCGCAACAACTCATTTCGCTAACAAGGTTATTTCGCTACAAGGTCATTTCGCAAGGTCATTTCGCTACAACTCACTTCGCTACAAGGTCATTTCGCTACAAAAAAAAATGGGCATCAGTGTAGAGAAGACAAAATTTGTATCTTGAAATTTTTCAAAAGGTGACGGCTATGCTAGGAGCATGGAACATTACGGCAGCCTTGCATCATTCCGAACTTCGTGCAACGTAATGCAGATTTTTTTAGGAAAACTGAATAAATATTCAATTATGTCGAACATTGCGCTGGTTGTCGATAAAATCCGATAAAAAGTCGTACCTTTAACACATATTATACACAAGTCCGACAACTCTAGATTGCTGACCAGTTTTGAAGGCTCATTTTATACCAATAGCGCATGCTGCACTATGTCAATGTCGGCCTATAGCGGTTGGTAAGACTAAATATGAAAGTTGTTAAGTTCTCAAAAGAACTGAATTACGGAAAAGAGAAATAAGAGAACTTTAATATATCGAAAAATACTTTGGTAAGAGTACTTACGTATGGGGTATTTCCATAGACGACATTTCGGACGATGTATTCTTCTTCAGGTCACATCGTCCAAAACGTCGTCTATGGAAATACGTAAGTACTCTTACTTTAAAGTGTTTATGCAGTGAAATATTCAGCTCGAAATAAACTCTCTTAGTTTATTTTAGTTTATTAGTTGTATCACTCTTTGGTGAACGGAATACCCCAACAGGCTAGAAGCCCTATTGATAGGGGTTCCGAGGGCCTACGATTTAAGGTCGTTATCCGAGAAGACTTGAAAGTCTTACCATTTGCTGATATTATTGCAAAGGCAGCACTTTCTCCTCGATTATTTTTAAGACCCTGAGTGGAGGTCCGACCCAGGATCTATATATAAACTATAACTATAGTTTACTGTAAAGAACTATAGAAATTATAATGATTGGCGATTACAACTCTTCCATTTCTCACTTCGATCTTGATATATTAAGATTTGTTTGATTTGTAAATGTACTCACTATGACGTCACACTGCATAATGACTTATTGAAGAAGCCTGTATATCTTTGGGATTATGTAACGAAATTATGAAAGTGTATTTTAGTGTGTGTGTCCTATGATACTAGCTAAACTTACGAAGTTACGTTTCGAGTGATTTGATAATCCCAAAGATATACAGGCTTTTTAGTAAGTCATTATGCAATGATGTCATAGTGATGCTCATTTACATATCAAACACATCTTAATATGTTAAGAATAAAGTGAGATATAGAAGAGTTGTAAATGCCAATCTTTATAATTTCTATATTTCTTTCAACTAGTAAGAGAGTTTATTTCAAACTGAATTTTTCACTACATAAACACTTTAAGTATTTTTCGACATATATATTTATTATATATATATATTTATTATATTATATTTATTATTTATTTATATTATATTTATATATTTTTTATTTCGAATTCATTACCACAGGAAATTAGAAGCTTTGATATGTTAAGTAGTTTTAAGTCAGCACTTAAGACTTTTCTTTTTTAAAATTAATAGTTTTTTGTTCATAGTGGTAATATATGTAGTAGGCTTTATTTTATAATGAAACTGTAATCAGTTTTATAAGTAAAATTAAGAATATATTGTTGTACGAGCATTGAGACTATTGTATAATACTCCTAATACGACTTTATTATTATTATTATATTGAAGTTGAAGTTCCCTATAGCCGTTGGACACCTATAACCATAGCGGCCCGCTATAACCACGGCGTTATTTTTATCTTATGTAATATTCAATATATCTATATACCTATAGTTGTGTCTTTAGAGGGCCACAAATTTATCAATTTGTAGTTTTGGTATAGTATATTATATACAATACAATCAAAAAGTGAAAAAAACCCGCCTGTTTTACCTGAATTTGGTATAGACCATCAGCCCGTGTATATGTTTGTTACTCACAAAGTGTGATTATAATTGATGTTGGCTAGATTTGTTGTACGCTTGTTGGTTAATCTCGGTTAATTGTTCTTTCTTTCTCTTTTGGATGCATATACATCAGATAACCCTCATCATTTTCCATTTAGTTTGACATCACGAAATTTGGATGGGCTGCTCTCCAACAACAGTATAAAGAACTCTTACATATATAACCAAGCTGAAATACTAACAAATTGCTGATAATACCTTTATTGACATAAACTTTGCATTTATATTTTATAAACAAACTATTATACTTTTACTATTCTTGTTTTTATTAGTTATGTTGTAATTTGTATGCTATATTTAGACAATAGTCGAGAACAATTTCATTTACATCTCGTCTAATATGAAGTCTCCTTTTTCGTGTACTGGTTTAGAAGTAGGGTTAGTATTATTTCTTTATTTCAGGTTAGAACTATAGAGTTTTAGTCTCACTGATCGGTTATAATTTCATGTTACTAGGTTCCAAATATATTAGCATATATTAGCAACAGAACGATATATATATTACCTCGTTCTTTAAAAAAAAACGCTTTAAATTTCTGTTTTTATTCAGAAAGTTAAGCGTGTTTTTAAAAGAACGAGGTAATACATAACATATCTATATATATGCTAATATATTTGGAACCTCGTAACATGAAATTATAAACCACTGATCTTTGCATAAGAGACTGGATAGAGCATTTATTGTTCTGAAATTGATGCCGGAAGTAACTCGTGCACGACCGCTATATTTGGAGAGACCACCCACTGATCTCAAAAATAGGACTGGATTGAGCTTTCTATTGTATCTGTGAGCTGTTTTGAAGCTTGCATATTTGCATAATGTAAATTGACGAGAGATCATTAGAAGCTCCGAGATTGCAAGCAAATCAAACTGTGACGCTCGCGAAATAGGTTTAGTGTCTGGCCAATATAGTTTCTTTGTTAACATTAAATGCATAAAATCTCGAATCACTGGATAATTAGAGCCAACGGCGGCCATTACTAAGGGACCAAAGTCGCAGTAAATCGTTTCACCCAGTAATTTGAAAATTGTCTTCTGGTCCTCTTTATAATAAAATTATTCTATTTTGTCGATGGTAAGAGCACATAATCCAACCAAAAACCTCATAGGATCCTCAGTTGGTCCCTTAGTAATGGCGGACTTCCGGCTTCATTTTCTGAACAATAGTTGCTCGATCCAGTCTTCTTTCGAGATCAGTAGGAAACCAAACGGGATTTGGATTGAATCGAAGTATTAACATGTGGGGTGCGCCAAAGTACAAGAAAACCTTCGACAACTGATTAATTTTGTCATCTTAAAAATTCAAGACAGATATTCACTGTCACCTATAGTAAAACTATATAGCGTGGACAAACTTATCGTGAAATGTTTTGGCTTCATTTGTTATAGTATATAAGGTCATATAAGGAAAATCAAACACATTGCTCTAACTTTTACATGTTCTGCGCATCCCACAAGGGTTATGTCCTACGTTAGTATGTAAGTTTGGAGAACTAAGTTGGGAACCTCAATTGGGGTTTAGGTGTTTGCGGGTTTAGGGCTTTGCTGCTTTAGGGCTTTGCTGCTTTAGGGCTTATGGTTAATATGGTTGTTTTGGGTTTAGGGTTAGTATCTCGCGTCCTCGGTAACTAGGGCAACGTATTTGCTGTTTGTTTTTTTATTTAAGTCCTATATAAGTTCCTTTCATTTTTCGCAGCATCGATCCAGCCCTTATATACAGAGCGGTGTGTAGTCTGTGTCCATTGTCTGTCCGATACATGAAGATGGTCATACGAAAAATCAAAACAAATAATTTGTCCTTCCTTTAAAAACCTCTGTCGTTTTTATAATTGGACTTATGGTTAGAAAATAGAAATACCATAAAAGCTCTATGAAACCTGCCTGCATTAGCTAAATTGTCATAATTGAGCTTTGGGCATCAAGGGCGTAGGAAACAAGTTTAAGTTGGGGCACATGGTTTCAGGGGCACAAATATATACTATTTGTCTATATATTCTTTGTTCAAAAAGGGCACTTTTCATAAAGGTTGGGACTACGTGCCGGACCGTCACTAGACTTTAATTTGACCTTGATCTGCTATTCTTCAGCTGTGTTCAAAATTGAACTTGTTAAGCCTGGTTTCCATATGGTCGCTACGCTGTCTCTTGTTTCTTTTGTCTTTCTTTTCTCAGGATTCAGAAGCTTTACATGATCCAAAACCCTAACCATAACCCAAATAAAAACTCTAGTCCTAACCCTGAAATAAAGAAATGCTAACTATATATACACCCACGGCGCGTGATCCAAAACTATTGCCACACAAGAAAGACGATCGCAACAGAAGAAAGGCTCGTTTCAGTTCGCAAAAGTGCGATAATTACTCGCAGTTGACTCGCAAAAAGCAATCGAGAATTCAAAGCAACTGTTTGAAAGTTTGATTTCGACTCTAAATTTAACATTTGACGGGAAAATCAGACCACATACTCGTTTCCGACATATGTGAACACATGCATCATCGACGATCGTCTGCGAGGTTGGTTGGAGTTGGTTGGAGTTGGTCGGTGAGATATTAGCAGACTAGTGAGATATGAGAACTAGGCTTTTAACATTCCTGACGGTAATTAAACCTGAAACTTTTTCCTACTGACTTACACGTCATAGAATAAGATCTGTCAGTGGTTGGTTCGCAAAACTGAAAACGGGCCTGTTTGTAGTAAGCCCCACCAGATTTTTAGCAGTCCGTATTAAGATTTCAAAACGACCTATATCTAATTACTCGGGCTGCTGTGGTAGCACGAGTCTAGGTAAGGTTACATGTTGAAAGAATTTATGGTGAAGGAAAATTTCGAGTGTTGGAATACATACATTTTAAGACCAAACCGGGACCAGTTGCGAAAAATGCAACTTTGACGCCTTCCGGCTGGAATTGAACCCGCGCCGGACCCTGCGATCTGACCACTGAGCTACGGAAGCCGTTGCCGAGAGCCTGATGCCGGGATAAGATTCTGGGTATATTATAGGTAATATTTGGCATTTCACTCGATCAAACTACAGCCTAGGTGGTCGCGAGATGGCAATTATTGCATCATACCGTCATATGGTCTGGAAACGCGGCAAACTTCAAAGGGGCTAGCAATAGAACTGTGATTCATGTTGAGGGGACCTGAAGGTGCACAAATCCTTTGTTTTAGGTTTATTAATATTCAAACAACATTAAACCCAAACGTTGCTATTGGATAACTGCTTCATTATACAGAAAATACAATGTGTTCAGTAACCGTGAAAGTGCACAAACTGAACAAAAACATAGAACAAAGACTTTGGCCGCGTTTCCAGACAATATAATTCTAGTGACTATGGTTTGATCAAGCTGTTCGAAGTCAAGTGTTCTTTCTTGGACAAGTTAAAGTACCACTAACCCCAACCTGTAATCTGTATTATGTTCTTGATATCTGGTATACATGCACCTGCACGATCGCACGATATCTGACGAATTTAATTCATATTAGACATTGTGTATATCCGTCTGCTAGGATAATGATACTCTAGACTAATTTAATACGCCTTTAGCTGATTTCTATACAATTTGTCTGAACTAAATGCGACGTTCCAAAAGGGGCCTAACACATGAAACTACTCAGGATCCACACCAAGTTGAAAAATATCTACGACTACAAAACATTGCGGTGGCTGATCTCAGCTAGTTTCACGTTACACATGATTAAATATTGACAATGTTGAAATGTACTCATGAGCTATTAGCCCATAAAATACCTTCTACCTCACAGTTAAGTTCCCCTGAAAATCCTTATACCTCACTAAAACCGAGGAGTGAGCAGTGTATTAATGTGACATGACCTGTGTTGCAGCTTAGTGTGAAACGTTTGATCCTTAAACGAATTCTGCACCTGTTTTGTGGCTTCTGTCGGTATCGATATTCATATATTCAAAGGTCTTGTACTCAAATAAATTACCATTTCGATCTTTCTTCAACGAGTCCCCGCATTCTTTGATCTTAGTAAAACCAACTGGTTGACCGGCAAAAGGTTTCAAAATAGATCCACCGTTTCTTTTAAAAAGCCGTCGAGAGGACGACCGAGCTATCTCAGCATTTACATAATCCATTTTCACCTGTCCCGTTTGTGAACTCTCACCGCCGTCGGCATGAACCTGGACTCTTCCTTGCTTAATCATCTTCACCGTTTCATTTGATAAGTGTTCTGAAGAATCTCCATAACCTGAACTGTTATTATCACATTTGGTCAGATGTAACTGTAAATCAGAATAGTTCAGTTTTCGGCTTTCGTTCGGTTTAGAACGTTGTATTGTTGGTGATCCACAACGATCCTCTTTCTCGTCTCCAAGCAAACTTTCAACCGACATGTGGAGTTGAATCATCGACAAAGTCCGTTCCTGGACCACGTTTGAAGTATTAGTTTCTGGATTTTCTTCTCTCTTCTCGCTTGCCATTTCTTCAAAGATTTCAGATATCGTCAAAGCTATTTGTTTTGCATCGCGTTTTGATCGGCATTCAACAACATGACAGTTTAATGCGCCGTAGATGCTTTCGGCTGAGCGATAGAAGAAAGCGAAAAGTTTTTGATGTTGCTTATCCACGCCACAATATACAATTCTCGTGATGACAAACTTCTTTACTGACCTTTCTTTTACATCGGCGACTTTCTGAAGCGTTATCTCTCGCGAAGAAACGGTTAAGTTATACAAGGGAAGCTTTTTTATCTTCTGTCGACTCACTGTATACATTTCTGCCATAGCTCGACATATCTCGTCTTTATCAGGATGAGAACACAACACTGTTCCTAAATGTTTTACTGGATAACTCTCATCTTCATCTCTTCTTTTTTTTAGAAAACCTTTTAAAGTTAGTTTCTTCATAGCATATCTCGTTAAATCTTAAGCAGTTTGGTATCAGTGCTGTTGATCAGAAATCGTGACTAATCTGTTTCGGTTTCGTCTCTTATCATTACTGAAAGTAAAGGGTATTACACCTCATTTGAATTTCAATAGTAATGACGTCTACGGCGCATGATTGTTGTCGGGACAGCCTTTCAGTCTCCGAGTCTCTGAATCAAAATTAAAATTTTGTATTCATATATGATAATTTCTGTCGGCAATGCCGATTGAATCCTGCATGCAATTTATATTCTAATATATCGAGCGAAGGCCCTTCGTCAGAGAATAAATACAAGTACGTTTCACTCTCTGATGAAGGGCCTTCGCTCGAAACGTTATAAGACCCGGCCTTGCACACCATTTCGGCAGTACACCAACATTTTAGAGTATTTAATTTGTATCTGAATGAATGAATGAATTTATTTAATGAGGAAGCTTCATCATCCTAAGGTGCTTTACATCTAGCTATATACGCATCACAACAGTACGTTTATATAACGTATTTGTTTTGGATCGTGTTGACAGTTTAATGCGCCATGGATGCTTGTGAGCAATAAAAGAAGGCAAAAATCTTTCTTTATCCACGCCACAATATACAATAGGCCCATTCAAGGTAAACGACGCCATCTTGCAGCGGGTGCAAAACTATTGGGGCGAGCTCACGGTTTCATATGGTTGCCATTGTCTCACTCACGAATACTAGATCTTTTCCTCAAAAATACATTTATCTTTTTTAACTTACTCAAATTTAAAGTGCCTATCTCACGTTTGGGGATTTTACATATTCATAATATTTTTATGAGGGTCTTTTATACAGGGTGGTCTTCCTTTGCAAAATCATAATATATCTTATCAGTTTCTCGATCCGCAGCGGGCCGTTTTCGTGGATTGTCGTAAATAAAAATAAATTTATTCTTTGCTCACATGTGCGCTTGGGATTTTTGGCACGGTAGAGCAACTAGTACACCATAGCCTGTGTACAGCCTGAATTACAGGTGTATATTCAGGCTGTACACAGGCTATGGTGACTGAATGGAAAATGGCGGAATCAACTTATGCAGTTAATATGCGACTTGCGGCTAAGAAAGGAATCCAGTCCATACTGTGATTTGTCAAAATTTCCATCGGTGTGATCGGAAAAAGTGAGGTCGGACCAATATCATATGCTTATAATGGATGAATCGTCACGAACTCATTTGTCGGAGAAGTTTGTGTGGCACTTCATTCTCAAACGAAATCCTTTAAAATTAAGAAGTTTGGTGTTATGGTACAAACGCGCACACATGTACATTATTCCCACTTTAGTGTTTTCATTTCATGAAGGCAAAGATATATAACATTCTCTGATAAGTCATTTAATGATGCATGTGTGACGAAATTTCAGATATTTGCATATCAAACAAACTGAAATATATCAAAAACAAAGCGAAGAAACGAAAATCTTCAAAAAAGTTACTTTGTCATTTTAAAAGTTCTTCCAAATAAAAGAAAATGTTTTGACGTTATAGGCACTTAAAGAGAAAAAATAAACTAAAAATTCAAGGGGAAAGTTGACATTATATTCCTGGGATTCGTACTCGACACCTTCGGCGGACCGTTAGCCCTGCAACTACTGGCGTGCTGTAAATCAGTATTTATAGTGTATCTATAAATTTACTTGTTATTGATCTACACACGTAAAAATCTCACAGGCTGTAACAAGGTTATTGGTTCAACATGCCTGTAACAGCATTGTCAACATGATAGATCAGGACTGTTAAAATAACAGCACTGTTCAAGCATGTTTCAACATGTTGTGACAGGCTTGTTGAATCGACGCATGTTAGAACATGCAAAAATCAGCTTGATAGAACAACCGAGTTGAGCTGGCCAGCTTGAACAGGGTTGTTAACAGGCCGGCCTGTTCATGGATGTTGGAACAGTGTTGTTCATGGCTGATGATCGAACAGGCTTGAACAGCGTTGAACAACATTGTTCATACATGATATACAACATGTTGTCAGAGCATGATGAAATAACAAGGTTGAACAGCGTTGTTACAACAGCCATGAACTCTGTTCGAGCCTGCCAATATCAACCATCAAGTTTTAGGCTGTACACAGGTAGAAACAGACTGTGCGTTTTTACGTGTGTAAAAATCGTCAGAGAGTTTTACGTTTTTTCTCTGACCAAGGTCCTTCTCTCGAAACGTTAGACAACTTATTCGGCAGTACACCAACCTTTTTAGATATTTGATTTGTATCGAATTAAGTTCACATTATCCGAACTTGATTGGCTTAATTGCGAAGAGATCAGATGGCAATCTTAACCAAAATCACAGTCCGGACTGGATTCCTTTCTTTAGCCGTACTTTTTTCCGCGTATACGATCGTGAAAATTGACACACTGCTCTCCTGCTGTGAGCAGTGGGCCCCTATCGAATAATTTCCCGGGCCCTATTTTTGAGCCACGCCGCACCTGGGCAGAACACTTTTGGGGGTCTGCAGGCAGAAGCAGACGGGTGCAGCCTTATACCGCACGGGTTACGGTAGTCAACAAATTTCCGTGTCAAACATTGAAATTTACATGTAGCTTAAATCTTTAACAGTACACAGCCTTGTTTTTGCGCATATTATATTTAAACAAGACGCCCGCTAGGCGTTAACTCGGGCTACTTTAGTACTTTAGGCAAGCTAGGGCAGGCTATACTTTAACTCTTTGGCATATTGAAGACTATGGTGTAACAAGCTAAACAGCTTGAAGAAACATTATTTCTTCCCAAAACCAACATTTTGAACCAGAAACATATTTATAATTTTAGTGCATTTATAATTTGAGCATGCTCACCTCATTTAGGGACCGGTCATTATTTATGGATCAATATACTGGGTTGGGTAAAATTGACCCTGGGTCATGAAATATTTTGCCCTCATTTCTACGGGCTATGACATTTTTTTGTTCATCAAGTGTAACACACAATAATTAAAAAGTGTATAATAAAAAAGTGTAAAACACAATAAGATGTGCACAAGCACACATAAAAACAAAGTGTTTGTGTTTTTAGTGAGACAGAAAAAACAAAACCATAAATTTTCTTCTTACATTATTTCTGTTCATGTGTGAAACAGCATTTTAAAAGTTCTGAAAAGGTCTCATCAGTGTGGAAATGCACCAGTCATGTAACTTTCAAAACAACATGCATTTCCATATTTCATCGGATGTGCCCATGAATCCATGATCTCACAAGGATCAACCTTATTAAATTCACCAATTATGCTTGTTTGGACAGGCTTCAAAAATTTTATTCCCGGATAGTGAGTCGAGAAAATATTTGAATTAATAGCTCTCTCTCCACTCCAACCCAGTAAACCCTATAAATAATTACCATGGCCCGAATTAGTATTGGATAATTGACAAATTACTGTGATGACATGGAGCTGAGAAAACTCAGATACCAGGCCAGCTTGCCTCCATGTAATCAAGGGCAAAAATCACTTTTAAAGGTGTACAATTATGTGTCTGGCTGTGCAGATCAACTAACATGCAGTTGGCAAACAATAACAATTTGTGTGGGGTGAGGGACAATGAAAATACATGGCTGCACAAGATGTCACTGGAAAACCTGGATAGGATTTGGTCTGGGTGTCAGATACGAAATGTTCAATTATATTCATATAAGCATCTGCATTCGATATGAACAGTCGATACATAGCTATAGGTCAACCGTGTATTTAATTCATTTTGCCAACTCAACAATGACGACAGTTCAATCAAAACCAAAGCTATGTGTCTAAATATTTACAAAATGTGTGAATAGACAACTAATAAAATGTATATATAATATACATTCATTTACCAAGCCAATATATTAAATAACTTACACATATTATATAGATTAAGATTTGATGAAATTATAATGAAAAGAAGAGTATCTGACTTTGAGTCATTAATTATCAGCAATATAAACTTCTAAAGATAACTGGGAACTTTTTGCATCGTGAAATACTGAAACAGAGTTGTTTGATGATTTATTAGGCAAAACCTGTGACTGTGACAGTAAATAACTACAAACTATAAACTGTTGAATCGCATAACGGTTAATGATCACATCGACTTTATTTTGCATGATATTTGCAACAACACAATAAACAATACAAGCATGCAAAAATAAAACAAACGAAAATATTACAGTTACCTCATTCTCAATACATTTATTTAACGTATTTCAATTACCGTCTGATTTCAATACAGCATTCATATAACCTATCAAGTCGGCTTCATCAACGACAACGTTCTTCGTGCTTCTTTTTCTTCGATTATCGTGGAAATTGTACTGTAGCTTGTTTGAGAGATTGATTTCGAGTTTGTACTGGGCTGTGACGAAAAAGCTGTTGGGATCTATGATGCAACAAGATACTTCCCAGCCACATAACTTCGAAAACTTCCAAGCAATCGCTGGCAAAAACACTTCGCTTTACAGTCGGGATCTATGAATGCAACAACATACTTCGCAGCCAGCAAATCGCGCGCTCTCAGTGCGCGTACAAGGATTGAGACGCCTGGGTACGAGGCAGTGTCGCAAAGCCTGTTGGGTCCATAACTCGACCAAAAAATTAACGACCAAAAAAACTAATAACACTGGATCCTAAACTCGGCTAAAGCCCGAGTAATAATAGACTTTTACATACTGCATTTTTATCTCAATCTAATTTTAATATTAAAATATGCAAGTGTGTTTGTGCATGCGTGCCTCAGTATAAACATTTATTCCCAGACTAGTTCTTCGTAACTTTCTGAAAAATCGGATTTATTTTTTATTTTATTAATATTTACCAACCGGCCGGCCCTGCTGCAGGGAAAAAACCCTAGAAACAGAAAATTAAATTGTTCTGGACTTGTGCATGTACTGTGTATGTCATGGCATCTCATGTTTCAATATCTCAAATATTGAAATAATGGTCTTAAACAAAGCAAAGCATGTATGTCCATGGTCATTAAACATGTATTGGTAGTGTAATCTTAATGTAAAGAGTTTACTTACTTGACAAAGCTATTTAATTTCAGGGGCCCATGGCAAAAGGGGGCCCATTTTTAACGAAACAAAAGAGTATATTTTTCATTATCTTAACTGTGGAACGATAAATTCGGTTCTAACAACTTAAGTTTTAGCATTAATCATTACATTTCATTGATCTCTAATGGCCTTATCACTGTCATGGACTCATGGGGCCCTTTATCACTGCCACCATGGCCATGAGGCCCTTTATGACTTGTAGACTTAATATTTGTGAAGTCTGCTAGCTTGATCAAATAGGACAAAGATTTTTTCCAACATATCCATGCCAGGCAGTCTGGGGAACTGGTCAGGTAGCTGGTATTTGGTCACCTTTTCATGCTTGAACCAATTTGACTGAAGATAGGTTGATTTTGGCAAAACTCTAAATGCTAACGCTTTGTAAATTGAAACATGTTTTGAGATCTGAAATGGTTTAAAATGCTGGGATTCTCATTCATCATGCTTATATGCCAAATTTTCATTGATATTTCAGTGCCCGTTTGGCATGATAATCCTATTTCCCCCCAGTTTATCAGGGGCCGTGGAGCCGGGGCAGCAAGGGGGGGAATTGCCACCCCCCCACTTTTTCCCTGATATTAATTTTCTTAAATTGGGTTGTAAAATAAAATTGAAATAGTACGAAATTCAACATCTTTTTCTGCACCCCCCAATCTTAGCCACTTAAAATTGCCCCCCTCTAAAAAGTGCTCCACAGCCCCTGTTTATAACTACATCTTGCATTTAATATAATGGCAGCATATATACTATTCGTTAGAAAATGGTACCATCAATGTGACAGAAAAACAGATAGATACTGCAACAAATAGATACTGCGACAAATAGTTTATGATATATATGATAAATAACTAATACAATTATTTAAATCATGTATTAGACTAAAGTATAACTGGGGTTTAATATTGTTAAGGGAGTCAAGAAAATAGTGGCCACCATATAAATCCACATGCTCACCACAGTAGTTTGCAAGATGGCATCATTTACCTATTCTACATGTGACTAGGGACAGGAAAGGCTCCAGTCTATAATAGAGCGCAACCGGATCTTGCTTGATTCTCAAACTTGAAGAAAACAACAGTCGTCTCCATTGTCAAATGTGATGGCCAGTTCACACTGTACTTTTAGATTGATAGGGGATATTTGGATAATATTAAAGGATATTGATATTTACAATACAAGGTATGAATAGTAATATCCCAGAGTGTGGAATGAATCCTGAGGAGTTGTCAAATCTAACCCTAATGCACCTATCAAAGTTTTCCCCCTGAGAGGGGTGCGGGCAACCCTGGGGGATTTTGACATTTTCAAAAAGTTGGTGTCAAAATCCACACATTGGGGCAATCAACAAAGATTAAAAATTTTGAGTGCGTCGGTTTTCATTGGTCAAAATCCCCCCAAAAAGTCTATAGGCTTGCCTATAGGCATGTCTATAGGCAACCTATAGGATCCTATAGAGAACCTATAGTCTTCTATAGGCAATTGGAACATTTTCTATAGGCGACCTATGATGAAACCTATTAGCCTATACACGCCTATAGGTGCCTATAGGCTTCTATAGGCAATTCGAACATTGCCTATAGGCGCCTATAGACGTTTTCTGTAAGGCACTACAGGGAAATGTTGTAATTGTACTGGTTATTTAATAAAAACTCAACAAATTATTACAACATGATTATGTATCAGTCAAATCCAAGCATGCCCATCCCCCCCCCCCCGGGCCAACCCCCGGGCATTTGACATTTTTTTCCAAAACGCTGCTAATTCCCCACAGTGGGGATGAAATGCAGGTGCAAATGCCCCGCGGTGGGGCAAAAAATCTGTGGCAAATCCCCGGCCCTGGGTGAAACATGACAGCAATAACAGCAATATTCAGTGTTTTCAAATATCAAATTATTATATATAAATACTATTTACAAGGCAGGTATTAACCACTGATCTCTTAACCCTTTACCTTCTATTTCTGCTAAATTTGTCCCCTGCGCGCGGTAAGGTAGTCTTTAGTCTTCCCGCGCGGCCATAAACGACATCGTACATCGAAAACAAGAGCAGTCTGAGTCATGGATGAAGCTTTGAAATCGATATTTAAAATTAAAAGAAATTGAATTTATTGCAATTGAAATTTTAATCAAGTACCAAAAAGTCATGAACAAACAACAAAACAAATTCTGTTTTTAATTGACAAAAAAATCCGTCGGACAAAATGTCCGACAAGTCGTAACATTGATCGGACATTTGTATTTTCTCGTCGGACAATGTCCGATGTCCGACGGTTAAATGGAGCCCTACCGTAGGCTGTAGACTTAAACTCCTCCATGATAGAATCACACTCGAACAACAACACGTTTTGTAAGTGTAGCAATGCTATGGGGGGAGTGGCATGCAAATCAATTGCACCTGCCCCCCACTGCCTTTTGATGCTGTCCAAAGGGAACGAGGCTCATATTACCGTATTATCTAATGCCCGACCCCCGAGCAAAGATTTGGGTTCAAATTCCCCACCCCCGGGATTGGTCAACGTATCAAATGCCCGGCGGTGTCCCGGGGGGGGGATGGGCATGGTTGGATTTGACTGATACATTACAACCATTGGATTACAACGTGATATTACAATGAGTAATCGATACCGTCGATGCCAAGCCACTAACGCGAGTAATCGATACTGGGACTGGTATCGAACATGCTTTCGATTACTTGAGCCTGCGTTCCTTTTGGACTTTTTCTGATTTTCTCGTCTTTCACATCAACAATGATGGCAAGTTCATCAACTGCAAAAGTTTCCAGATGAAACAAAGTCGAAGTGCTTGTTGTGCAACGATGTTTTTCAACAACACATCTAACAGGTGTGACGTCACACCGACATCTAACAGGTGTGACGTCACAGTAATCGTTTGAGTAATCGATACCATCGATACCTAATATCAAAAGTAATCGGTATCGTATCGAAACGATTTTTCGGTAGCGTGAACCTCGAATGTTCGTTCCCAGGCCTTCGCCGACTTCCAAGATGGCGCCGTCTAAAGTCCCCCCACATTGGGGCTTAAACTTTAAACTGCACCCCTCTCAGGGAGAAAACTTTGATAGGTGCATAACAATAACATGTGTTATCAAATTGAGAGCAAAAATTAATTATAAAATAATAATAACTTGTTGCGGCATTGATAACATATAATACTTTGAGTCTTTTCCTGATGAAATACGAGAATCCGAGACGCACTTGCCACTCGCATGTGAGCATGTCAAATAATTCGAATGCTTGACAGTCAATGATTGAACTTTCCTTTAAATACCTTGTTAAATAAGTAACATGCTTCGATTACTTCAGAAATTAATTTTATTATCATACTATTTTGCGTCAACTATATACTCACGTTTTTCTGATCCAGAAGCCGTGTGCCTTTCATTTTTTATTAAGAAGTTTGACTAGTTACGGTCATATAAAAATGGATCGGTTTTCTTTATCAGTATAATGAGACTCCTCCGCAAAGGTTTCTTGCATATAATTGCGCTTTTAATATTACCGATATAGGGGGTGTTTCGGGGACGTGTGGAGAGAATGGGGACGCGGTACGCGGTTGCGTCTGCGTCTGCGCGCCTTTTCCAAAGATTGGCACCCAGTCGGCTAAGTGCGTCGCAGACCCAGTATGTATTTCAAGCCGACAGTGACGTATTGGGCGCCATCTTCCGAAAAGGTCCCACAAAGTCATCTAATCTAACCACTTCCCAACCTCGTTCCCAGGGTCTTATCTCCGCACGCCTGCCACCCCCCCACCCCCCCCCGCGCGCTGCGAAAAGACCCTGGTCGGGGCTGGTCACGTGCTAGTTGACAAAACGTTAGAGTCAGGGAGGAGTCCTTCAAGCACAGTATCGATGTTTTTAAGTAGTCTTCAGTTTGCAATCTTCAATAGCAGCTATTCAAGTTATAAAGTGAAACCTAAGTAAGTTAAGTGTTTACAGGCAGTCTACTGTGGTATAAACGTTGTTGTAGCTGTGCTTCTAACGGGTTATGGAAAGTCGATAATATTTCACCTTCTTCCCTCGCTCTTCCACGACAAGATAAACTATGGACGACAGGCGACAACGTTTGTAGTTCACCCCGTAATTATTGTAATGTCTCCCTCGGTGTCTCCGCTAAATGCGCTTATACATGTTAAAGAAAATGGAAGACGTTTTGTTTAGGGAGGTAAATAAACATTGCCGGCCCAGACTGAAATTAACATCGCGGCGAAACCTATTTCATTGTATTTACAGAGACATTAATATTGCCGCTGTTTCCAAAATTTCTGATCTGTCATTCTGAAAAAATGATAAAACGTTCTAACTAAATACCAAAATCAAACACATTACGCGTGACAAAGTAATACCGGTATATATATCCTAGGATCGTTCTGTGCTAGGATAATAATAAATTATGATTGAAATAATCTAGCGCGAGCCTAAAACAACAAACAATCTTGATTTCCGCTCGAAGGGTGCGCGAAGTGAGTCGTTGGCATGGAATACCAGCTTTGTTTTTGAAATTTTGAGACTACCTCTTGAACTTTATCAATGACTGTATGTCAGAAATTGTGGTCTTGAACGCGTATAAATTCTTATTTAAGTATGTGAGAATTGCCTCGACAAAAAATGTTTGTACTGTGATTCGCATCGCAAATTAGTTGAGGCATAACAACGCGAATTTGAACTCCCAGAACTATAACACTTCTTTGAAGAACTTAGTTATTTCGACATAACCACAGACGGCTTTTTAGTACTATAACTTGCAAGGTTGATATTTTGGCAGCGGAAAACGTCGATAATCAAAACTAACAAAACATAACATTGTAATCCTCGCAACAAAAGAAAAAGGCGAGCCCAATCGATCATGTCAAATACTTATTTTGCTCTTGTGACAACCAACACTTAATACGAAATTTGAAACGCGTCAAAAGAAAATCGAATGTAGAAAAAACACGCAGCACGAAACACCATGTGAGAACAACCCTCCTTACCCTCCCTAACGACACTCGGTAAAAGTATCCCACAATATGGGATGCATGTGACCTGGGGGGCGGGCGGCGAGCGGAGATAAGGCCCTGGGAACGAGGTTGACCACTTCCAAGATCTGCCCGCACTCTACAAAAACGTTTTTCTGCTGCATTTTGTAAAACAGTCGGAGAGTGAAATGTGAGAAGTTCATTGGGCAATGTAACTTAAGATGAGACAAAAATAGAAATAAAATTAATGTATAAAAATAGGAATGTAATACATAGATGCATGTCATTTGGCAGCTTACAGATGAAACTATGTAAATATGTAATTAAGGTATACTAAAATATTGGAACAGAAACTGACTCATTTAATGTGATGAAGACAGAAGAGTTATTACAAAATGTACCTCAGTACATATCAAAGGATACATTGCATATTAAGATAGATAGGTCAATGAAAAACACTGACAAAATAGTGTAGTTACGGTCACTACAAAATTGAACTCAATGCTTATAAAACAGTTCGATTGATTGTGCATAGATTGACCATTGGAAATGTAGATTAGCAGGTAGGGTATTTCATGTATGGCTAAAGCTAGTTACTTCATGTAAGCCTATTATTATTATTATATTATATATTATATATTATATACTATATATTATATATTATAGATCATATTATTATATATCATATTATATATCATATATCAATATATCAATATATCATATTATATATTATATATCAATGTATCAATGTATCAATGTATCATCATGGATAGTAAATAGACTGGATAGGAAACTAAGATCACGTGCGACGTTTCCAGCATGCTGAACGGTTTAGGCACCAGTTGGTCGCGTGAAAACCTAGTTGCAAATCGTGATGTCACAAAATCACCATAAATCGCAACGTTTAGCAATAATACAGCTAAAAATGATAGTCAAACTACCAAAAAATATCACAATGCCACTTTACGATGGAATATCCTACTACCATTACTCATTTTAGGCGAAAAGATCCAACTTTAGACGGTGAAAAACGCGTCCCAAATTTCAACTAAAACAACGGTAGTTTTGCGACGCCAGTTTCTTCACCACAAAACGAAAACAGCTGAAACAAAGACGAACAACATTTACCTCGATCATTTGGTCGTGGCTTAGGCAGCTTTGTAAGACGATGAAACATTTTGGAATCTCAATATAGCTACTTGAATACGAAAATATGGAGAAGTCGAAGAGAAACTCAGCAAAATCTGTGTACTCGTGACATCTTCGTGACATCACGAATTTCAACTAGGTTTTCACGCTGACGTCAACCAGTTTCCTATCCAGTCTATTTACTATCCATGGTATCATGTATCAATGTATCAATGTATCATGTATCATGTACAGTATATCATGTATATCATGTATATCATGTATATCATGTATATCATATAATATTATATTATATTATATAATATTATATATTATAATATTATATATTATATTATATTTAGTATATTATAGTATATTATAGTATTTCTAATTAGTATATTTTTTGAGATTTTTGTAAATATATCACTCTGATGATGTTACTCGAGAAGTGACAAAACGGTAGTTCTATTAAATCTTTATTCCTTGATGTATCCGTGTCTAATATGGTTTTTTTGAAAATTATTTGCTGGGCAATAACATTTGTTACTCGACTACGTTTTCCGCCTGGTATCTCTATCGCTGAAATCTTGACGAAAAGTATATAGTAATTAACTTAATGTATCTAAGTGTCCCACGGCCTATTGGAAGATCACGTTATTTTTTTCTTGTAAATATTTAATATAATCTTATTGAAATATTACCGCAAAGACATTTATTATAGTTAATTCTTTGGTATATAACCTAATTACAATACCCTAATTATTCGGACGTCAGAACTTTGAAAGTTACCCTCCACGATTTTCGGTTATGACGTCACATGAAAAAAGAAGGAATAGGCGACATCTGTATTCAAATATAAATTTATTAATACGACTAACTAAAATCCTAATCTACGAATAATAATTAGACGAAATCTACCCAACACCTTCCCCAGGCGACTTGGAGTTAAGAGTTGGAGAATAGAGACATATTCTACTCTGATTTTAATTTTGTATGTTGCTCATGTGCGCTGAGAGAAGTCGAAATAGAAAAGTTATTTTTCTGTGGCACCGCTGAACTTGCTGATCGCGGACGTCCATTGTGGTGTGGTAACCTAGGACCACTGGTGAGAAATGTTTGACTGAGATCAAATAAGTTCATAACAGACGAACGCTACGGGAGAGTTAAGGGAAACAATAAAAATAATAGAAACAGTTATTTTAAGTAAACAAAACTTCCGCCACATTAACAATTGTTTATTTATTTTATTTATTGCATTCGCCACAAAATTAAAATTACATACAAATAACAAAGTAACGAGAAATAAAAAAAATAAAATAAAAGTGACAGGTGGCTGGGAGAGAAAAACAGGGCTTTCGCCCCAATTGACATTTTCCCCGAAACAAGTTAGGAAATAGTAAAATACTTTACAAGTAAAAACATTAATAAAGAAACTAAAACACTGGACTAATAACACTAAGTAAATAACTAATTAAAAAAGAGAAACATTTGATTATGGCGGCTGGTAAGATGAGAGATTATCCTTGTAGTAACAAGGATAATTGTCCCAGAGTCAACGAGCCACATACGGTAAACGCGTGTACAGAAGCTACTTAAAAATCTACTAGAAAGACAAGTTATTTCTTTCTTATAAGTGACTAATGGTATAGTAATGGTGGAAGTACCATAATGTAGACTTTCCCATTCGTGTTCTGTTCAGTGAACTACCCAGCACCTGCACCCAAACTGACTTAAGCAGTTTGAAAATTTGTTCAAATTGGCAAATGAATGCGTTACTTATTTTCTAGTAAAATAACTGAGCACTACATTATTAAAGCCTCAAACAGTAAGCGGACGAGGGGTTGTTGCGTACACGTATTTCTAGTATATGCGGGAACTGTTACCACGGGAGAACTCGGGAAATTTGAGCCCGTTTTACTTTAACTGAAGTATAGGTCGAGCGAGGTTGTTATGTTATCATAAGTAAAGTAGTGCCAACACGTCTTTTCTCCTGCTAATGTTGGCGAAGTTTAATAAAGCGCAACAAGACTTATTATAATTAAATTAAAAAGAGGTGCATTGCAAAGGATACGTCTCGTTCTGTAGCACAAGGAAGCTTGAATACCGACGGAGGTTGAGTGAAACGACTTTTAGAAACACCTAGGAATAAATATGGATAATTTATTAATATAGCTTGTAAAAGTCATTAATAATTCAAAAAGAAAATTCAAAATAAATTAATATTTAATTATTATTATTTATTATTTATTTTTCGCCCATGCATTTGAACTATTTACATTATGAGAATTATTCATTTTACTTTAACTTTGATAAAACATTGATTTTTATTAATCAATGTTTTATCCTGAGTTAAAGATGCTGATTAAATATTAATTTCTTTTGAATTTTCTTCATGAATTATTAATGAATTTATAACCCAGGATAAAACATTGATTAATAAAACATCAATGTTTTATCAAAGTTAACTTGCTCAAATTGAGCTTTTTCTGAGTTAAAATAATTTGTTTGTACTGTTTCTACAACTTACAAACAAAGTATCTATTGTATATTCTATTCATTTTACAAGTTTGCGACCATCGGCCGCTCATGTTTTAACTACTACATAAAAACATTAATAATTCATAACGAAAAATCAAAGGAAATTAATATTTAATCAGTATTTGTAAATCGGAAAGAGAATCGTCCTGATTCACATCAACTTTTCGGTTGATTTTCACAGTTAAAAAAGCTTATATATTTTTAGGATACTTGATAGACATGAACAATAATAAATAATATAAAACATTCGTATCCAATCTTTATGATGTACAAACACTCGCCTTCGGCTCAAGTTTGTATATCAGATAAAGATCTTCTGCTCATATTTTATCTATTACTTCACTATAATATCAATGGACTCAAACAGTGCTTCAATTGAAGCACATTAACGTCAATTTCATTTTTAAATTCAAATATTGTTCTCAAATAAAAATCTGTAAGAAATTAAAGTGTCTATAACATGAAAAAATGAACTTGCAAACTATTCTTTTATCGAAAGTAGGTTTTGTTAAAATTTTATATAAAAATAAATTTTATAAATTTAATATTTAAATTTTATTTAAATTTTCTCCCGAAGTGCGAAGTGCATACCACTGATCTCGAAAGAAGACTGGATCGAGCAACTATTGTTCAGAAAATGAATCCGGAAGTCCGCCATTACTAAGGGACCAACTGAGGATCCTATGAGGATTTTTGTTGGATTATGTACTCTTACCCTCGACAAAATAAAATAATTTTACTATAAACAGGACCAGAAGATATTTTTCAAATTACTGGGTAAAACGATTCATGGCCTACCTACAGATTTACTGCGACTTTGGTCCCTTGGTAATGGCCGCCGTTGGTTCTAATTATCCAGTGAGAGAAGCGTAATATGAGACGTCAAATTAGGTTCAAGATTTTATGCATTTAATGTTAACAAAGAAACTATATTGGCCAGACACTAAACCTATTTCGCGAGCGTCACAGTTTGATTTGCTTGCAAACTCGGAGCTTCTAATGATCTCTCGTCAATTTACATTATGTAAATATGCAAGCTTCAAAATCAGCTCAATCCAGTCCTATTTTTGAGATCAGTGGTGCATACGTTTGCCAGTAGTCGTAGCATAGAAATATAGGACTAGGAGAACTTTACTTTTGACTTGTATTGGTTAGTTCGACCTTTTCGCTAAACCCTGCTAACCGTATAAATCATTTGACAAAGATGAAACTTTATTTTGAAAAAACGGTAACAGATAGTGACTTATAGCGATATTTACAGGCCGAATAAGTTACATAATGGCCATCCCTTCTTGTCCCGAAAATACAACCACTACAACGCATGCGCAGAACACCGTCATAATGTCTCTACCCCTATCCCCTAAGTAAATGTGAACAATAAATGAAAATCCAAATCATTGGTAACAAGTCATTTTTTGCAAGTCAAGTCACAAGTCATTCTGTTCAAGTCCAAGTCAAGAGTCACAAGTCATTCTGTTCAAGTCTAAGTCAAGTCACAAGTCATTATGTTCGAGTTCAAATCAAGTCACAAGCCACAAAAATAGTGACTCGAGTGCGACTCGAGTCCAAGTCCTATGACGTCTGAGTCTACACGCTGACATTTCAAATGCTTATATCGACGTAGCCATTCCGCTCGAAACATCAGTAATTTTATTGCTAAAAATCTCGGCAGTTCACCACCTTTTCGCTTTACTATATCCAAAACACAGCCTATAGAAATACGGCTTTTAGCCAATCAGAGGCAGATTTTCAAAATATTAGGGCCGGAGCGAATCACACCAGGGAATAACTTGACTTTTAGTTCCAGAATTGACGTTCGCTTTACTACTCGTCATAAGACAAATAGATGCAAACTCTTTCAAATTTGGTGGTGCAAATAAAAATAAGATTCCACTTGGCCAATCTATTGCATAGATGTCACGAAAAAGGAAATTAGGGTTCATTCAATGTTCATTTTACCTGAAGGGTGAAAGTAAAGACTTGCTTTTGGAGAATAAACTGTTCCCATTCTAGAAGGCATAAATAATGCTGGCAAACAAACATCTATAAAAGAAACAAAACCTTCCTGTAACGAAACTGTAAAAATATAACGCAAGAGTTGAAATGAATGCTTATATTTTATTTTTATTATTATTATTATTATTATTATTATTATTATTAAGGTCTTTACTCCTAACCTGTCTGGTACTCTAGAACACACTGCACAAATGGCTAATATTATCAACAAAGCCCGGATCAAACAACGCTCTCTTGTCATCACTCTACTTGACCTGAAAAATGCCTTTGGCGAAGTTCATCACAATTTAATTCAATCCGTCCTTGATTACCACCATATCCCTGAACATATAAAATTTGTCATAAAAAGTCTATACACGGATTTCTCATGTACCTCAATAATTACACCTGAATTCTGTACTCCGTTCATACCTGTTGACCGTGGCGTACTGCAAGGCGATTGTCTCAGTCCTCTGCTGTTTAATATGTGTTTCAACACTTTTATTCAGCATATCAAAGCCGAGAAGTATCGTCAGTTTGGTTTCTCCTTTCAGTTTTTAAATCCTATCCACTGGTTTCAGTTTGCTGATGACGCTGCTGTTATAACTAGTCAAGAATCAGAAAACCAACATCTTTTGAACCGCTTTTCTATTTGGTGCCAATGGTCCAACATGATTGTACGGGTTGATAAGTGTAGTACTTTTGGCATTAAAAAAGCTGTAACAAAATCCATCCAATATCTACCGAAACTCCTCATTAATAATCAACTAATTCCAGCGACCAAAATTGCCGAGTATTTTCAATATTTAGGAAGATACTTTGATTTCAATATGTCCGATCAACAACACAAGTCTGAACTTACCTCCCTCATTGACGAACTAATGACTGATATTGATTCCAAGCCACTACATCCAAAAAATAAAATCCTGTTGTACAGTCGCTATGTTTTGTCCAAAATATCCTGGCATTTTACTGTTACTACTTTATCAAAAACTTGGATTTCAGAAAACATTGATTCTATAGCGAACAGTTATATTTGTAAATGGCTTGAAATACCTATATCAGGAACACTTAGTACTGTCTACCTTACCAGAAACAAATTTGGTCTTAATATTTGTCCTCCATCTGTCAAATTCACACAATGCCAAACAATTCTCCGTACAGCTCTTAAAACATCTCCAAACCAAGCAATCAATGAACTCTGGAAGTCAACTAGTAACAGCACAAATATCCAGTATGATGTCTATAGCTCCACCAAGCAAGTTCTTAAGGACTTTCGCTCTGGACAAGAGGATAGACTTCATAACCATTTAACCTGTCAGGGATCCTTTTTCTTCAATATTACTAAGTTCTCCTTTCCCCAGCTTACGAAAATATGGTGTGCGTCTCAGTCCAATCTCCCGAAAAATATTTTTAATTTTACGATACGATATATGAATAACTCTCTCCCCACGCGCCAAAACCTTGCAAGATGGGGTATATTACCAACTTCAGATTGCTCTCTTTGTCTGACAACGGAAACTCTTCTTCACGTAGTGGCAGGTTGCCAGTCATACCTAGAACGATTTACATGGAGACACGACTCTATCTTGAACTTTCTGACAACGACCCTACAGACCGTAAGTGGTTCAAGTCTTTATGTTGATCTTCCTGGTTATAAAAGTCCATCCATAATAACTGGTGACACATACCGTCCAGACTTGCTCCTATCAACTGCAAGTGCAGGATGCCTCTACATTGTTGAACTGACTGTTGGTTTTGAGTCCAATCTTCAAAACAACATCGATCGTAAAAAATCCAAATATTCAGAATTGATTAGGGAACAAAGTCAAAGTGAACAATTCAGATCAGTTAAATTTGTAAACCTATCGATCAGCTCCCTTGGTGTCTTTACAGCAGAATGTTCTACATTCGTAGAAATGCTAAATGATCTTAGTCTTGATAAGACTCACCAAAATTATTGTATTAAGAGAATGACGACGATCGCAATCAGAACCACCTATTATATATTCTGTTGCCGAAACAAGGAATGGACAAATCCCGAACTGCTAACTTTTTAAAATTATTGTGATATATATTTGTTTTATGTTGTTATGTATAGTTATTAGTTATATATTGTTGGTGTTGATTCAAGTAGCCGATTGTAAGTTACCTTAAATAAGCGAGATTTACAGTTGTATATTTTCTAAAAAGTCATTTAATAAAGTTTCCATTATTATTATTATTATTATTATTGTTATTGTTATTGTTATTATTATTATTATTATTATTATTATTATTATTATTATTATTATTATTATTATTATTATTACTATTATTATTATTACGTGGTTGCAGGATGTCAATCATACCTTGAACGTTTTACGTGGAGACACGACTCTATTCTAAACTTTCTTGCCAAGACCCTACAAACTGCCAATTTCTCCAACCTTTTTGTTGATCTTCCGGAATTCAAAAGTCCCTCGATAATAACTGGTGACAGATACCGTCCAGATTTACTCCTATCTACTTCAAAGGGATGTCTATATATAGTCGAACTTACCGTGGGATTTGAATCCAACCTTCAAAACAACGTAGAGCGCAAAAAATCCAAATATACAGAACTAGTTAGACAACAAAGTGAACACTTTAGCACTGTTAAATTTGTCAATCTCTCGATTAGTTCACTCGGTGTTTTCGCAAATGAGTGTACGTCCTTTATTGAAATGTTAAACGATGTAGGAGTTGATGTGAAGCACCAAAATTATTGTGTGAGAAAAATGATATCTATTGCCATCAGAACAACTTATTATATCTTTTGCTGCAGAAATAAGGAATGGACGAATCCTGATTTACTGAACTTTTAATTCTCTTTAAGTGACTTAGTTGTGATTCAAGTAGCCGATTGTAAATTACCTCTATGAGTGAGATTCACAATTGTTTGTTTAGAAAAAAATTCATTTAATAAAGTTTCCATTACTATACTATTACTATTACTATTACTATTATTATTACTATTATTATTATTATTATTATTATTATTATTATTATTATTACTATTATTACTATTATTATTATTATTACAAGTGTTAAATTTGTTAATCTCTCCATCAGCTCACCCGGAATTTTCGATAAATAATGCCATACTTTTATTGAAATGTTAAATGATTTAGGACTCGATAACAAACATCAACAATACTACATCCGAAACATGATCTCTATCGCCATTAAAACGACGTATTATATCTTCTGTTGTAGAAACAAAGAATGGACAAATCCTGAACCACTAAATGTTTAAGTATAAATTTGTTTCTGTTGTTTTAGAAATATTAATACTGTATATAATCATATGTGATTCAAGTTAGCCAATTGTAAATTACCTCAAGAAGTGAGATTTGCAATTGTAAATATATAAGAAAAAATTTATATTAATAAAGTTTCCATTATTATTAAATATTTATCATTATACTGATAAAAACCGGTCAGTCAATCAATAGATTGACTGGTATTAATCGGTGACCAGTGATACAAACAAATGTATAAAATATAATAGTCAGAAACAAATATATAATCTAAAATCTATAAGCTACAAACATGTGTAGCGCCGTCCATATCCATCAAGTATCTAAACAGTTTATACTTAAACTGCGTCTTTTTTTTCGTGTATTTCTCTTGGTAGTGTGGTCCAGACTCTGGCAGCCGAGAATTTGAACGAGGTCTGGCCGCATTTAGTTTTAACTGGTGGTGGATCTAGTAATGTTGAGTCTTTAAGAGATCGGTACCGTCTTTGTGATCGTTTTACTAAATAACCTGTCAACTGCTTAGGACAATTTACATTATTAATAATCTTGTAAACATACTGCAACCTATAGTGACAATAAAACTAATTTAACACGCATCTCCTGAGTACATGTATTATACGGTTTATATGTAATATTATCCTCATTGCCTGGTTTTGTAGGCGTTCTAAGTGTTGGGCGTTCCCCTTACTGCACTCGCCCCATACATCTATATCCTTATATGTATACGTCTATACTGTATATTCAAAAATTATATGATTAGCTTCATAATCTATCTAATTTTTCTTTCCAGTTTCTAAAACCATCTAACAGCTGCCTCCTCCGCAGGTTCTTCTTAATCGGGAGTGGGCAGGCGGGGCGATGCAGGCTAGCAATAGAGTGCTAGCAATGGTTGATTTCCTCTCAAATTTCCGCGCGCGCGCCCTTCATCTCAAATTTCCGCGCGCCGGCTCTCGTAATTTGTACACGAGCGATTGGAGACGAGGCAGATCTAACAGGGGAGATCTGATAAAAGGTTTTTTGCATCTCTCCCACATACATGTATGATCTTAATTGAGTAGCTGGGATCAGGATGGATACTTGCTTTTGTACTGGGATAAAAAGCTCTAATAAAACCATTATTGATATTTATTAGAGTTTATATACGCAAAGTGATAAGTATAGACACGAGTAATAATATTGCTTCGTCTATCTTTGTTATATTTACCATTTAAATCAATGTTATCATCCGTTATTAAGTTCAATTTGTTTTGTGTTGCCATTTGTAATTCATAATTTTCTTGAACCTAAAAAGACAAAATACATTATTTTAAACTAAAATTACACGTATCACCCCTCTTTTATGCAGTGCTATGTTATTGAATATTGAGATAAACAATAGTATACAGCCCCATCAAAACGTGCCATTGGACTGGGATAAACCGGACTGAGCATTTGTAAGTAGTGTATAATTAGTACAGGCCACTTCGTTTTACTTTAGGCTGTACTAGAGCTGCATAGATCGTACAATAACGCATGTGTTGCGTTGGGTTGTGTTGTGATGTATGGTAAGTTGTGTTGTATTGCATCAGTTATGTTGTGCTGTTACTGCTGTATGATCAATTGTGTTGTGTTGTTTCGTGTTGTGTTGTTCTGTATGATCAGTTTCCGTTGTGTTACATCATAATTTGTGTTACATCATTTGTGTTGTGATCTTGTGTGCTGTGTTGTGATCTTGTGTGCTGTGTTATTCTACACCAGACCGTGTTGTTGCGTTCGATATTTCGCGGTTCTGTGGCTTTATTTCCTTACCTTATACAAACAGTAAGCAGGGGCGTCGCTACCGCGTTCATGTGTGGGTGGGGTGTGACACCCCCAAAATTAAAAACTATACAATTCGGGGAAAATTCTGGTCTGGGAAAGCAAGACTATAAATAAAAGTAAGCAAGTTGTTATGCGTGTTAATGCAAAAATGAATATACATTGTGAGATTTGACGTTTGGTTGTTGAAACTATATGTCAGCATTTGTAGCTGTGACGTCTGAATGCGAGCGTAAAATAAGATTTGGGAAATTTATAAAAAAAATAGAATATTCGGGCAAATTTGACTGGATCCCCCAATCAAAGTAGGTTCGCAACGCCCACGTTATATAATTGTTACTTAATGCCAGCACTAAGCAACAATTAAAATGTTTTATTACTATACAACATTCATGCGCCAGTCAACACGTACCGCTTTCTTGGTTTTTTCACTAAGCTCTTGACGATGTTTAGCACTTGCTCTGGAAAACTGATCCAAACGATCAAAGAACTATAAAACAATATTAGAAGAGAACGGACTTACTATTTGTGTAACCAATACATGTATATGTACTGAAAAAGTAAGGAAAAACCATTGTTGAAATGTAGAACGAAGAGTCTTACATTGGCTGGGAGATCTTTTCCCCATTCTGGAAGATTTTGACTTGTTTTAACCTTCCTTCCCTTTCTTGGTGATGACCTTTTTAAAATAGGAATTAACCGTTACTATACTTTCTATACCGTTACTACAAGGCATTCTATATTCTGTGTTGTATTCTCTCTCTATGCATCTGATCAATCGCGGGAACTCAATGGTTAGATGGTCTCACCACCAATTGGAAGGTTATATACGGGTTCCATCGCTGTCCAGTACTCAGAAACATTTTTGAGGATTTGAGTTTAACGATCATACATTGATAAGCAGCAAATGCTTATTATTCCTAACCTCCTCTGCAGCCAACTCTGTGGCTTCTTTTTCCGAGTCAATAGCTTCCAACCAAAACATTGCTCGCACAGCCTTGGAGCTATTTGACTCGGAAAAAGAAGCCACAGAGTTGGCTGCGGAGGAGGCTATATTATTCCTATCAGGGTTTCTTTCAGAAAACATAACAAGGGGGAAAACACCCCATAATGAAAACTGGGGGGGGGGGGGCGGATCGAGCGCCCAGCAGTGGAGCATCGAAAAATTTTGAATTTTAAAGTCTCTAAAGGGGGATCTAAGAGAGTTTTGAAGGATACATAATCTCAAACAAAATACTCAAATACATGATTGAATACACCATACCATACAACTGATACAAGGCATGTACATCGTATAGTGGGACGTGTTGTGGGGATATGTCACACTGACAAATTAAATCACATATTTGTGTGTATACCACCACCACTGAAAATCTTCTTAGTATGTAGATATATATATATATATATATATATATAAATATATATTTAATAATGAATTAATAAATTAAATTATTATAATTATAATACTGAAATACAGCAATAGTATTGAAAGTTTGAAACAATATTACATATTATGATAAAAAATAAAATAAAATATTTTAGCTAGTCATCCCTGCTCACGCGGAGATGACGTTAGTCACTTCAGTTATTATAAATATCCGTCAAATTTCAATGATTAGTTAACACCTCGCACGCCGTGTATTAATTTGTTGATCACAATTTGCAAAAGGCCGTTTCGTCGTAGAAATTTATTAAATTTTTTAGTTATCTCGGTTTTAGTTATCCAGTCAAAGTACATAACATACGTGCCTTTTATGTTACGCAAACGTGTATACCCTTCATAAAAACCTGCTTATGTACTTAAAAATTAATCGGCCATGTTTGTGCCGTTTTTAGTGACTGATTAAAACGGATCACGCAAAAGGCGCACTCGGAACTTACCGGTACGTCTTAGCCAATCATTATTATCACCCTCGCTTCGCGAACTCGTTTGCAAGGGGAATATCAGTTAATGAATTTTTAAAAGTTCTTATATCTTTTATTTATCTCATTTCATCTGATAGCTCATTCCAAAGTTGAAAGACTTTATTTACTAGCTACTATGTAGATATGCTGTGATTAAATCATTATTATTATTATTATTATTATTATTTAAATCAATAGCCCCTACTTAAGGTGGGCCACAGCCTACACCCCTCACACATACACTGGGGAGTGGCTAATAAGCTACCAAAATTTGCTAGCCTTTGACATAGTCACAACGTTACAATTACTCTGGCTGTACAATCCCTGATATGATCTTCCTTACAATAGTTTCACTTTCCATCAGTACAATTTTCTGCATCTCTCTTGTTGTTATCAATCTCCGCGATCATTTACATATCAAACAAATCTTAATATCTCTGGAGTGAAGTGAGATATGAAAAAGTTGTAAATTGTTAGTTTTTAGAGTTTCTAAAGAATTCTTTCAAACAAAAGAGTTATTTTACAACTGAATTTTTCATTGCATATAGGCACTTTAAAATTAGCAGGATTACTATAAAATATTTTATGACAGAAATTTGCTCTGAGGTTTTTCTCTGGATTTCGAGGTTAAGGATAGTAAAGACCCTAATGCCTCGCTACCGCTGCAAAATAATTACCTTGCATCTGCCGTACGCGGTCGTGCAGGAATCTTAGGAGATGAAGGCAATGGTGACATTAATTCCATCGATATGGGTGATGTACATGCTACAATAATAAAAGAATACCATATTTAATAAATATACCATATCCAAACAGCATGTCAATAAATCAATTCCCAGCTGCTGTAACAACAGCTTAAAATGGAAAAGATGCTGCAGGTAGAAAAATTAATCCCAAAAGGCTACCAGTCTACTAAACATGCACCAACGGAAGCGCAACAAGTCTGGCAGCTCATGTATTCTGAATTCACTGTGTAACTTGCTCAATTCAACATCTCAGATAAACCATAAAGGATGCTATTGTCATTATAGGAGGTCTAATGTTTCGAGCGTTGGCCGTCTTTGTGTGGAATGTGATACCTCCTGCAGACAAGCTCAGTTGTTCACCAATCTTTTAGAGTTATTGATCTGCCTAACTTTTATATTGAGCAACAGACTCTGATATGAAGAGCTGATCTGCTGCCTTATCAACGAGTACATTATGCAGACTGCAACTTCGCATCAGGCGCGGAGCTACGGGGGGGTGTAGGGGGGTGTGACACCCCCCCCCAAAAAAATCTTTATACGAGTTTCAGTCGGCAGAAGTTCTATTTTAGTCGGCAGAAATTATATTTTAGACGTGTTCGATTTAACACGGACAAGTAGAATCATTAACGTTTAGCACTTATCAGTTTAAATTAATTTAAAACTACCAAATGTAAGACTCACAACGTAGGACTAATTAACCATTTCACCAGCTGACCAGGGTCATTTTAGTAGGCACCCAACGGAAAGACAATATTTTGTAGTGGCGGATCCACGCACGCACGCGGCGCGCGCCAACCTTCCGCAAACAAGTGTTTTCTGTTTTTTACCATGTCAAGACGAAGAAGTCGGAGTGATAAATGACCGATTTGTTTTTGTAGCTTATCCAATTTTCATTGCAAAAGCCAGTTTGCATGCACTCAGATATTTTAACATGGGTTACAAGATAAAACGATGGACGTTTTAAGATGCCTAAAGTGTTGCCCTAATTTCGCAAAATTATTATCAGAAATCGCCGGACTTTGCAAAAATCAAAAATTTACCTGGGGGAAAGTTTCCCAGACCCCCTAGTGGGTTCGCGGCATGGCCGCGAAGATACACGACAACGTGCTGATTCTTCAAGGCGCCCCCTCTTTCGAACAATCCTGGATCCGCCACTGTTTTAACAAGCTTCGATCGATAGGATGTAGTCGGTACAAGCTAGTGCGTCAGTCGGTTGAAGTGAGCTTACACCCCCCTGTAAAATTTTCTGAGTACGGCCCTGCTTCGCATACAAAAAAATTGAAGTCTGTCATTCTCAGTCGTTCACGGATGTTACACGTCCATTTCCAAGATATTTTCTGAGCCTGTTGTAAGAGCGTCTCACAGGCCAACCCATTCTCCCATTTGAATTAAGGATTATCCTTAAGTTACATATCTTCTCAAATTAAAGATTAAAGTTAATTCAAGAGATCCTAACCCTAATCTTAACCCTAATCCTTTCATCCTTAACCTAAAACCCGGCTTGTGTTATTTTTTCGCCGTCTAAACCACCACCTCCCTTTACAATTTCAGTACACTTGTACATTAGCGTAAGATATAATGCTTGTGGAATTACTAGAATTATGGCATCGTCTTAATTTGAGATGATATGTAAATTAAGGAAATCTTTAATTCTAAGGGGAGACTCGATTCCTGTTATCAGCTTTGCAAATCATGAATAGAGCACCCATCACTAGAACTAAGCACGTGGCACGTAAAGCAAGAGAAGCGGAGCACACGGTTGTACGAAGCCTAGTCAATGGATACGTCATTGGGATACCTATACGGTAACGGAAGTTAAAAATAAATCAAGATTAATTGACCAGAACGATTGCTTCTAAAACGATTTTAGATTATCTCTATTCAAGTCCGTCTTAAAGTGCCTATGAAATGAAAATTAATTTTCTTATTTAAATGATAGGAATGATAATTTAGAGTTATTTCAATCTCGCATCGTTCTTGAGATCAAGTATATCTTTGCAACCCAGTTTCCACCTAGTTAATGTAGACAGTCTACATTGGTAACATGTAGCTGTGAATGTATGATGTCTACATTAACTAATAACCACTAACCCCAAAACAACAAAGATACTAACCCTCCGCCTCTAACACTACCCCCGCCCCCACCTATAAATAAGCTCCGAATTCTCTGGAAAAAACGAAAATCAAAACAGAAGGCCTAGTGTCTAGGCTGTCCCGCCCCGAGACCCGCACGCTCGACTCCCTCGATTGAAGTGCTTGATTAGTAGACTGATAAGAAAGACTAAGCATGTGGGATTAGTAAATGACTGTTAAACGCATGCGCTATCTATGGCGCTTATGTTAATGTAGACATCATACATTCACAGCTACATGTTACCAATGTAGACTGTCTACATTAACTAGGTGGAGACTCGGTGGTTTAGTTTACTTTTTTTCGGAATAAAAATTATTCATTCTCTTTGTTTCACGAGGAAATGGTTTGTTTGATCTTGTAGGTCCCTAGTGTCCGGCGGACAAATCATATTTATCCTAGAGTTTTTATATATAGCGAATTTATCTGTTGCGGCAAAAGCCCTTTTACATTCTGCATGACGAACGGTCTTTCACTTTATGTTTCACTCTGTGACGAAGGGCTCTTCACTTTAACCTTTTAAACGATTTTTAAATCCAGTTATTTAAAGTCTTACCGCTTACAAGCTTTGATTCCAGCTGATGAGGGAACAAATGGTCAGAAGAGTCGCTCTTGGAAACACGAACTATTTCTTCAAGTTTCATTCTATAAAATTAAAAACAGCAACGTTATTATCAATATAACACAGCCAAATATTATCAAATCGCAAACACTCGCAAGCGGTAAGTCCAGGGTGAAGACAGCTGCAAATGTTTCATCTTATCATTGTTGAGTTAAAATGCCTTAACTTCAAATACGATATTACTGATATATATTCAACATGAAGTGAATATAGTTGAATGACACAAAATGTTTTATGATTTGAGCTTTGCGTTGAAGTTCCATAAATAAAGGTTTGTTTTTTCTGAAATACTAATGACTGTGACGTCATTTAAGTCATCGTCTAGGATAATTCAAACATTGATGATATACTTGAATGTTATACTAGAGATTTTATCAACTTTTTCACTCAAATCCTCAACCAGTCTATCACACGGAAAACAGAAAAGAAAGCCCAATTCTCATTTAACATTTCGCATAAACAAACCTTCATAGAATATCAACGCAAAGTTCAAATCATAAAACATTTTGCCAATCAACAATTTACTTCATTTAGAATATATATCATCAACATGGCGTATTTAGGGTTATAGGTACTTTAAAACGTTTGCAACGATACAAAATGTCCTTGGACTTGGTAAAAAAATAATTACATGTTTTTGTTCCATTTCTCAGAATTCAGTCTTTAACCTTTCTCCCAACAATTACTTTATTTTAGTTATTTATAATCGTAACCCTAACCCTAACTTCGTCTCACCGGCAATCAGAAGGTTACAGGTTCGATTCCTGTACGGGACTCAGAATCATTTTTCTGAGGATATGAACTTGACGATCGTCCACGTATCGTCTGCCTGTATTTAATTACCTTAAAGGAAAATGGCAATAAAAATTAAGTTTATCTTATTTGAAAGAACTTTTAAAATGATATATGAAGACCTTTTACAGATTTTCCATATCGTTCTTGGTTCTGTAAATATTTCACTTCTTTTTAACAAAGACCATTGAACATTCCGCCATCTTGGATATGCATAACCATCCTTGGATATGCGTGACGTCACAACCAGGGTAGAAATGTTTTTTATATCAGCAATTATCGAGTCATTATAGATGCTAAATCGTAGTTGTTTTTGGGTGTTGTATACTTTTAAGTGAACTAGCAATCTATTTGAACGCATTCCACTGATATTTGGGCAATTATTTACAACTTTTAGAATGTTTACCCTGGTTTTGACGTCACTTAATTAGATCTAATTATAAAACAAGATGGCGGATTGCAGATATTTTTGTTCACAGATATTTCAAAAATTAAGGAAGTTACGGGGAAATTTTAAAAGGTCTTCATATATTATTTTAAATGTTCTTTTAAATGAGACAAAGAAAATTTTTATTGCCATTTCCCTTTAAATCTAACCTTTATTTCGATCCGAGTCTTACATTACATTATTTCTTACCACAATGTTTAGGCTTACCCCAATATTTACCTTAAATTTAACCCTAAAACTAAACCTAATCCAATTGTTTACCATAAATCCAACCTTAATTTTAATCTTAGTTGTCACATTATTTCCATGGCCTACTATACAATAATGTTTACCTGATTTCTAACCTTATAGTAACCTACCTTAATCGCTACATTATTTCTAGGGCTTGCCCTGATGTTCATCTTATCTCTAATATAATCACTACATTGTTTCTAAAGTTTAAACCATTGATCACTTTATTTCTAACTCCTTAATTTGTACATAGCTATATTTACATATCCTAAACCAGACCCTACCAAAACTGTGGAATTACGTACTTAAGTCTGGAGATGGTATGAAAGGAGTTAGGAGGAGCATGTTTAAATCTTATAAGAAAACCCTATTTTGACTTAACTGTTAGTAATTTTAATCCTGACATGTTTAGTTCACACTCAATGACTACATTTTGAGTATTTTGTGTACGTTTTTTCCCTTGTTTTTCTTCCTCTCTTTCCCCCCGTTTCAAATCATTACTTACATCTTACTGGTGAGCACCTTGCATGAGAGTCCCGTTTGTGCTTTGCCAATTTTTGGCATATTACATTAGATTTAACCTTTATTATTTACATGTTTGTATTAATAGTGTATGCAATTATCAGTTCATTTAGTGCCAAAAATAAAGTTATTTAAAAAAAACCAAAAAAAAAACCAATGGACCTGACATATCATTTATATGTACTTGGATCCGAATACATAAATCTAATTTTTATGTTTATAATATTATTTTCATTTTAATACAAAAATAATTGTCATTGACGAACATAACTTACTCGTATTCCTTACGTAGACATTCTAACTCTTCGGCATGTTTTTGTTCCATTTCTCGAAATTCAGTCTCAGAAAACATCTTTTCCGGCTAAAAAAGTCAAATAGACATATTGAACAATACGATCTAATAGTAAAAACAACAACAGGTGGCTTGGGTAATAGACGCATTTGCTACATCGAACATAATATTTCTCGTTTGCTATATTTGAACAGTTAAATTGTTGAACATCAAATTTTCAAACCTACTTCATCATTTTTCAGCTTGCTTTCTTCCTCCTCTTCAATTCTAAAATTTCGAGAAGTTATGCTAGTCGTTTAACAAATGATAATCAATATATTAACGAACGAACTGAAGGAAAGAATTGAGGAAGGAGGGAATGTGGGAGAGAGGGGGAGAGGAAGAGAAAGGGGGAGAGGAAGAAAAAGAGGGAGGAAGAGAAGGGAGAGGGAGAGAAGGAGGGAGCGAGGGAGAGAGAGGGGGGAATGGGGGGAGGAAAAACGAGAGAATTGACAAAACCGTATCGTCTGAACAAGAATCATGATAATCATGCACAATTACGTCTATAATAGCGAAACTGGGGTTGTCAATCATATAAGACTACTTGGGTAAAAACTGCCTACCTTTTTAATTCCATAATTTCATCGAATAATCTAGAACGAGATACAATCTAATTAAAAAATCTAAATTGTAAAACTTGCAAAACGTTAGGCTTGGTTCATCAATTCAAGTTCATCTCAAAATCTATGGAAACAAGCGAGAGACTAATGAGGCGCGTTAGATGAGAGACGGACTTGGTTCACTTACAGTGCACCAAACGTTACCGACCTGCAGGGCCAGGTGGTACGAAGCCTGGATAAGTCACTATTCCGTGGACAAATCGATATCGCCATCCATGAGCGGATTAATCGTATCTTTCTCAATAGTTTTTATAGCAAATTTATCCGTTGGATAAGTTATCCAGGCTTTGAACAACCTGCCCCTGCCATTGGGTTGGAGCACTGATCTGCATAGGAGACTGGATCGAGCAACGGCAGCAACCCATTGTTCGATGATGTGAAAAATGAAGCCAAGATATTTCGTGGCGGCCGTCTTGGAGAGACCACCTGAGCTCTGTAGTTTCTGTCACGTAGCCGTAGTTTGTGCTAAAGTACACGAAATTTAAATCTTCGACAACTGATTCATTTTAGCATCGTAAAAGATCAGAGTTTGAATACTGCGAAAAATGAAGACAAAACATGTCACGGCGGCCATATTGGAGAGACTACCTACGCTCTGTAGTTTCTGTCACGTAGCAGTAGTTTGTGTGCTAAATAACTACACGAAAACCTTCGACAACTGATTCATTTTGGCATCTTAAAAAGTCAGAGACATATAGTCTCTGTTGCCTATAGTAAAACTATATAGCATGGTCCCAAAAAGTGGTTCCGAAGGTCTCTCCATATAGCGATCGTGCATGAGCTACTTCCGACTTCAATTTCAGAACAATTTCAACAATAGATGCTAGTCTATCCAGACTCTTATAGAGATCAATGGGTCGTAGGCGTGTCATGTGCACTCATACTTGTTTACGAAATATTTCTTTTGTTCAAGATCATTAGTCACAACTCAACATGAACAAAACAAAATAATTATTTCAAGGTTAATACGCATGCGTTTGTGTTTCAATCTCGTTTGAACTGGGCATAGAACAATTATTAATCTGTTATTATAATCTGCTTCATCAAAGCAAAGAGTTTAAAGTGGTACTACTATCAAATTTTTACCTATCGACATTTTTACGTATTTTTAAAGCAGAGCTTCTAAATATTACTCGGTCGAAACCGTTTTGCGATTCGACGATGGCAAGTATTATTTTTCTGACTCCGAATCTGGAGTTGTTATGTCCGCCATTAATCGTCCATGTTCCTGACCAGCGTAACGAAGCCACGTCAGATTCTCAACGCGAAGACTCCACATGGCTAATTCTTCAAGTAAATCAAGGTCGTTTTTTTCAAATTCTTCGTCTGAAAGGCTGAACATTTCATCTACTTCTCGAAGAAAACAAGAAAACAAGTAACCTCGACTGAAATTGAGGCGTAGCATTGAGAATCTGACGTCACAAACAATATTACCTTTTGAAATTGCGGGCTCACTTGGAACACGTTTTTAGTAATGGTGGCCTAAATAATAGTGATTTCAGAGCTCAAAATACTTACTTCAAAATACGATTTTTTAGGTTTTTTTACAAAATATGAAAATGCGATACATCCAATCAAAATCGCGTACAGACTCTTCGTTTCGCGTGTGAAAATATAACCAATGAAAGCAAGAAAGTAAATTAAGAGCCAATCAGGTTGTGCTTGAAAAAAAGCGCGCGAAAAAACAGTACAATGGTTCTGTAACACGAAAAAACAGTACAGTACAGTGGTCCTCAGCCATCAGCTTCGGCAGATAACATTGACCTCGGTCTGTATAACTGTTGATTATATGCTCAGCCTCGTCCAATAATTGTTTATTATGATACATGTACAGTAATAAACAGAAAACAAGCTGGAAAGTGATTTGTGCGGTTTTATATTCACACTTTACATATTTGTGTCGTAAATGAACGAGCGAAATACAAACAAGTGAGATATGAGCAAGAAAGTTTAAGAAACAAACAACAAGTGAATATAAAACCACACAAAGCAATTTCTATGTGGTAATCTATATAATTATATTATGTTTATTGAATGTTCGTGAATATAACTTACACTTGAATGGATAATGTCTGTGTTGACTGATCACATGTGAGAGCCCTGTATAATTAACAATGAGAGAATATATAGCTATATTGATTTCAACTTTGTGATCTCTTAATAGGCAGAGTAAAAAGATTATAAATTTCATGACACTTACAACCTGGAGATCAACAGAGGAAAACATACCTTTCTTTTTTTGACTTTTAAATGCCATAAAATAAAACAAAAACGTGTTAAAACCACTGTAGGGGATTATTCTTGATTTTTATCTATCAGAATCGATAACCTTTGGAAACTATAGCATAGTTTAGGCTTGGTTAAAATGGTTAATCTTGGTTAACATTGTTTTGGAAGATATTAGTAACGTTAGTTAAGTTACAGTTTTCATGTAGAGCCACTTCAATATGTCGAAAAATACTTAAGTAAAAGTACTTACCTATTTTCAATGACAACTTTTCGGGCAATGTGTCCTTCACCGGACGAAAAAGGAGCTTTAAGACTCGTTTAAGGTTACTTAAAGTAGCTTAAATCTGTTCTGCAAATTTAAGCTGAGTTTAAGTTAACCTTATATGTCACTTAAACTCGTCACATTAAAGTCACATTTAAGTTACATTTAAGACACGTTTAAATGCACTTAAATCTGCAATTTCGTGCTGTGCTTCTTCAGATCTGACCTGCAGAAGGAGTCGGACACCTCGTGCGAAACGTCGTCTATGGAAATGCGTAAGTGTACTTTTACTTTAAGTGCATATAAACCCTACACAGTTTTTACTTGTTTGTATAGAGGATGCGAAAAGAGCTGGTAAGTTACTTTACAGTTTTTGATTTAGTCCGATTTGCTTCCAAAAAGCCCAATTTTGGACTCCCCACCATCAATTGGCGAGAATATTTTCAATGCTTTAGGGCCTGGGAACCAGGAACCGACGCCGCACGCTCATCAGTTCAAGCTTGTGTGTTTTTGGTAGTAATGCAGGATATAGTTTTTGGTAACTCTGTCGTCTCGATTGTCAAAAGCCTATGTATTCCTTGTTGTGTGAAATCTAATCGTTCCTGACTCACAGGCCCCTCGTAAGAATAACGACGCGTGGCTTTTTAATTCAATTGGCTGTTTAGATAACATTAAGCAGTATGAACATTTCACTATACATGGCGTTACCTTCCAATACAACTGCATGTATGTTTTCTCAGCACGTTATTTGAAGCCAATAAATGTTTGTATGTAATTAGAGAGCTGAGGAAAGAGGGCTATAGCCAAGAGGAAATTGATCTGCTTTTTAAAGCAATTGTTCTTTCAAAGATAGTCTATGGCCTTCCAGTGTATGGGGCAAGTGAAGCCGATCTTAATGTAGTACAATGTTTTTTAAAGAGATGCTATAAGAGACGCTATAGATAGACAGATGAATCGTTTATTGAATAATCACAACACTTTGCAGTCTAAGCGACTGAAACGTGTGAAATTTACAATGTGAAAAAGGAAACTATAAGAATATATAAGAATAAAAAACATGTGTTATATATAATATACAATAATAATATATATAAGAATAAATATGTATTATTTACAAACTATGGCTCATTATAAAGGAGTTCTTATATCGATTGGTTCTACACACAGGAGTGTTAAAAATTCTCTTTGATCGTAACTGTCTGATATGTCCTGCTTTAGGTGGTAACAGGACAGCCAGCTTGTGGTCTTTCATGTTTTTATATCGTTGAATAGATCAGCACATAGTTTCTCACGTCTTGCAGCTAAGGTTGTTAGCCCGGCATCTTCTAAGGCATCCCTGTAACTTCGATCAGGAAAAATTATACGCATAGCCCGCTTCTGGATGCGCTCAATTGCATCGGACAGATAGCCAGGAAGACCACGGTGAAAGACCTCATGACACGCGTATTCTAAAACAGATCTTATAACGCTACAATAGAAGAGAATTAAATCATTTGAACTAACACCGGCACGATTTAGCCGACGTAGTATAGGTACAGACGTTTGGCGGACTTAATTAAGATTATGTCGACATGGTCGTTCCATTTAAGATCGTTTCTAATCGTAACACCAAGGACTTTAACAGATGTTACTCTTTCAAAAGATAAACCATCTATTTCCACGGGAGCATGATCGACAGGAGTTCTCTTAAAACACGTCAAGATTTCCTTGCTCTTTGTTGGATTAATCTGTAGGAGATTTTCCTGAGACCAATTATAGATGTGGTCGACTGCCTGCTGCAAGCTGCTTTGGTTAGATGGTGGTACCAGCTCCGAAATAGTGGTGTCATCAGCAAATTTCCACATGGGCATCGACTCTCCTGGTAACTTGAGATCATTGATCATCACCAAGAAAAGCCAAGGGCCGAGCCGGGTCCCTTGTGGGACGCCCGCGGGAACATTGAGCCAGTTGGAATAGCAACTTCCATTTAGTTTCACCCTTTGCTGCCTGTCCTTTAGAAAGTCGATTATCCAATTCAAGGTAGTTGGCTTGACTCCAAGACTTAACAGTTTGGCAATAAGGATCTGATGGTCAATTAGATCGAATGCTTTCCGAAAGTCCACGAAAGCAGTTCTTACAGTCGTGCCAGTGCCGTCGGTAGCGCCTAGCCAATGGTGAAACATAGAAATTAAAGCAAACGTCGTTGAAGAGCCTGGTATGAAGCCGTATTGATTTGGGTCTATAGATGACAGCACAGTAGGCTTTAGGGATTTCTCAATAACAAAACCTTCGGCAATCTTCGATAGTGTTGACGTTAGCGAGATCGGTCTTAGATCTTTGTTAAAATCACAAACTGTGGGGGTCTTGGGTAAAGGCGAGACATCGGCGAGCTTCCATACATGAGGGACTCTGCATTCAGAAAAGGAAGTGTTTAAGATGTCAGCAATGGGCGCAGCCAAAATGTCTGCAAATTTTTTAAGCACCCAATTAGAAAGATCATCTGGGCCACCAGCACGAGATGTGCTCACCGCTCGAAGTTTCCTCACAACAGACATCTCGGTGACGGAAATTGGCTGGTCATCATCCGTTAAGACATGGACACAGTCTGTTAGGGGCGAGTAGTCCTTCATTACACTAATGAATGTATCGTTGATTTTTCTTGCCAAAGAAGACTCCTCGCAGACAAGATTTGGATGGAGGACAGAAATTAGGTCACGCCCAGTTCGTTTGGCAGTTCCACATAATTGTTTGACCTCACGCCACCAATCGCGGGGTTTGGAGTCATGCAGGTCCTTTACTTTGTTCTCGTAGTAGACCCTGCGGCAGCGTTTCCGTTCGCGGTTTACCTTGTTTCTTAAGATCTTATACAAGGATTCATTTCCGGAGGCGAAGGCCTTTTGTCGTCGAGTGATAAGAGTTTTCAGTTGGATGGTCAGCCAAGGGCGATCAGTTTCATGAACTTTTACGGAGCGTTTTGGCATGATAGTATCCAACCCAAAGTTGATGATTTCCGTGAGCATTTTCAGCTTCTCTTCACTTGACTGATCAGTAAACAGGCCAGACCAAGGCACCTGGAGAAGAAATCTGCCGACACTCGCTACTTTACTTGGTCGCTTATCTCTTGCTTTAATAACCTTACACTTAGGCTTTGAAGACTTTTCCGGAACTCCAGCACTCGCGATTATCGTCAGATGGTCTGACAAGCCAAACGGGGGCATGCTACTTGGACGTGAATAATATTCATAAATATTCGTAAAAATCTGGTCTAATGTTCTTTGTCCTCTGGTAGGAAAATCTACCATAGGCTTCAGTTGGAAGGACCTAGCAGCGGATTGAAACATAGGTAAAAGCGTCTTGTTGTAATCACCTGCCATGATGATTGCACAGTTTGGGTATCGTGACTCAATTGTCTCCAGTGATGTCATAAGATAGTCTTTCATAGTGACGTCATGGGCGTCAGGGGGCTGATAAACCAGACCAACAATAATGTTAGAAAAACCACGTGGAAGACGCCTAGGTCTGAGGTCTGCCCAAAGAACCTCGTGGTCTGCATGATAGAGATCAGAAATAAGCTTACATTCGGTGGTAGATTTGACATACATACAAACGCCTCCGTGTTGTCTATTTTCACGATCCCGCCAAAAGAGCTGATATCCATTAATAATTATTGGGTCGTCTGGAACGTCCTTACGTAGCCAGGTCTCAGTAAAAAGGGCAATATCAGGATCAACGTTATTTATCGTGTGCGCGATCTCATCGATTTTAGGCGCCAGCGACATTGTGTTGGACAGAAGAAGCGATGGAACAAAATGCGGCCTCCCTAGGGAACATTCGGTCACGCTGTCGAGCTCAGATGTTGTAGCTGAAGTGGTGTGAGTTTGAATATTTAATAAGTTCTTGTAGTTTGTACGATTTGAGCTTCTAAACCTCGTTCCAAAGGCTCCAGGAAAGTCGCTTTTCCTCTCTCTTGATACAATGGAGGGAATTTGATAAATAATTTGGTGAGAACCAAGTGTATGGATTCGATGATGAGCTCCGCCACGTTTTCTTCTATATGGTTTTAAGATGCCGAATTCTTTCAACGCGTTCCACTCGATAGGCTCAACTGGCTTGACCTTCTGAGGCAGATTTTTCCAACAATATCTCAAGGAGAACAACGTAGATCGACTGTAGACTATGGCCATAGTTTTAGAAATAGTTTCCCAAATTATTAGCCAGAAAGCTAATCTCATAATAGCAGAAAAAATCGAAAATTTGAAGAGATAGATTCAGGCTTCCACACCGCGCGAATTTACATATCCCAGCCCATTTCTGAATTTATAAAGATTCACGAATTGTTGGAAAAGTACGACAGATGGCTCTTCGCCAGAATCAGTTCAGATTGTTACCACCCGCTATATTCCCTTCTCCCCAAAGTAAAAGAATCTTCACGTAGACTCCGGTCACAAACCAGTCAACTTCCTAAAATAAACACTGAACGTTTTAAAAATAGTTTTGTAAATAGGCTATGTTTTAGATACCATTTAGCGATATAGTTTTAGCACTAGTTTAAATACTTATATTTGTAAATATTTTTGGATAAGGTGTTGATTAGTTGTTAGCAATTGTAACTTTTGATATGTTTTTTATCAAATGAATGAAGACTTTATTATTATTATTATTATTATTATTTGTTTTGTGTTTCACGGTAAAGGTATACCGGTATTTAATCCTCACTGACAGGTTTCTTCAACTTAAGCCAGTGATTCTTCTGACGTTCTTCACTCCATCGCTAGTACCTTTCGGAGGATGTTGGCTGTGCCTAGTAGCACTGAGTGTTGTAAGATATTCAAATCATAGGGGATATCTAGTTTTTTGAGGTAGGACTGTAGATCCTTTGGTACTGAGCCCAATGCACCTATTATGATTGGTACCACTACCGTCTTTTTATTCCACATTCTGGCCACTTCCAGTCGTAGTTCAGAATAGTTGTCTAATTTCTCAAATTTCTTCTGCATCAGGTTGTGATCGCCGGGATTTGCCACATCAATAATTGTACACTCGTTCTTCTCCTTATTCACTACGATGATGTCTGGTCTTCTGTCCTTGATTTCCCGATCTGTTTGAATATTGAAGTCCCATAGGATTTTAACCCTCTCATTCTCTACTACACTGTCCACTTTGTGCTGGTACCATTTCTCACTGATTTTTAAGCCGTACTTTCTACATAGGGACCAATAGCAATTTTTCGACAACTCTTAAGTCTATTCCTGATGAAAGAGGTTTTAAAATGACCTTTTTGAATATTGTTAGTCTTCCTAAAAAGATAGATGAAGTTCGTCATTCAATGACTAACAAATGCATTGATCTAATTGCATTTAACGAGACGCGGCTTGATTCGAGTATTACTGATAACTTAATTCACATAGAAGGTTATGATATTATTAGAAAAGACAGGTCACGAAATGGAGGTGGAGTTTGTATATATTTACGTAGCTCCATCAATTACAATGTAAGATTTGATCTAATTCCTTCTGAATTAGAGGCTGTTTGTATAGAAATTACTAAGCCACACAATCGACCCTTTATTGTTACAACAGTTTACAGACCACCTAATGCATCATCAGAATTCTTTGATCATTTGGAAAAGTTAATCAAACAAATTGACGATGAAAACAAAGAAATGTATATATTAGGTGATCTAAATTGTGACATGTCAAAAGAAAAGAAACTTTTTGATTTGTCAACTAAGAAACTAACTTCATTATATGAATTGTACCAGTTGTCTCAATTGATTGATGAACCTACGCGAATAACAATGACGACCTCCAGCCTCATTGACCATATTGTTACAAATACACCTGAGAAAATTTCTGATTCTGGTGTTATCCACACTGGAATAAGTGACCACAGTTTGGTATTTGCTATCAGAAAAATTGGAGTCTTTCGAAAGGAAGAAAATGTTACTGAAATAAGGAACATGAAAAATTTTAATGAGAAAAATTTTGTAGATGAACTTCTAAATCTACATTGGGAATATGTTTACTTTTTTGGTCATGATCCAAATAGTATGTGGGAAATTTGGAAAGAACTTTTCCTAGAAGTGTTAGATAAACATGCACCACTTCAAAGAAAAAAACATAGGTCCAAGAAAGTTCCTTGGATCACCAGCAAAATCAAAAACCTCATACATACAAGAGATAAACTAAAAAGAAAAGCCATTATTAGCAAATTAGAAATTGATTGGTCAAATTACAGAAAGACTAGAAATCAGGTAAATATTGAATTAAGAAGTGCTAAAAAAAGTTACTATTCCACGAGAATTGCTGGTCTAAAATGTAATCCAAAAAATGCTTGGAAATCAATAAACAATTTACTGGGCAAACAAAACAAACAACCAGTAGTGACTGAACTCAATTTGGGTGAAAATATTTTAAACAATCCAAAAGATATTGCAGAAGGCTTCAATGAATACTTTTCCAATATTGGCCCTGATTTAGCAAGCAAAATTGGCATGTCCAATTACAATTTTGAGACATATGTCGAAAAAGCTAAATCGGAATTTACTGCATTCAAACCTATTAGTGTAAATGATACTTACCACCTCTTGCATAGACTATCCAGCAATAAAGCCACTGGCATTGATAAGATTCCATGTAAAATTATCAAGATAGCTGCACCTGCCATTGCAGATTCACTAACATATATTTTTAATCAGGCTATCACTCTATCCTCTTTCCCTAATGAATGGAAAGTGGCTAGAGTAACTCCTCTGTATAAAAATGGCCATCGAAATATGCCAGGAAACTTCCGGCCAATTTCAGTTTTGCCTGCCATAAGCAAGATCATGGAACGAATTCTGTATGATCAACTGTACAATTATTTAACTGAATTTGGACTGCTAAGTAATTCCCAATTTGGTTTTCGGAAATCTCACTCTACAGCTACAGCATTACTGGACTGTACAAATGACTGGTATGTGAATTTAGACAGAAAAATGTTTAACCTAGTTGTTTTCATTGACTTGAAAAAAGCATTTGATACAGTTGATCATCAAATTCTATTAAAAAAATTGGAGTTCTATGGAATAAAAGGACAGGCTCTTTGCTTGCTAAAATCATATCTAACAAATCGAAGCCAGAAGTGTCAAATTAATGGATTTGTCTCATCAGAACGTTCGATCAGATGTGGTGTACCTCAAGGTTCTATCTTAGGACCACTATTATTTTTATTGTATATTAATGACCTACCACATTGTCTTAATAATACAAAACCTCGGCTTTTTGCTGATGATACAAATCTTACAGCTTCTGGTGACTCGATTACTGATATTGAAATTGCAGTAAATTCTGATTTAGAAAACCTTAAAAAATGGTTGATGGCCAATAAACTCAGCTTAAATGTAGCTAAAACTGAATTTATGTTGATTGGCTCAAAACCAAAGATAAAAAGTACTTTAAATGCTCCCCCAAATATTGTCATTGAAAATAAACCAATTAAACAAGTTTATGAATGCAAAACGCTTGGAATAACAATTGACCAGCATTTATCTTGGAAGAGTAATACTGAAAATATTTGCAAAAAAATAACAGCAGGAATCTCTGCCCTCCGTCGTGTCAAACCTTTTGTTGATGAAGATACACTTATCTCCATATATAATGCTATCGTTCGCCCATACTTCGATTATTGTTGTGAAGTGTGGGATGTGTTTGGCGAAACACAATCAAAAAGACTTCAAAAACTACAAAATAGAGCTGCTCGAATTATCACAAACATGAGCAATGATATAGATCATTCTATTGCTTTACATGCCCTGGGCTGGGAGCCACTTAAAATGATGAGAAAAAGGGTAAAAGCAAAAATGATGTATAAAATTTTAAACAAAATGGGTCCCGAGTCACTCACTGACCTTTTTACTTATAAAAGTGAGGTGACAAACTATCAACTTCGGGACATTTCAAGTAGTCTTTGTTTACCACAACCACGCACCAACAATATGAAAAACAGTTTCATGTATGACGGTGCTCACCTATGGAACTCTATTCCAAACGAAATCAGGGAGAGTAAATCCCTTTCTTGTTTTAAAAAGAAAATTGCTACTCACATTTTTCAATCGTGACAAAAACAAACATTGTATTACTGTAAATTGTTACTTATTCGTAAATTTTATTACTTTTTCTATATCTCATATTTTGTAAATATTTTGAATATTGCTATGTTGCTTGTTGGACACCATAACTGTGCCTCATATTTTGTAAATAACATTAACTATTGTATTCCTATTTTTTTACACGCCCCCTGTGGAAATCAGCTTCGGTTGACGGGGTCAGCGTGGTTAAATAAAGTTATTCTATCTAATGCAGGTTCAGGCATACTTTATCGTGTCTCCTCTTATAATCTTTCTGTGCCAGCGTGCTATACATGCACTTACAATATGCATTACACTTTCTACCTTTTCGCCACATAACCTACATTTATCTGAGACATTCAATCCGTATATACTCTTCTTAATGGAGTTTGTATTTAACGCTTGATCTTGTGCAGCAGTTATCAGGCTTTCTGTTACACGTTTGAGATAGCCTTTACTTAACCAATTCCACGATTCTTCTGTTTTCAGATCCTTTGTATCTCTCTCAAACTGCCCGTGGAGTTTCATGCTTTCCACCTCCTTTTTCTTCTCAGCATCTACCCTTTTCTTGTAATCTTCTTTCCCTTCTACTTGTTCTTTAATTATTCCTTCTTCCTTTACAACTGCTTTCAGTAGGGTTTCTTCACTGTTTACTATATAGTGATGTAAGCTTCTCAATTCACTCGCGATGCATTCTTCAACGCTGATCAAACCTCTTCCTCCTTCTTTTCTCTTGATGTATATCTTTCGCACATTTGACTTAGGATGGATGGCGTGGTATGCACTCATCATTCTTCGGGTATGCCTGTCTAACTCCCTGGTCTCATTCTTTGTCCACCCAATGAATGCTGCACTGTATCGTATCACTGCCACCGCCCATGAGTTGATTGCCAAGAAAAGATTTCGACCATTAAGCTTGCTCTTAAGCAGAAGTCTTAGTCTCCTCAAGTAGATATCTTTGACTTTAGCTTTCATTTCAGCACACATGATAGTATCAATCTCCAACACACCAAGGTATTTATACCCTTCACAGTCAGGCTCCGTCATTTCTTCTCCATCCGGGAGTTTAATGCCCCGACTTTCCACCCTTCGTCCCCTCTTCAATGTCACTATTGCACACTTGGATATCCCAAACTCCATACCAATATCAGTACTACATTGTCGATGGTTTGCACCAGTGAATCAACTTCATTGTCATTTTTGGCGAAGACTTTAAGGTCATCCATAAATAACATGTGATTGATCATTGGGCCATTTTTCTCCAGTTTATATCGTAGCACATGTGTCACTGGTATTAGCGCGATCACGAACAACAAGGGTGAGAAAGAGTCTCCTTGGAAGATGCCCCTGTTAATGTTCACTGGGCCTAGACACTCCCCATTAGAGTACAGGTTGGTTCTCCATTTGGTCATACTTCTGGACATCAGGTCAATCACATTGTCTGCTATGCCAAACATTTGCAATGTTTTAATTATCCAAGAATGTGGTACCATGTCATATGCCTTTGTATAATCTATCCAGGCCATACTTAGGTTTGTTCTTCTTCGTTTGCAATTTTTCAGTACACATTTATCAATGGAGAGATGGTCCTTTGTTCCTCGACATCCTTTTCTGCAGCCTTTCTGTTCATCAGGGAGAAGGTTGTTTTGTTCCAAGTGGGAGTAAGTTTTTTCACTAATCATAGCTGTCAACAGTTTCCATAAAAGGTTCAGGCATGCAATTGGTCTGTAATTATTCGCCTCTGATCCTTTCGTAGGGTCTTTCATTAACAATATAGTTCGTCCTTATTATTATTATTATTATTATTATTATTATTATTATTATTATTATTATTATTATTATTTCGGGAAATAACGGACCAAATCGAATACTGTAAAATCTTACCAGCTCTTTTCGCATCCTCTATGAACTAAAAACTGTGGAGGGTTTACATGCACTTTCAGTATTTTTGGATAGAAACTTTTTTATTTATTCTTATTTCTCATGTAACCATTAAACGTTTTGTTATACGCCCCCCGTTATATGGTGACGTTGGGAGCAAAATAGGGGAAATACGGTGAATGACTATTTATGTTTATCTACTAAAAACAGGGGAAAAAATAATACATTTTATTCTATAAAAATGATAAATTTCACGGTTTAGAAACATTAAATATTCTACCTGATAGCAAACCAGTGGAACGTGCCCAACGACTGAGTTAAACATTGTTTGTTTATCAGCCAGTAGTGATAAAAGAGGATGGTTCTCTGTTGTATTGACATGAAGATCCTCTTCAGTTAAATTTATTTCTTCCTGGAAAAAACAAAAAAATATGCAATTGAGAGTATGCAGTATGCATTAAACGGCCAGAAACAAAATGAATGTGATAAAAACAATTTGTTAATAAAAAAGAAGTTGTTAAAGAAGAAGTTGTTAAGTTGTTGCTGTTCAAGCTGTAAATATTAAACGCGTAGCAATATACTGTATAGAGATACCACGCGAGAATCGTAATCTTAATAGGAATATCAAAATCCAGCAAATTTCATGTAAAAGAGCCATGACAATAATTATAAAAACATTTAATAAAATTTTTTAATAAAAACATTTAATGTTGCTTCGCGCAACATCATGAGAGAATGAATATAAATTATTGACATGACAAATATTTAGGTAAAGGTTGTTAATTATAACTGTTACAAACAATAGAGGATAAGTGGTTGGGACAAAGATAGGAAGAAAGGATTAAGGCAGAGATGATATGTCTGCTTAATTAGAACAAAGAAAGTGGGGCAGAGACAATGTTTGCGTTAAGTTTCTTAATATGTAAGAATTCTTAATAAGAAGATCAGGAGTCCCGAGCGGCGATCGAACCTGGACGCTATAACCACTAAGCTACCAGGACTCAGGCGGTAAAGTCATGAATGCTGAGCTACAGTCCATTGAGAGTCATGAATCTTAAGCTACAGTCCATCAGAGGCATGAACTCTGAGCTACAGTCCTTCAGAGTCATGAGTCCTGAACTATAGTCCATCAGAGTAATGAATCCTGCCTACGCAACAGTCCATCAGAGTAATGAATCCTGAGCTACAGTCCATCAGAGTAACGAATCCTGCCTACGCAACAGTCCATCAGAGTAATGAATCCTGAGCTACAGTCCATCAGAGTAATGAATCCTGAACTACAGTCCATCAGAGTAACGAATCCTGCCTACGCAACAGTCCATCAGAGTAATGAATCCTGAGCTACAGTCCATCAGAGTAACGAATCCTGCCTACGCTACAGTCCATCAGAGTAATGAATCCTGAGCTACAGTCCATCAGAGTAACGAATCCTGCCTACGCTACAGTTCATCAGAGTAATGAATCCTGAGCTAGAGTCCACCTGAGTAATGAATCCTGAGCTACAGTCCATCAGAGTAACGAATCCTGCCTACGCTACAGTTCATCAGAGTAATGAATCCTGAGCTACAAACCATCCGAGTAATAAATCCTGAGCTACAGTCCATCAGAACAATGAATCCTGCCTACGCTAAAGTCCATCAGAGTAATGAATCCTGAGCTACAGTCCATCAGAGTAATGAATCCTGAGCTACAGTCCATCAGAGTAACGAATCCTGCCTACGCTACAGTCCATCAGAGTAATGAATCCTGAGCTACAGTCCATCAGAGTAACGAATCCTGCCTACGCTACAGTTCATCAGAGTAATGAATCCTGAGCTAGAGTCCACCTGAGTAATGAATCCTGAGCTACAGTCCATCAGAGTAACGAATCCTGCCTACGCTACAGTTCATCAGAGTAATGAATCCTGAGCTACAGACCATCCGAGTAATAAATCCTGAGCTACAGTCCATCAGAACAATGAATCCTGCCTACGCTAAAGTCCATCAGAGTAATGAATCCTGAGCTACAGTCCATCAGAGTAATGAATCCTGAGCTACAGTCCATCAGAGTAATGAATCCTGAACTACAGTCCATCAGCGTAATAAATATTGAGCTACAGTCCAGAGTCATGAATCCTGAGTTACAGTCCATCAGAGCAATGAATCCTGAACTACAGTCCATCAGAGCAATGAATCCTGAACTACAGTCCATCAGAGTAATGAATCCTGAGTTACAGTCCAGGGTCATGAATCCTGAGTTACAGTCCATCAGAGTAATGAATCCTGAGCTACAGTCCATCAGAGTAATGAATCCTGAGCTACAGTCCAGAGTCATGAATCCTGAGTTACAGTACATCAGAGTAATTAATCCTGAACTACAGTCCATCAGAGTAATGAATCCTGAGCTACAGTCCAGAGTCATGAATCCTGAGTTACAGTCCATCAGAGTAATGAATCCTGAACTACAGTCCATCAGAGTAATGAATCCTGAGCTACAGTCCAGAGTCATGAATCCTGAGTTACAGTCCATCAGAGTAATTAATCCTGAACTACAGTCCATCAGAGTAATGAATCCTGAGCTACAGTCCAGGGTCATGAATCCAGAGTTACAGTCCATCAGAGTAATGAATCCTGAGCTACAGTCCATCAGAGTAATGAATCCTGAGGTACAGTCCATCAGAGTATTAAATGAATCTTGAGCTACAGTCCATCAGAGTAATCAATCCTGAGCTACAGTCCATCAGAGTAATCAATCCTGAGCTACAGTCCATCAGAGTAATGAATTCTGAGCTACAGACCATCCGAGCAATGAATCCTGAGCTACACTCCATCAGAACAATGAATCCTGCCTACGCTACAGTCCATCAGAGTAATGAATCCTGAGCTACAGTCCATCAGAGTAATGAATCCTGAGCTACAGTCCATCAGAGTAATGAATCCTGAGCTACAGTCCATCAGAGTCATGAATCCTGAGCTACAGTCCATCAGAGCAATGAATCCTGAACTACAGTCCATCAGAGTAATGAATCCTGAGCTACAGTCCATCAGAGCAATGAATCCTGAGCTACAGTCCATCAGAGTAATGAATCCTGAGCTACAGTCCATCAGAGCAATGAATCCTGAACTGTCCATCAGAGCAATGAATCCTGAACTACAGTCCATCAGAACAATGAATCCTGCCTACGCTACAGTCCATCAGAGTAATAAATCCTGAGCTACAGTCCATCAGAGTATTAAATGAATCTTGAGCTACAGTCCATCAGAGTAATCAATCCTGAGCTACAGTCCATCAGAGTAATCAATCCTGAGCTACAGTCCATCAGAGTCATGAATCCTGAGCTACAGTCCATCAGAGTAATCAATCCTGAGCTACAGTCCATCAGAGTAATAAATCCTGAGCTACAGTCCATCAGAGTATTAAATGAATCTTGAGCTACAGTCCATCAGAGTAATCAATCCTGAGCTACAGTCCATCAGAGTAATCAATCCTGAGCTACAGTCCATCAGAGTAATGAATTCTGAGCTACAGACCATCCGAGCAATGAATCCTGAGCTACACTCCATCAGAACAATGAATCCTGCCTACGCTGCAGTCCATCAGGGTAATGAATCCTGAGCTACAGTCCATCAGAGTAATGAATCCTGAGCTACAGTCCATCAGAGTAATGAATCCTGAGCTACAGTCCATCAGAGTCATGAATCCTGAGCTACAGTCCATCAGAGTCATGAATCCTGAGCTATAGTCCGTCAGAGTAATGAATCCTCAGCCACAGTCCATCAGATTAATGAATCCTTAGCTACAGTCCATCAGAGTAATGGATTCTTAGCTACAGTCCATCCGAGTAATGAATTCTGAGCTACAGTCCATCAGAGCAATGAATCCTGAGTTACAGTCCATCAGAGCAATGAATCCTGAACTACAGTCCATCAGAGCAATGAATCCTGAGCTACAGTCCATCAGAGTAATGAATCCTGAGCTACAGTCCATCAGAGCAATGAATCCTGAACTGTCCATCAGAGCAATGAATCCTGAACTACAGTCCATCAGAACAATGAATCCTGCCTACGCTACAGTCCATCAGAGTAATAAATCCTGAGCTACAGTCCATCAGAGTATTAAATGAATCTTGAGCTACAGTCCATCAGAGTAATCAATCCTGAGCTACAGTCCATCAGAGTAATCAATCCTGAGCTACAGTCCATCAGAGTAATGAATTCTGAGCTACAGACCATCCGAGCAATGAATCCTGAGCTACACTCCATCAGAACAATGAATCCTGCCTACGCTGCAGTCCATCAGGGTAATGAATCCTGAGCTACAGTCCATCAGAGTAATGAATCCTGAGCTACAGTCCATCAGAGTAATGAATCCTGAGCTACAGTCCATCAGAGTCATGAATCCTGAGCTACAGTCCATCAGAGTCATGAATCCTGAGCTATAGTCCGTCAGAGTAATGAATCCTCAGCCACAGTCCATCAGATTAATGAATCCTTAGCTACAGTCCATCAGAGTAATGGATTCTTAGCTACAGTCCATCCGAGTAATGAATTCTGAGCTACAGTCCATCAGAGCAATGAATCCTGAACTGTCCATCAGAACAATGAATCCTGAACTACAGTCCATCAGAAAAATGAATCCTGCCTACGCTACAGTCCATCAGAGTAATGAATCTTGAGCTACAGTCAATCAGAGCCATGAATCCTGAGCTACAGTCCAGAGTCATGAATCCTGAGCTACAGTCCAGAGTCATGAATCCTGAGCTACAGTCCAGAGTCATGAATCCTGAGCTACAGTCCAGAGTCATGAATCCTGAGCTACAGTCCAGAGTCATGAATCCTGAGCTACAGTCAAGAGTCATGAATCCTGGGCTACAGTCCAGAGTCGTGAGTTATAGTCCATCAGAGTAATGAATCCTGAGTTACAGTCCATGAGAGTAATGAATCCTGAGTTACAGTCCATCAGAGTAATGAATCCTGAGTTACAGTCCGTCAGAGTAATGAATCCTGAGCTATAGTCCAGAGTCATGAATCCTGAGTTACAGTCCAGAGTCATAAGTCCTGAGCTACAGTCCTGACTTACAGTCCTGAGTCATCAAAATCTACTTCTCAGATCTGAGAGGCTCAGCGGGGAGTCGAGAAACTATCGTGCGAGTTTTCACAAACTGAATTACAGGTGTATATCCAGGCTGTACACATGCTATAAATTTCCCGCCAAACTAACAACCAGCTCGCGCGCGGAATAAAACCATAGGGAGCCGTGTAAACATTGAAATTAACGCGATTAATAACCATACTGTACTACTTTATTAATTTATCACACATTACGACGGACACAAAGCTCCATGGTCATGCTCAAGCTTACCATAATTTTTAAATCGCTACATTCAACAGTACACATTGCAACCATTTGTTCTCCTTTACCAGGCTGCACAGCAATTCGTAGTTGTTGTGACGTAAAGTCCAACATAGGCTTTCCTTTCTCAAACACTTTTCCGTCCGGTAATGTTAACACAAATTCCTGGAATCTAGGAAATAAGTTGTAAATATTTTATTCGCTCTCGTCGTATACGAGCTCATGGGCCCGGTTGCTAAAGCCCCCTTAAGATAAGAGGACCCGTAAGTATTGTTTTAAAATAATAGACATTGTTTTGTAACAATACTTACGGGTCCCCTTATCTTAAGAGGGCTTTATGGAACCGGGCCCCAGTGTCTTATTTCCGCTTGGCGGTGAATGGGTACGAGGTTGTGAGACTCAGACGAGAATCGAACCCGCAACCTTCATGATCTCCGGTTAGATGGTGCTCAGAAACATTTTTCTGAGTTTGCGTTAAAAGCTTTAGTGGCAAACAATTTACTATATTGAAATAACCAAGCTGCAAGTCACATTTAATATAGCATAATATATATTTACTAATTATATTTAGTCCAATGCAAAATGCTGCAAAGTGACTGTCTACGCTGCAACGAGGGCGAGTTGTCTAATTGTTTTAGAATATCAACCATACTAAATATCAACCATACTAAATATCAATCATACTAAATATCAACCATACTAAATATCAACCATACTAAATATCAACCATACTAAATATCAACCATACTAAATATCAACCATACTAAATATCAACCATACTAAATATCAACCATACTAAATATCAACCATACTAAATATCAACCATACTAAATATCAACCATACTAAATATCAACCATACTAAATATCAACCATACTAAATATCAACCATACTAAATATCAACCATACTAAATATCAACCATACTAAATATCAACCACACTAAATATCAACCATACTAAACATCAACCACACTAAATATCAACCATACTAAATATCAACCATACTAAATATCAACCATACTAAATATCAACCATACTAAATGTCAACCATACTAAATATCAACCATACTAAATATCAACCATACTAAATATCAACCATACTAAATATCAACCATACTAAATATCAACCATACTAAATATCAACCATACTAAATATCAACCATACTAAATATCAACCATACTAAATATCAACCATACTAAATATCAACCATACTAAATATCAACCATACTAAATGTCAACCATACTAAATATCAACCATACTAAATATCAACCATACTAAATATCAACCATACTAAATACCAACCATACTAAATATCAACCATACTAAATATCAACCATACTAAATATCAACCACACTAAATATCAACCACACTAAATATCAACCATACTAAATATCAACCATACTAAATATCAACCATACTAAATATCAACCATACTAAATATCAACCATACTAAATATCAACCATACTAAATATCAACCATACTAAATATCAACCATACTATGTATCAACCATACTAAATATCAACCATACTAAATATCAACCATACTAAATATCAACCATACTAAATATCAACCATACTAAATATCAACCATACTAAATATCAACCATACTAAATATCAACCATACTAAATATCAACCATACTAAATATCAACCATACTAAATATCAACCATACTAAATATCAACCATACTAAATATCAACCATATCTAAATATCAACCATACTAAATATCAACCATACTAAATATCAACCATACTAAATATCAACCATACTAAATATCAACCATACTAAATATCAACCATACTAAATATCAACCATACTAAATATCAACCATACTATGGGATTTTTCGACTTTCCAAAATGGCAGATGGTTGGCGATAAAATCCTAATAACAACTCATTTCTCCGTGGTTTACATCTTTTGACGATTTCATATAAGTTTATAATTAACAAATAGATTTCATTTTCGCGTTGTCTGTTGTTCTTACCATTTTATGACGTTTTCTGTGTATGTTTTACTGAACAGACAATGGTAAAATGTATTTGTTTTATACAATAAACCATTCAAAAGGCTTATTGAAGTTCATGGGCGATTTCTTGGCATGGAAAAAGGCAAAAGCAGACTAAGCAGTCGTCTGATGTGATATGACGTGTCTGACGAGATATGGTGTGATCTATGCGTCTGTCCTCTAATAGATAAATAGATCAACCAATGAGAATCCGCATAGTAAACAGGTTATTTCACAAATATATATAAATAAATATATAACATGCACATCCAGGTAATTCTTACTTATTTTTCGGAGACACTTCGGGCAGCGATTTTATGAAATTACCCTCACTTGGAGGGAGTGCAGTTGATCCACCAGTATCCTCATTAGTCTCGTAAACACTGCCGTTAAACACTTGATCCCCAAAACACACCGTGCATATCGGTTCAGGAGCTATCAAAAAATGACATTATATTTTTCCTTAAAGGGGAACTGTATCCAAAAAACAAATAATATATAACGACTTTCAAGTGTTATGTTTAGAAATATCTGAAATATCTGCTCTTATGCTCAAGAAATTATTATTATTATTATTATTGTTATTATTATTGTTATTATTATTATTAATATTATTATTATTATTATTCAACATATTTATACAGGTTTGCTTCGTCAGGCACAAGAAGCCTACTATCGGTGAAGGACCTGACCTGGGAAGGACCTCATTCTCGTATTTTATGCTTCTGGACTCCGCCTGAATGCATTGCCGGTATGGTCCCTCTTTAACTCCAAAACATTTTTAATAGACGTTGTATGGACATCCATAGTTAAGAAACAAGAAACCGTAAACATCTTTTTGTCGATAGAGTACGATTAGAGTGTACTAAGCTTGCCTTTTTTTATAAAGAAGCAGTAATTTTTAATAACATGCATATGCATGTATAAGCACTTTCGTAAATCAATGATGATGTAAATATAAAAAATTTTTAGAACTTCGGTAACTGTAAGAAACAACAACAACAACTCGACGGCTAAACTCAATGTACTGTACTGCGGGCGTGTCTTTTTTGACGTGCAAGGAACAAAATACATTAAGCACTCAATGACGTAAAAAGTGACTGTGCATCAACTTTGAGACTTCGAGTAAATTCTAAAATGGCGGTGTCCAAAAGCATAAAATACAAAAATGAAACCGTTATTTCTCGAGTACAAGAGCAGATACCGTAAAACTATTAACATTTCTAAACATTATACTAAATGTTCCCCTTAATTGCTTAAACAAACAAAGTTTGGTGAGAAAAATAAGTTAATGGAGTAATGGAGATGATTAACTCTTTCCTGACAGGCTGAAAAACATCCAAAATTGAACCACCTCTTTGTTCTATTGATATCTCTTGAAATAACCAAAAGTGTTGCGAAAGCTATACATTTTCTGAAAGCCCAACAAACCGGCTTTTACTTGTGCTTTTAAATTTCGCGAACAAAGTTCATTATGTTAATATAAATTAGCATTAATTATCATAAATCAGGTTGAAAAATTTACATTGAAAACTCAAAATGCCACCAATCGCATAGTTGTTTATGAAATCAAATCAAACTTGGCGTGTGCGTGGATTTCATGTTCGTGGCGCTTGTCGAATTTCAATTTTTAATCTTGCCTTACCGTGTGCCGTGTTTTTCGATTGACGACTTTGCGGGTCTTCTAAGACCCGTTTTGACTGGGCCGGTAAGGAAAGAGTTAAGTTAAAAAACTGAAGTAATAAACAGTCAATGACGTTTGTGTCCAAACATTCCGGGAATATTCTCGTATATCTCCTTGCGAAAAAATACCTTACCTTTCGTGCACTCTGGTTTATAAACTCTTACGTGAAGAAATCTAAATGAAACGAAGTCTCGTTTGAAGATCATTACAAAGAATTTTCGCTATTGTACGAATACATTTATATTAAATAATAATTTACCAAACAGGATTGGAAAACAATTTAAAGGATACGATCGAAGTGAAAACTACGAAATGTAATTTAGCATCACAAACGGCAATATATATTATCAGCCAAATATGTAGCCGTGTTAACCATCCTGTGTGACGGACAATGACCGCAATAAAATATTTATTGCATTATAATAACTTTGAAAGTGTGATAAAAACAGAAACAAATATCATAAATATCATAAATACAGCACCTATCATACTGTGTCTCTCCGGTCCAAACACCTTTTTCTTCTTTAACACAAACAATTGGCTGATTCGCCTCTGAGGACTCGTCGAAAAATGAAACATTTTTCTAGATAATTGAAAAGATTATGGTCAAACATTGGTCAAAACATTCCACATTATTCTTGAAGTCATAACATGAAAGAAGACGTATAATTACTACAAGTTTTAATAAAATATACCATGTTATATATTGTGTTCTCATAAACATGGGAATTTTCTCGCCATTCCTGAACTTTTTTAAAAAGTTGAAAAAATGTCATATCTGATTTCAAGGCCTTCCGGCTTGAATTGAACCCGCGACCCTGTGATGCTATAGTGCAGTGCTCTGACCACTGAGCTACGGAAGCCGTTGCCGAGAGCCTAGTCACGAGTTCTGTATATATAGTGGTGGTAATGCCGGGATAATCTTAACTAAAACTGATATAAAAATGCTGAAACTTGAGAAAATAAACTAAATTCAGTAATTTCTTTCATGTGAACTTCATTTGTATCTTGGCTGGAGTCCCTTTGCTCTCACAATTCAGTCACATTTTGTTAGTTAGTTATAGTTAGAGACTTTATTTCAAGAGGGTAACACTTGACATTAATGAAAATGATAAACCTGTGGCCCTCCTTGACAGCTGAGAGTGATTTTTGCGTGCGTAAGGAGAATTTATATTTTCATGATATTTTCAAAATGTGATTTTATAGAAAAATACTTTTAAAAATGAACACTTTTCCGAAAACACTCGCCCTTCGAGCTCGTACATGTTCCCACTGCAATTTCTCGTTCTCCCAAACTTCCGCTCGTGTTTCTATAACTGTATGGAAACACGCAGAAAATGTTTTCTATTTATTATATAAAATATACATTGTGTAACATTCCATCATTATAAAAGTTATTAATTATAGAAGTACTTCACTCGCGCGCAACCTTCTGATCAGTTGCCCGCAGTAGCGTGCTGGCCCACCGGTAGGTATTCCGGTGGGTCCTATTGTGGCGCTTATTTGTAGCATTGTTAAATTTGGCTGAAATCCTAGCAAACTAGTTATACTGCTGAGAAGGTGGAACTCAGTGCAACAGTACTCGCTTTTGATCCAACGGGAAGTTTAGGAAAATTTGATTCAACATCTTACCTTGCCAACAGAAGAAACAGCACTATTTCTTGGCGTTAACCTTCGAACAGGCGTTGTAGCTCTTGGACTGTTTATTCTTCGCATTCCAGTAGGAGTCTCCGTTCGTTCTGTTTTAAGTCTTCGAGGGAATTCTGTTAAATAAATATCAGAATATTAAGTGATATTTTTCATAAACAATAGCTGAAACGAGGTTAATAATTTGTAGTAAAAAGTGTAATGCTATATATGTAGGTAAGAAATACAAATCGAATACTGAAAGGTTGGTGTATTGACGAAATAATATGGAGGAGATCTAACATTTCGAGCACAGGCCCTTCATTCTTTTGCTCGAAACCTTAGACCTCCCACACACTATTTCGGCAATACACATTATTATATCGCATAAGTTAATTCGGGGGAAATCGCGCGCTCTGTTTGGCTGAGACGCGTCACGTGGCGGTCCGTAATTTCCCGCAATGGACCGGTCCGCATTACGGGTTGTGACGTAAACTTTTTCCTGCAACAAATAATAACAATTTTTTTTTTAAAAAGCCAAAAAGTATACAACTTTGTTTTAGTGTTTTAATTAAATCATGAATGAGCCACAATCAGAGAGTGATATCCTTTCGGTGTGTTCAATAGCGCGTGACGCTCACTCTTTGTCACAAAAAAGTGCCATATAATAAACCTCTTATTAACATCGTCCACTTGGTCATTAGATATCAGACTTCGGTGATATTTTCCCGTAATGACCGCGCTATCGGTTAATAAGAGGTTAGTATTCGATTAATAATTTGTAAATCTGAGAGATATACTATATGGCTTTTGACTTCTTTTCTTTTTACTGTTTTCTGTCTTTTTGTTTATTTTAACCCACAGCTTGTTATTGCCGCTTCATGTTTACACCATTTCTAGGAATTCGATCATCGTGTCTTCTCCGACATTCCCATAAATACGACACTATATGCTTCCATGTTAATGTTAGAAATAAAAAAAGCCATATCAATTTTCTAAATATCACTTGCCATTGCATATGGTCATTTGAAATTTCAGCTAGATGACGTCATCAGTTTTGGTTAGGAAAATCAATTTTAGTTTATATTTTTAGAATGTATCACTTGAACGCAGACAAAACTTAACAGTAATAGTAAAATGTGATATACGATAATCAAATACCTTCCCCTTCAAACGGATATTTTGATTTAAACCTAAAAACGAAAAAAGTTTGGCTCACGTTATCCAAACACGGAAAACCCATTAGGTATTTCTTTTATAAAATAATACAAGAGAACGAGCAGCAAAATGTAAGCAAATTTTTGGCGGGAAATTTTCGCGTTTGGATGGCTTTATCCAAACATGGGTATTGACCAATCAGAGCCTGTGTAGCATACATGTTATTTTATAATGATAAATGTAAAACGTTTTTCAGAACTGGAGTGTCTGCCATCCGAAATTCGAAAATGATGAGCATATCTGAGGTAGTAATCAGGAGGGTTGTATACCATGACTTTGATTGGAGGGGTGTCTTGTTAAAAGGTTGAAAGCTCCTCCACACAGGAGTACACCAACCTTTTAGAGTTTTAGTATATGCGCGTGCGCAGATATATTGTAGTCGTGCGAGTGATGTAAGTAACAATAGAACATAGTTAAGGTGCAGCATGCTTGGACTGGCCATTGTGCCACCTTGTGCCAGAACAATGGCCAGCCATTGTGTTGCCACAAAATGGCATTGTTCTGGCACAATGACAAGTCTAAGCCTGAGGTGCAGATAGATGTACGGCTAGCGTACCTATTTTTAATTTAATTACTACCTTGACGAGGTAAAAGACAATCTTGTTTCCCTGTTATCTTCCAATTTTCTCAATCTATCCGTCGCATATTTTTCTTGATGATCTTCTGCAGACGATAATTCACTCTCTACTTCATTGTCTCCCTGAAGTAAACACACGGTTTTTTATTCATATTTAATTTATAATACGTATGACTATACAAAATTATATAGCAGTGTTGTGCTGTGTTAATACGGGCAGACGTTTCACCCGCCGAAACTTTCCCGCATTTTCGGCGGGTGGAACGTCTGAAGCAGGCTATGCTGTGTAAGCAATGTTGAAGTCACATCAAACACGAAAAAGAGTGTTTCATCCGATATCCAAGCACCGAGAATTGTGAGTTAAAAATCGACGCAAAGTGTGTTGAAAAATTGGGCGATAGCCGAGTTTCTTAAACAACTTCGAGGTGTGACTCATACTGTATGTACAGTATAATATTGATTTTAAATCACGAGCTATATTCATTGATGCAATTTTCCCCTCTTTATAGAACTGTAATTCGTATGAGCTGACTACTTCCAAATGTTCCTTTTTTCTTGGTTGAATTTCTCTTTTTTTCCTTTTTCCTTGTTTTTTCCCGGCTTTGGAAAACTGTTTTATAGGAAAAAATATTGGTTTAAGACGTACTCGTTGCTAATATTCCGTAGAGTAAACCATATCAAAATAAAAACCATATCAAATGACAGAAAAAGGAAAAATAACTCAATTCACCTCGTGTTGCTGATCACTTGTTCTGCTGTTCCGAGCTTCGCGTCTCAAAAGGGACTGATGTTTAAGACTTTTGACATTTTTTCGGTGATGACGAGGAACATAAGTTTCGGTTTTCTTCTCTGAAAAAAAGTGTTAATAAAATGTTTCTTCGTATATAGCAAAAATTTATTTTTGGATCACTTTCTATGGGAGCTGGGACCGAGCCTTGAGATGGATTAAATAATATGTTGGAGTAGCAATCGTGGTCGAGTGGTATTCCTGTCAATGGAACCTGCTGAATTTTTTAAATTCATTCAATTGTTTTTTCTTTCATTGGGTTTAGTTTTTTATAGGGTAATAGAGTTAGTAATAGTATTAAAGTTAGGATTATGGTTAGGATTAAGGTTAGTATTAGGGTTAGATGTCTGATGGAAAATTATCCCAAATATATTTTTTCTATATCTGCCATGGTATAATAAGTATAATTTTTTCGATGCAATCAAACAGATCTAGGTAATTATTATACGACTATGATATTTTGAAACCAGTCTCTTACCATCACTCGGTTCCTCGTCCGTTGTATTACAAGGAAAAGGTATCGAAAGAATTTCTCTAGAAAACAAAAAAGGAAAAATTCATCATTTAACCAGGACACATTCTTTTGGTAAAATTAATTATTAAATTGTCTATCTTATATTTGGACTTTTTATGTAGTAGTTAAAACATGAGCGGCTGATGTTTATGGGCAGTTACAATGGCGAGCCGCAGGCGAGCCGTTGTAGCTGCCCATAAACATCGACCGCGAATGTTTTAACGAACTTGTAAAATGAATAGAATATATAATACATACTTTGTTTGGAAGTTGTAGAAACGGTACAAACAAATTATTTTAACTCCGAAAAAGCTCAATTTGAGCAAGTTAACTTTGATAAAACATTGATGTTTTATTAATCAATGTTTTATCCTGGGTTAAAGATGCTGATTAAATATTAATTTCTTTTGAATTTTCTTCATGAATTATTAATGAATTTTACAAATATTTATAATGTTTTCCAATTTCTGATAAAAATCCTTTAAAATCATCAGCTAAAGTTTCATATTGATGCCTTTTTCCCCTGCTAAAGTTGGTTCACTATTCACAGGAAGTGACGTCAACCCAGCGACACGCAAATATATTGCACAGTGATTCAACAGTGGAATACGAAGAACGATTTTTCTCAACTTTAAACAGAACTGTTCAGAAAAAAACACTTAATTCCCAAACTCACTGTGCAATGTCTTTGCGTGTCCCTTTTTGTTGACGTATCTGGTGCGTACCGGGTTATTATGAGGGTTAGTGTAAAGGTTGTCACTTGTCATGAGGGTGAGGGTTAGTTTAGTTTAGTTTATTAGATTTATCACTCTTTTAGATGAACGGAATACCCCAACAGGCAATTGATAGGGATTCCGAGGGCCTACGATTTAAACTCTGGAGCATGCATGGAGACGAAATTTTTCCATTAAGTAAATGTAGTCAAGACACTATTCCCCTAAAAGACAAATGTTTCGTTTTTTTTCAAAACTGTCTATCTAATGTTTGGGCTTTCTATATATTTCTAATCTTTGGCATTTTCTGATAGAAATTGCATAATATTATCATCAGCTAAAGTTTCATCTTCATGTTTTTTTCATCTGTAAAAGTTGATTAACTATTTACAGGAAGTTAGTAGTCGCCAGAACCGTGTTGAGCCCGCCAACACCACTAACCCAGCGGTAACATGTTCGTCGTAAATATTACGAACCTTTTTACTGAAACATTTGATTTGTATTTCTACACTGCCTACACAACACGTTTTATCACTTATTTAAAAGCATCTGTGACTAGTAAGTGACATTACGAATGTTCTATGGCAAATGCAGAAATGCTTAACTATATGGACCACCGTAATATACTGTATAAATGTAAATGCAATGCGCATATAATAGTTTCAGTCGGCAAATATATTTTGTCAGTCGACAAATGTATTTTTTCAGTCGACAAATATATTTTTCAGTCGACAAATATATTTTGTCAATCCACAAATATATTTTGTCAGTCCACAAATATATTTTGAAACCTCGCAGCATACGTTGTTGCGATTGATATTTCGAAATCCCGAATAACGTCGTTTGCCTTTTGGAAAGTATCTACATATCCGTTTTGATTATCGATGACAAAATCAAATTTACTGGTCTAGGATTGAGAGTTTGTCATGTATTCTTCTGCATGAACGCTCTTCTCCACGTGCGCGTATAAAGATACTAAATATTTACATATTTTGAAATAATTGTGTGGTAGATTTACGAGCGTTTTGCGACTGTTTTACGACGAACATGTCACCGCTGGGTTAGTAGTGTTGGCGGGCTCAACATGGTTCTGGCGACTACCATCTAGTGCGCACCTAATAAATAACCCTCATAATAACCCTCACTACCCCTCACCCTCATAAATAACCCTCACCCTCGTGATAAGTCCCACTACGTCAAAGTTTAGTTCTTCAATAATGGACAGTTTGCAACGGCCATTTTAGTTTAAGTTTCAGCCGTGTGTAGCAAATTTCACATCTTCCAAACCGGTAAAACTGGTATAGATTTCACTGTATTCTTAGCCTTGTTAGGCAAATCTACGTCACAGTCATATAAGAATTGCTGTTATTGATTTCGCGCTGTACGACAAAGGCGCAAAACTTAATAACCGGTGTTTATTTTTGATTTTTCAAACGGATTCAAAGTAACAGCCATGCATGATCGTAAAGTAAAAAAGTAAAAAATTCACCCCCGTTGTAAAAAAAATAAAAAAGGTATTTTGAAGTCTTGAGCTCTAAGATCACTACTATTTATGCCACCATTACTAAGAACGTGTTCCAAGTGAGCCCGCAATTTCAAAAGGTAATATTGTTTGTGACGTCAGATTCTCAATGCTATGCCTGAATTTCAATCGAGGTTAGTTGTTTTCTTGTTTTCTTCGAGAAGTAGATGAAATGTCCAGCCTTTCAGACGAAGAATTTGAAAAAAACGACCTTGATCACTATGGATTTACTTGAAGAATTAGCCATGTGGAGTCTTCGCGTTGAGAGTCTGACGTCACTTCCTTACGCTGGTCAAGAACATAATCGATTAATGGCGGATATAACAACTCAAGATTCGGAGTTAGAAAAATAATACTTGCCATCGTCAAATCGCAAAACGGATTTGACCAAGTAATATGTAGCAGCTCCGCTTTATAAATACGTAAAAATATCGATAGGTAAAACTTTGATCGTAGTAGCACTTTAAGGTTTTTATAATACAGTATTGTCTGTATTCTCACCCTGATTGAACTTTTTCTTTCAATGAACTAATGAGAAACTTCCATCTGTGACCATGACTCCTGGTAGTCTAAATAAATGACAAAACGTCTATAAATCGTGGCTGAAAATCATACTGATAGATATAGATAGATAAAACTTTATTTAAAGACGGTATAAACATGTTAAGTTAAAAACTTATCTCACACAATTTAATAAGTACTAAAATAGTTTCTCATATAAAATGTTTTAAAAGCTCTTAAGGTTTCACTGTTCCTAATTTCAGGTACAATATTGTTTTACAATTTATCCCCATTATATCTGAGGTGCTTTCTAGATATTTTAAATCTTCTATTAGGCATGCAAGGTCACTTTATCAGAAGAACGAGTCACCATGTTGTTATTTACATAAGAAAACATATTACATAATTACTGGGGTGTTAAACAATAAAGGGCCTTATATACATATGTACTGTAAGTGTACGGTATATGTATAAACGATTCTATCTGCAAATGGCATAATATTTGATGTTTTAAAAAGTTCTTTTGTATGTGTCCTGTATGGCTTATCCGATATGATTCTAATTACCCGTTTCTGGAGTTTACAGAATAATGATGTAGATAAATTTTTTAATTGATAAAATGACAAATATAAACGAAGCTTGCACACAAACCATCACTTTTGAAAATATCTTTTCCCAATTCATAATTCTTTTTTCCTTTTCTATCCTCTCTGACTAAAATTATAAACAAAAATAATGGATTATGATGGATACTTGAATCATTTTATCGACATGACATTTGAAGGTTTCGAACAAGAAAACCTACCGCTACTCCAACCAACTCCAGTTTTTTTAAAGCAAGATCCAATCTCCTTTGTTTACTGAAAGTGCATAAGAAAAAAAAACGTGACAAAAAAACGCGAAAACGAAAAAAAACAACCCAAAAACACGTAAAAACGTGACGTGACAGTGAGTAGCCGTGCGTTGAAGTGCTCCGTTGTTCTATCGGGATTTTGGCCTCTCTCCTCTGGATTTTGGGCATAGCATTGCACCAGGTTGTTGGTGCGGTCTCCCTCCACTGCAGTTTGGGCAGCATTGGGAATCATTTTCGCTATTGTGGGAATTTTTTGTGAAGTGCTGGCCGTCAGCTGAGGTTTTCGCCGTTGAATTCCGAGCTCGCGCACGCTGGGCGGTGGGTCATCAACACGCGGGCAAACAAAACGCGCTTACGATAGCGCAAGTGTTTCAACGGTCATCGAACTTGACTTGTGCGCGTGCAGAAATTAATGAAACAGAATAAATCTCCAAAACATGGTTTCCAAGTTCAACAACATGTTCAACAAATGTGCGACGGCAATTGGACGGTTTCTAATCCTAGCTGCAATTTCGTGGCTACTCTGGCTATCCTCAAAATCGAAACCTCTTAAAACAAATATCTCTCAAAAAATAAAACGATTAGAAGAAAACTAATACCCATTCTCATTTAACAAGACAAAGAACTTAAATTTAAGAAACACTAGTTTTTGGGGTGGGATGTCCCTGGCCTTTTATTCAAAAGTAATTTATTTTTTGACTGCAGTTTCCATTATTATTAATATAAAATTGGCTGCTAATATGGTCTATATCCTTGCAAGAATATACCCAGGACCAGTTTAGGAATTTACCTTTCATAATCTTCATGAAGTTTCTTTAAAACATTGCTTTTTTCCTCCCACTCGGCAGAGTATAATCGCACGAGACGAACCAATTCATTGGTTGGAACATTAAGATCGCAGGCGCTGAAATTGATGGTGATCAAAGTTCCAATGTGTTTCAATGCACACATAAAAATTCAAATGTTTCAATGGAAGGAAAATATATTTTCAATTTTAATTTACCTTCTGTAAAGTCTGGAACACGTTAACGTCAGGTTGACTAAGAGATTCGATGGTAAAGAATGCTGAAAGTAAAAGTATCATTATCATCATCATCCAGGGTTCAAATTAGAGAGGAAAAGTCGATTCGCCAAAAAATATTGTGAATTTAGAGGCGCGATATGATGATAGACTGTACATATAAAGCAGACGTTTCAAAAGGAGGAAGCCCCTTCCCATTTCTAAAACGTCTGCTTCACAGGCTGATTATAGACACTGTTATAAATAAACACCATTTTCACTTTCCTGATTGCGGATTTATTTGGCACAGTCTAAATTCTGTTGAGAATTTGAAGAAGGAGACAACAACATAAAGAAAAAGTTTACAACTTCTATGGTGTGTGAAAACAAAATCACGATAACAGATTTTAGTCAGTGTCTGAATCCATTTCTTCGAGATCCGATAAAGTGTATTTAGGGTCGGTTTGGATGCTACGTCAGGATTGAGGTCTTCTATAGATTTCCCTTCATAAATCCGCAAGCAAGAGTTTAACCTATCTCTTCCTAACTTGTTTCTCCAGTCGGGTTTTTAGTACATTTAATACTTGTAAATTTACCATGAATGATGTAATACCAACAAGACGAAATATAGACAAGGTGGCAAAATTAATGGGGTTAATGGTACTGCTCAAGACTATAAAGTCCCTAAATGTCTATTGATGTCACTTGATGTACACAATTCACAAGGAAATTATGCACGTGTACGTGCCAGTTTCTGACACCGATGACGAAAACAGACGCGGCCATTTTAAACCTCCGCGCTACCCTCCCAAAGTTTAAGTGTACACAATCACGAATAATTTGTTACATTCACAGAATGTTGTAAATCGCAGTATTTAAAAGTAACACAAAACGTACTTTTAGGAGTTAGTCTACATTTAAACGCAGTGATTAAAAATAGATTCACAAGAAAAAATGGATTCACAAATGGTAAAATTCGGTTCGCGAATTGCGAATTCGAACCCAGTCATCATCATCGTCGTCTTCATCATCGTCGTCATCATCGCATTATCATTATCATCATCATCATTGTGATCGTCGTCGTCATCATCATCGATATCATCATCGTCGCCATCGATTTAATCATCGTCATTATCATCATCATCAATGTAGTCATCATCATCTATTTTTTATCATTTTTAATTCTATATAGTTTTTGATTAATTAATAGGCTATCTTTTTCCGATATCTGCAGACATACAGAAACGTCTTGCTCGTAGAACTTTAGAAGGATTTCAGGACTTTAGAAGTACAGTTTATTAACAATTCATCGCATTTTTTATTTTATTTTTGGTACAACTGAAACGTTCTTTACAGTTGTAAATCGATATTCTGTATGTTGTACATTATCGTTCTGTTGTTTGCGTATAACAATGTCCTTCGCCGGCTTAGTTATTTTGTTCACTGATATGATGGATGACGCGTCAATTTCGACAAAGTTAGTTTGTTCGGGGTCGTCTTGTCGATGGCAATGGTCGATGGACACGAGAACTGCAGAAGAACGGGCGCCAGCCCTGCCCACGCATGAAAACCTCCCGCTGCATACCATCCAACTGAAGAGAAGTAAGCACAAGTAGTATAGAGAGATTAAAATCGATAATACAGCAAGAATTTTCTTTCTTTCTGTTTACACTCGAATTTCCTGCGTACATACACGCTCGACGGCGCGAGTATATACTTCACCCTAGCCCGATCATTTCCTAAACGCAAGCTATCTTTTCACCCTAGCGCTAGGGGGTTTACCCTAGCGCTTATAAACCGGCCCTTAGATTACATATTAAATTCATAATAAAACAATTTTTGTATTCAGTTTTCGTATGATACTCATGAGACACGACCTCGACCTTGATAATGGTATCATGCGCAATATTTTTCATTGTCTTCCTTGTCATTAGCATGATTAGGTCGTGGTTAAAAGGGATGACCTAAAACGACCTTTCGTCTTCCTAACACTAAAAAGACTGGATCTAGGATAGTCGTTTTGAGTCATCCCTTTTAGCCGGGGGCCGAGATTTTCCGGTGGGCCCCAAGATCGTATGGGGCCTTAAAATCATATTTAGAAAAGAAAAGTTCTGGTAAAGTTAAAATTTCCATTATATTGTGCCTTTGGCGGCGCAAACATCTTGGGGTGTGTAGTCTGTAAATAACTAAAGGTTAAAACCGCCACAAAGTCATGAAGCCAGAATTAGTTTTCAATTATTAGCTTTGTTTAAATGGGCCCTTGTAATTTTATTTCTTTGCCCTTCTTTGAGAGCCACGCCCCCTGCTTTTAGGTAAAAACTTATCATTGTGATTGATGTTCTCACCATCGTCATTGTTATTTGTCATATGGCGAATAGATCGTACCACTATCATTCATATCATTAATCGTAAGGTATATCCTTTCACAAGTAAATCGTCCGGTGTTCACCACAGTAAAATAATAAAAGGTCAATTAGAGGTACATGAAGATTCACTTTACGGTAATCAGACCAAGAATTACTGTGAGTGACAAACCTTTAGTAGTTCATCTTTTATTGCCATTATCTAGACGGGAAAATAAAAATAGATAAATAGCTTTTCGTGCCATCCTAAACTAAACATTTTCCTTAGTATACTCGTGGCATATGTTTCATTAAAAATAGTATACAAATGACATGTTAGTTGTTACACGCATCAATTTTTGGTGTATTCATGCTGCATCAAAACATTGTCCTGATTAAAATTCGGCCCATGATGATGTAACATCACTGGCTGCTTTCCTGTTACGCACGTTTACGTACGCCCCGCGTGCTTAGTGGACCTCGAAACATTAAACCTCCTACACTATTTCGGCAGTCCACTAGTTAGAGTTTTCGATTTGTATTTCTACACTGTCTATAGTATACGTAGCACAACACAATAACACATTTTCATCAACTTTTACGTATAGTACGATTAGGTACGGGTAGCATTTTGCCGAAGGTAGCGTTTTGCCGAATACGTACAAACTGTCCAGTTTGGACGGTTTTGGCCTATAACTATAATATGTATGGCCTGGGAAAGTCCATTCTTGCCATATACCTGTATTTTACACTCAACAGCGGCCACACCTATCGCGAATACAAATGGTAATAAAACAGAGAAAAGGTCCCGTCAAAAGGGAAGGACGCCGTGGCGTGATTCCGCGGGCGTAAATTCGCCAATGGTATCAGCATTTTACGCCGCACATGATGAATTGATAATGGGGTCCTCCATTTCACACCACTTCTTCTCAGGAGTTTCTTGGGCTTTTTCTGGGTTCACAGCATCACCACAGAGAGTCAGAGGCAATGGGCATCGCGATTCAGCTGCCCTGAATCTGATGTGATGTGCTTGAGAGCCGGATGGTCAACTGGGCACATTAATACAATGATGCAAAGGTATAGGTCACAGTAATATCATTACCATCACAAAAAGTCACTAAAGAACCATTCGTTTGGCTTAGCTTATGTCACGTTTAATTACTAGCGTAATTAACTATATCGTATTTGTCAAAACAATTAACATATGAATTATCATGCATATGTTTAGATTGAGTCATGGAATGGAGTTTACAAATACTGGGCACAGGGTGCCCACCGCAGAACTATGATACCAGTAATTAGTAATTACTCTTAAATATTTAACATATGATGAATTACTCTAAAATATTTTACCTGAATTGGTCGGCACGAAGTGCGGGCGCGGATGTTTTGGTCAGCATGCGTGCGTGCCAAAGATTGTGCCGAAAATTGGTGATGGAAAAGGATGGGCATGTTGGATACTGAAACTTGGACGTTATTTTATACACTACCACACTCAAACTAATACAGCAAGAATTAAGCATGATAACCACAAACAAATAATCATTCAATGATTATGATTGATTTAGATCGTAGTTGCAATTTATCTTCAACACTGGCAGAGCAGTGAGAACAAAAAGCAGGCCACAATGCCACATGAAATCAATCCCAATCTGGATAAGTTTTTAATTTTGTCTTAAATTATTCAAAATTTATCAGGTATATTCAAGTTAAATAATATGTCAGTCAGATAAATTTTGGGCAACGCCTACGAAAAACAGCCAGAGGCCCCAGGAACGCTTAATCCGCCACTGATTATTATCATTTATAGACCCGGAGCGAGGGGAATTCGACGAAATATTACCCCGAGGGATGATATATCATCCTGAGGGGTAATATTTCGACGAATTCCCCGAGCGCAAATAACACGCGCATGTTATTTGGTTTTCGCGTGTGGTATTTGGTTTCGCGTGTGGTATTTGGTTTCGCGCTATCCCAGCGTGGAATTTTAGTTTAAATTGATTGGTCACGTGGTACAAATCTAGCTGTTTGATTGGACAATTTAATATTAGTTGAGGTATAATATTGTATTATATCTACCTGAGTTAAACACATTTCAAACATTGAATGAGCAGTTAACACTCCATCACAAAGATTATTAAATTTATCTACTTCATTTGTGGAACTGGATAACTACACAAGAAAAATAGAAAATAAAATGTAAATACATGTATATTATTTATTAGTAAATATCTTTTACATATTATTACTATAATATCAGCAATATAGTGGCTAAAATCTCTAAATTATTGCCTACCCTACTTCCATCCATTATCCTTAGTTCATCTTGTCCATCTGCTGTTGTACCTTTTGATGCTAGACCTGAAGGTTTTAGAACACCTAGTATAAAGTATTAATTGAATGAAAATATTCTTCTTTTTTTTTGTATCGTGAGTGGGCGGAATCCTAGCCTTTCCTGCAACCTGATTGGCTGCAGCAGCGGGCGGAATTTTACAAATATATTTTGACCATGGTCACATTATTAACTGGAAAATGGAAAACTAATACAGCTGCATTTGATTCGACTAAGCTGGAAATAACTATATTATACAAAAACTAAAGTATTTTGGTTTGTTTTTCTTTCCTTATCCAAATAATGCAGTCAGAGGCGTACCGTATGGGGGGGTGTGAGGGGGTGTGACACCCCCCCCACTTTTCACTGAATTGGTCGGTAAAACACGGAGTCGGTCGGTAAAGCCTGGCATCGTCGGTAAAACCGATTGGTCAGACCGGAAGTTGGGAAAACCTTGTAATAGTTAAGGCTGTCGGTAAACTGTTCGTCATATTAGATCGTTGGTGAAATTGACTTAATCGACTGTTTAAACTTTCTCGGTTGTATAAAATTCGATTTAATTGCATGGGTTAATGTTAAATTAATATTCCTGAGCTTACAAACCTCCCTTTTCCCGATTTCCGATCCAACCTAGTACCCAGGTACTTTTCTCCGAAGCAGCGCCGAGACAAGGCAATGGAAGAAAATCTGCGCCCACGCATAGGCATAGGAACCGGGGGGCTGAAGGCCCCCAAAATTTTAAATGGGGGGCTGATCAGCCCCCTCAAAAAAAAATCAGGACAAGTGTTGCTAAATTTAATGGGTTTTTTCTCAATTGTATTAGTATGACTATAGAGGCTAGGAGAGAAGCTACTTAAGAGTTAAGGTAATCTACCTGCGGGCTTCATCTACACGAGATTTTACAAACGGTATAACCTGCAGTGTTAGCCAACCCCTAAACCCTTGCCACGCGAGTGTTAGATTGATTCCCAGACCCTTCTGTCAGTACTAGGTGCAAAAATGGTGTCACAGTAAGATGCAGCAGGCAACTCTTGGATTCATTTGAACTATGATCGCTGCAGAATTAGATGAAAAAGTTTGCTCAAATTGCTGCAAATTGTCTTTCCGAGCTTCTAGATTTCAAAATTTTCCGGGGAAGGACCCCCGCACCCCTCTAAAAATGCGGTCACTGATTACTTACTTGTAGACTTCAGCGCCCCCAACTTTAAATCCGCTCCTACGCCTCGGCGCCCACGTGTTCGTCGGTAAAACTAAGACGATACACCCCCATCCAAAATGGTCACGGTACGCCACTGAATGCAGTTTTACCAAACTAAAGTAACTCAAGTCTTTTGCCTTGTAGGTCGGTCAGGATAGTGAAAAATATGTTTGTCACTACTCAGATTTTCATGCACAAGGCAATAGGTCTATGTACAGTATATATATATATATATATAGATAGGATTTATGGTGAAGGAAAATTTCGAGTGTTGGAATACATACATTTTAAGACCAAACCAGGACCTTTTCGCAACTGGTCCCGGTTTGGTCTTAAAATGTATGTATTCCAACACTCGAAATTTTCCTTCACCATAAATCCTATCAACATGTAGTTTGATTGAGTGAAATGCCAAATATTACTTTATATATATATATATATAATATATATAATATATATATATATATATATATATATACATGTATATATATATAGATATAGATATAGATATAGATATAGATATATATATATATATATATATATATATATATATATATATATATATATATATATATATATATATATATATATATATATATATATATATATATATATATATATATATATATATATATATATATATATACATGTATATATATATATATATATATATATATATATAATATATAATATATATATATATAATATATAATATATGGCAGGGTTGACACAGGACATAAAGGTTCAGGCCAATTTGTAGCATCAATCCTATGCAGTCTGATGTTAATATAGCTGCAACCTCATAAAAGCTGATCTCTAGGAGATATCCATCCAAGATGTAAAATAACACCTATAAATTATGTAATAAACTGCTCAACACTACTTCTCACAACAGTAATTACTTGTCTAGTCATGTGATTGATATTTTATATGCGAATTCTATTCAGTAGTTTCATTTAGAAATTTTCACATACACAGTACTTCACTGCAACTTACTAACGTAGTATAATCGTCGTTAAAATACGAGACACAACATCCATTAATTGTGAATTAAGTGAAATGTTAATGTCGCCTTGGACTACAATTGTGATATAATTTTGTCAACCTCCGCTTCAAAAGTCAGAGAGTTCAATGCCATTTGTCTGTTCAATGACATTTTAATAGTTGATCAGTTAAAAGCGCGAATAAAGACGGAGTTATTGTTATTTTGGAAGGGTACATATGCACATAATAAAACCACACTGGTGAGAGTCGTAATTGACTATAGTTACATAGTTATATAAATATTTTATACAGTATATATACCCACCGCGTCTTGACTCTTTGTCGTCTTTGACGTCAACAATTTGAGACAAACTGTTCTTCTCTACCATAATCAACACTTTTTACCGCATTCAAAGACCCAAAACAGTACACCCAAAACTCTCTGATCTCAATCGTCCACAAACATGCCAAAGGTCAAATAATATAAATTATTAGTTGCAATTTGCAATCTTGTTACCCCAGCAACGCGAAGCGTCCTTCCCCGAATTTTCCGCTGGGGGGTGTCTATTCGATCTAGCAATGCATATATTTTGATCGTTGCGCTCGGTTTAGCAGCATCAAATGTTATTACTACGTTTCAGGTGCGCCGTAGTGAGACTCCTGACTGCATTAATCCAAGCTCCTTTCGCCAAATATATTTGGCGGAAGAAGACCATCCGGCATCCACTAGCTTTTGGTGGCGGCGTTTGGCAGAAATTTTAATCATCCACTACTTTTGGCGGGGGCCTATGGTGACTTAGCGTGGACTGAATTTGTTGGACAAGGCTAAAAGGGATGACTCAAAAAGACCTTCCCATTTTCAAGAACTAGTCTAATCACTAACCCTATATAATCGTAACCCCACCTAACCAAAAATAAAGACCAGACAATTTGGAGATCATGCCCTTTAGCGATTTCCGAATTTGTTTGCCATGACAACCGAACAAGTTACGGAAGTAACTAAAAGTTTGCCGAGAAGTTTTGCTTCACAAGGCGGTCAAATAATCCAGGAGAGTCAAAGCGGGCAATTTCTTCGCTTTTGTTTGGTCCAGTCGGAAGACGAGTCCGGCAGCCACTGGTCCAATATATTCAACCCAATTAATAAATATAAACTTTATTTATATGATTTACCATATTTATATATTCAATGTCTTTTTAACACCCATCTTTAATTTTTTCTATCGACCTTGAGGAATTCTTGGTGAAAAGTTACGTTGGCCCTGCAGTACTTGCCACTTGGGCCAATTTGGGACGATATTAAAGTCAGCTACCGTTAATGAGTAATAAAACGTGTTGTGCTGCGTAGGCAGTGTAGAAATATACAAATCAAATATCTAAAAAGGTTGGCGTACTCATGCCGAAATAACGTGTAAGTTGTCTAACTTTCGAGCGAAGGCCCTTCGTCAGAGAGGGAAACGTAAAGTGAAATAATAGTATTTTTCACTTTACGTTTTAATTACTCTCTGACAAGGTCCTTCGCTCGAAACGTTGCATGAGTTCGCCAACCTTTTTAGATATTTGATTTGTCATCTACCGTTAGCCGTTATCTCCATGATGCAAAAGTTGGGCACAAGCGACAGATCACAGGACAGATGCATGCTACTGATCGGGTCATTACGTAGCTATACACTGTAGTAATGCCAGAAATATGTGTCAATGATGTGATAATCCAACCGGCTCCGGTTGCACGTGATCTCGGTGTTGCTGTTGATAGACATTTAAAATTAAATACTCATGTAAATAACATTTGTAAATCGGCCACTTTGGCTATCAGAAATATTGGCAAGATCAGGAAATATTTGAGTAAAAAGGACTGTGAGAAGTTGGTGCATGCATTCATAACATCAAAACTTGACAGCTGTAATAGCATCCTATATGGCTTACCAGATACTGAATTGAGCAAGTTACAGCGAATTCAAAATACAGCTGCTAGACTTGTTGCATATCTCCCCTGCGCTACGTAATCTTCACTGGTTGCCGGTGAGATCACGGATTGTTTTTCAGATACTAATAATTACTTTCAAGGCTTTGCATGGCCAGACGCCTGTTTATATTACTGATTTGCTAACTAAATATAAACCTACTCGTACTTTGAGATCATCTGACCAAAATCTGCTACTCGAGCCAAAATCCAAAACGGTGACTCATGGAGACAGAGCATTCTCGGTTGCAGCGCCAAAACTGTGGAATTCATTACCACAGGAAATTAGAAGCTTTGAAATGTTAAGTAATTTTAAGTCTGCAGTTAAGACTTTTCTTTTTTAAAATTAATAGTTATTGTTCATAGTGTTAATATATGTAGTAGGCTTTATCTTATAATGAAACTGTAATTAGTTTTAAAAGCAACTTAAAGAATATATATATTGTTGTAAGAGCATTGAGACTATTGTATAATGCTCCTAATACGTCTTTATTATTATTATTATTAGTACAAGCTAATTTTTGAAGGGTTGGGCTGTTTGATTACAGGAAGGCGTTTGACCCCTCCCCATTCTCTGCTATAGGTAGTTAACAAGATCCGTTAATTTACAAGTGTACTGAAATCCTTAGGGGGAGGTGGTGGCCAGAGACTGTGGAGAAAAACTAAAGGCGGGTGGTTATGGTTAGGATAAAACTAAAGGCGAATGGTTATGCTATTATGAAAGTCAAAGACGGTGTGAAGATGTCAGGACTAAACAAAGACATGTATACAAATTGCTGACAGTGAATCTGACATGGATTTGTAGATAGATATCTAAGTAAATTGGCTAATTTATAGCATTATTGTATGTTGCGTTAAAATTCGTGAACTTTTTGTCAATTTCGTGAACATTTGATATTTGTCTGTATGAACATTTAGAAATGTGATCTGGCAACACTGCTTATACGCTGGTCAGGAACATGATCGATTAATGGCGGACATAACAACTCCAGATTCGGAGTCAGAAAAATAATACTTGCCATCGTCGAATCGCAAAACAGTTTCGACCGAGTAATATTTAGTAGCTGTGTTTTATAAATACGTAAAAATATCGATAGGTAAAAATTTGATCGTAGTAGTTGTTCAGTCTTCAAAATCAAAAGTTTCATATACAATGCACAGTTATTCATTGAATAAAACATATGATAAAAGTTTGAAAACAGGTAGCAATGTATCTCTAATGCACGGATCAATTTGAGGGTGTAACATCCCCTGCGGGCACACGTCGGGCATTTGACGTTAGGGAGTTTACGAAAACACGAGGCGAGGTCTCTTAATAACGTCTCTTAATAATGTTAATTTCATCCCCAACAAAGGCTAAGTTTAATTATTAGTCCCAAGCTAGAGAATTTTCAACGACGACCTTCTAAACAGGACGTCGTTTACAGCATTTTCTTGTTCTGTGGACGACGTCACCTGTACACAAGTGAAATGACTATGTAATCTGTAAAGCTTCAAAAGTGTCTGAAAACATAACTTGAAAGTGGTCTATAATGGTAATGACGTTTAGAATATTATGTTTTATGATTTATGATTTATTAACTTCGCCAACAATTACAAACTACATACAGACATACAATAACAACAAAACAAATGGCAGGGACACCGCTACAGCATATATAGCCAATTACAGCGGACCAAAATATGTTGTTATGTTGTTGAGAATGCCGTCGTCGTCTTCACTTTTGTATACACTCCCTGTTAATGTTCCCGAGAGGTGCGCATTTGATGTCAGTAAAACTCACAGTGGTGGGGCATTATAAATAAATAAATAAACAACTTTATTTAACGAAGGTTAACACATGACAGTTTACACTGATAAATTAGTGGCCTTCAATTATGTTAAAAACTAGTACAGTTTTATAAGTATAGGTAATAGTATGGTTTCGAGTGCAATTTGGAAAAAACATGCACAAGTGAGTTTTTCAAAGACTATCAAAATAGCACGAGTCCGAAGGACGAGTGCTATTTGAAGTCTTTGAAAAACTCACGAGTGCATGTTTTTTCCAAATTGCACGAGAAACCATGGTATTACTTATTAATAATATACAAGAAAATGTGCGAGACAATTACAAGACGAACATCCGGTGATCAAGAAAACTTGATCTTCCGGTCGTGTTTTAATTGGTTTACACAAAGTCACGCGACATGCGTCTTAAAATATTTACAACAGATTTTTGCAGATTTGATTTTTGCATTTTTGCAGATTTTTGAGTTTGTTACAGATTTTTGCACTGTTGTTACAGATTTTTGCACTGCTGTTTGGGATTAAATGCACTGAAACCAACCAATCACAGTCGAGTAACATTTTCTTGTATATTATTATATCACTAAAAAGTAACTTAATATGTATATGCACACTCAACATATTATATAACTAGATTGTATTAAAAATTAAAAATTAAGATTAAAATGGTCCAAGTCTTTGTAGCTGTTTTTAAAATGGTTACTAAGATTATTTTTAAAAGATGTTACTGATGACTTTTTTCTGATATCCATCGGTAGCTGGTTCCACAACTTCGTGGCAGAAACCACAAATGATCGCCCCCCTTCCGTTTCTCTTAAATATTTCGGACAAACTATAACGACTTTCTCTTTTACTAGTACGTACATCTTCATTCCTTGTCAATAAGTTTCTTAGATATTCAGGACTATTACCATTCAGACATTTATAAACTAATGTAGCTTTGATTATTTTTGCCTCATCATGGAAGGGTTTCCAGTCTAACCGATGAAATAGATCAACTGATCGTTCGGTAATTTCAGATTCTAGAATGACGCGTGCTGCCCTTTTCTGGATCGCACCTGTGGTGTTTCCCAGTCCCTACATTCGCTCGTTCTCGAACCCATAGACAACGTACAGTAAAACGTATAATTATGCTCTTTTGAGTTTTGACGATGGCGGAGGAGTCATGAATAGGTGAAGTCATGAAAAGGCGATTTCAAAAACAAGGATGTGAATTTTGTCAAGGTTTGGTTAAGCCAAGCAGGAAAAGTCAAGTAAGTGGGAGACTGTTCTAAAATTCAAATCCCGTGGGGTCCGGGACGGGCATGTTACCCTTCGAATTGATTGGTGCACAAAGATTACTGACCAATTAAACTATAATTGCGGGTGCAGAGTAAAAACTATAGTAAGCACCCTTAAACGAAAAAACGCAAACGTGATTATCAAATGTCTTAAAGATCACATCAAAAATGTCTTAAAGATGAGTCTCAGGGTGATGCATTATGCGCTTCTGTTCCTGTTTACATCCGGTATTTTATAAAGAAACGCCGAGTTTCCAACAAAATTCCAAGGATTGTTCAGATGTTGAGGGATACAAACATGCAACAAATTAATTTCGTGGCTCGACAAAGACGCATGTACGCATTGCGTACCTATTTTATTACGTTCTTCATTATTAAAGCGGAGTCTCAGTATAACGCATTGCGCGCTCACTTCCTAGTTCATCAGAAATGATCGAAACAGCTAAATGATATATATAGCACAAACATTGCAGTATCATTAATCCACCCAGGAGTGATCAGCATCTAACTTCTCCTAATAATATCAAAGGTTAACCAAGTATATAGATAATGAGAATAAAGGAAATGATCACGACCAAAGATAGACTGACATGTTTTTAAAACAACTTCTCCCTACTAGTACTATAAGAAACGTTTGGAGGACAATAAGGAGAATTTATATGCTGATACTGGGACGTAAATGGTTAAAGGCTGATTTCCAGTGCTTTGTTTTCCTGCATACGTTCTGAGGATTTGAACTTGACGATCGCGGCCCATGTATCGTCCATTCAACTCTTTATATACGTTTACATAAGGGTGAAAAAATCTAAACTGCGAGTCAAAAATCTAAACTGGGAACAGATAATATTCTTATTGCTAACCCCCGTCAGCTAGGTGGGGGCTACGATTACGGTTATTTAGGTTAGGATTATTGTTATTTAGGGACAATCAGATGACTCCAATTAAACGTCCCATGGAAAGTGATCCCCAAACAAATTTCTGGTTGCGCAAGAATTCCAATTTGTGGCACCCCAAAAAGCCGAAAGAAGACAGGAAGCCAAATTTAATACTTGGGCCTAGCACAAGTGGTTTTCTATTTCCCAGATTTTTAAGAATAATATATGAGAAGCATTTTCGGAGGTAATGCATTTTCGGAGGTAATGCAAGGTAATGCATCTTATTGGTCCGTTTGAAGGTGGCTGCGTGTTTCCAGTGATGATGACGCGCCGTACAAAGTTAGGTTTTCGCTTGGCTGACATTCATTCAAAAACATTCCATCACTTCGAATTAAAATGGCACAAAATAACAATACCAACGTCAAAATAGGTTTATCAAGTTTTATTCACGTTTTATTCAGGTAACATGGATAATACAGGTTACGAAGAGAAAACTTGGCCGAATGCAGTGCACTATCCACCATGAATTGCGGCATTAAAGGCCTATATTCTACAATCTCTAAATATATACTTAATTGGATTTTGGAAGAGTTATTATTGAAGGGAAATTTTAAAACACCATGTTTACATGTTGACCAATCCGCCATTTTCCCCAAATTTCAATTTTCAAGTACTTTGGACGGGGTAGGACCTTTTATGCGATCGCTTCATGCTCAAGAGCAATAGATATGAACCGGTTTCTCCAACGTCGATTAGCTTGTTTGTGTTAAAAGAATAATCACGAATATTTTGTCCATTAACTCTTTCCTGTCCGGCTGGAAAACATCCAAAATTGAACTACCTCTTTGTTCTTGTTCTATTGATATCTCGGGAAATATCCATAACTGTTGCGAAACTTATACCTTTTCTGAAAGCCCAATAAACCGGCTGTTACCAATGCTTTTGAATTTTCCGAACATGCCGACACATTATGTTGATATAAATTAGCATTAATTATCATAAATCAGGTTGAAAAACGTCCATTTTTCTAGAAAAGACCATCTTGCACGCCCGCGTAGCATCATGAAAATTCAAAATGCCACCAATCGCAGAGTTGTTTATGAAATCAAATCAAATTTGGCGCGTGAGAGAGTGGATCTCATGTCCCAAGCGCTTGTGGAATTTCAATTTTTAATCTTGCGTTACCGTGCGCCGTGTTTTTCGATTGACGACTTCGGGGTCTTCTATGACCCCTTTTGACTGGGCCGGACAGGAAAGAGTTAAACTTAAAATTCCCACAGAGAGTGATGTGCAACAGACAACCTGGTAAAACAGCGGATTGAAACTTCAATTTATTGTGTGGCCATCGCTAGAAATCGAGCCGACACGAGCCACGAAATTCGGCCTATATATCGGCCGGAATATGCATATCTCATGTTAAAAATATCCAATAAGGTGTTGTTACAATGGCGCGAAGTGAAAAACAGAATAAAAAGTTAAAAACCCTATCTTACCAAGTCACTAGCCTAAACCACTGAGCTATCACGCCCTTTACACATAGCCTGTACAGCCTGAATATACACCTGTAATACAGCTTGTCGACCCCCCGCTGAGCTACTCAGTTTTGAGTGGTTTAATACTCATATGATTCATAATTGTTTATTTGATTGGATTATTTGATCTCACAAGAATTCCCAGAGAACCAATTGTACCTGGAATAAGTCAAGGGTTGTGATTTGAACAATCAAAATCTACTACTCAGATCTGAGCAGCTCAGCGGGGGGTCGACAAGCTATCGTGCGAGTTTTCACAGACTGTTTAACTTACTTTTCTCCACGGCAAAACTTACTTCTCTACGGCAAAACTTACGTACGTCATGTAATATTCATATACCGAAACAGGAAGTAAAGATCGCCGACAGTGATGGGCGATACCAGCTTTTTTAATTCGATACGATACTGGTTCGATATTGCCCTTTTTTTTTCGATATCGATATTTTATGCGACATAACTTTCTATTAAATGGACATGTAAACAAAGTATCATAGGTCAGTAGGTCACTCTTTAGACAATGGAGGAAATGATTATCTAATTAAGGAGATTAAAATTGCAAATGAATCGTCAAGGTACGAGGTTGATGCTCTCTCCTCCGCAGAGGTTATTTTTTCGGGTATCTTTGAGCGTAAATAATTTTTTTCGGATCGTAGAAGATATGTTTGAGTAAAGCACCCCATAAAATTAGTCAGCGAGCGATTTTTTTCATGTTTGTTTACGTTTGAAAGTTGGACGTTTCACACGAAAACGTTGAACGTTTAAAAACAAATCAATCAACTTGCGGCGTCAGTTCAAAGAAACCTGTCAAAATGACGCCGCAAGTTGATTGATTTGTTTTTAAACGTTCAACGTTTTCGTGTGAAACGTCCAACTTTCAAACGTAAACAAACATGAAAAAAATCACTCGCTTACTGTAACGCTCGCTTGCAAATGGCAGTAATATATATATATATATATATATATATATATATATATATATATATATATATAAGATAGATAGATAGATAGATAGATAGATAGATAGATAGATAGATAGATAGATGGATGGATGGATGGATGGATGGATGGATGGATGGATGGATGGATGGATGGATGGATGGATGGATGGATGGATGGATGGATGGATGGATGGATGGATGGATGGATGGATGGATGGATGGATGGATGGATAGATAGATAGATAGATAGAATAGACTTTAATTCCTCCAATTTTGAAGATATTCTAAGGCATAAATTTACATAACATCTCTAACACAAAACTAATATATAAAAAAAGGATAATAGGTACTTATGAGTGACGAAAGGGGGAGAAAAATTGTCAATTCATATACATGAGTAATGTTAATTTGCTTTTATAAATGTATTTATTATTGTTAATAAAGGAAGTTAATGTATAAACGGGGGTGTTGTTTGGCTTATCCGGTCGGGTTTCCGGCCCCCGGGGGTTGTTCCCTCCTGGAACAGTATATAAACCGAGCTCACCTGAAGCTAGGTAATAGTCATTTGTCGTCGGAGTTTTTGATGGTACGTCCTCGTCGGTTATCCCGAAATAGTCAGTCCTCGTTGTCGCTGGAAGATATCATGTCTCTTCCTGGGGTGTCAAATGTTCGTCCGCCACCTTCATCTACCTGTACTGCTACGTCTTCGTCTTCAACACCGTCTACTTCGTCGCCTCAGTTGTTCGCTTCGTCTGTGGCTTCGTTTCATCCGACATTGCTGCCTTCCGTTTCGTCAACATACACGTTTGCTTCGCCTCTGTTCCCTCCTAGAAGGGAGACGCCGTCGTTTCCGTTCTCCTCTGTTCCAATGGCGAACGTCTGGCCCGTTTTGCCTTCGTCGTCGGTCGCTTCTCAACACGCCAGTAATCTGTCCGTGGCGCAATTCCCGTGGCCATCCGCAGCCTCGTCAAACCCCGCCGTTCCTATTCCCTTCAACCACCCATGGCAGTCACCTTCAACGCCTGCAGTACCTCCATTCGCCAGTTTCCAGCCGGGACCGACAGTTAATCAGCCAGTCTCGTTAACCCGGGGTTGAGCCTTCCCGGTAGTCTCCATTCGGTCCCGGGCTCCCACGTGTTGTCTCCCTCGGTTTTTCCACCGTTTGTTGTCGGTCCAGGTTTCCCACCGGTTAATCGCGTCCATAGTGTCTGGCGAATTTGTCGAGCTGTCGGCGCTCTTGGATGACCCCGCCGAACACGAATCGCCGTCGTTTTCGCTGGTGGTCGATCAACTCGTGGTTCGCCCCACCAAGCGTCGGAAGCCGATCACGGACGTTCTCACTTGGATGCAGGCGTTTTCCATTTACATGTTGGTCGTGACCGCGTATTGGCCGGCCCGTGCCTCCGATTTGCTGCGGTACCAACTGCTGATCATGCGCACCGCCCAGCAATTCCCTGGAGCCGCGTGGCTGTCGTATGACCGTGCCTTTCGTCGGGACGCAGCCGCTTGTAGGCTCAACGATTGGTCGCGGATGAATGCGGATTTGTTCCACTTTCACGTCTCCGGGGGCGGTAACGCTGTAGCGTGCCCCACATCCTCAGTCAACCCATCCCCCCATCCTCCTACGCAGCCCTCATCGGAAAAAGGGGGTGGAGCCGCGGCCCTTGAAGCTCACGGTTCGCCATCCGCCGCGGTCGTTTGCCATTCGTGGAACACGGGTCGATGTTCGTCGTCTTTCCTCCAGTGCCGCTATCGTCATGCATGTGATTTGCCCGGTTGTGGCGGACTGCATCGGCGGTTGCACGCGCACAGTGCTTCACGAGCATCCTCATTTGGCCAATCGGGCGGAAGCTCGCGCAAAAGGCCTCGCGTCGGAGATGTTATTTAGTTAGCTAGCTATTGTGAGTGTTTATCTGTTGCGTGCCGTCCCGTTCTTGTGAATATCGGACAACTATACTTTTACCTTAATTCCTGTATAATTTATTTACTTAATTCCTGTATAATTTATTTATTTTGTGTGTTTATTTAAATATATTGTGAGTCGCGTAGTATACCGGCGATACGCCCTTCCTCACGTGTCATTTTGTTTTGTTTCCTCACAGGTACGCTCGCGGTCGTGGGCAGTAGTCCCCTCCTTCCGGTTCATCGCGTCTCCCCCCTCCAGTTGTCGGAATTCCAGCGGGAATTGCATAATCACCCGGACCCCAGCCAGGTTCGCTACGTCCTAGACGGCATTAGCCTCGGTTTTTCGTCGGGCTTCGAGCCGTTCTCGGCGGGTTTGCGGTCCTCTCGGCGCAATATGAAGTCGGCCCTGGACCACCCTTCAGTTATCGACGAGTATATTTCAAACGAAGTAGCTAAAGGGCGGGTGGCCGGCCCGTTTGTCTCCCCACCGTTCCCCTACCTTCATTGTAGCCCCTTTGGGGTTATCCCCAAGAAGGGTCAACCTGGCAAGTGGCGACTCATATTGGACCTTTCCTCTCCGGAGAAGCACAGTGTCAACGAGGGAATTCCAAAAGATCCTTTTTCGCTCCATTACGTGTCGGTCGACGACGCGATCACCATCCTTATGGAGTTAGGGCCGGGGGCGCTAATGGCGAAGTTCGATATAGAGTGCGCTTATCGCAACATCCCGCTTCGCCTGGAGGAACGGTACCTGTTTGGCATGCGCTGGCGAGACCAGTTTTTCGTGGATCTGACACTGCCATTTGGACTTCGTTCAGCTCCCTTCATATTCAATTCTGTGGCGGATATGGTCGAGTGGATCCTCAAGTCCAATTATCACTTCCGGTTTCTCCTACATTATCTCGACGACTTTCTCACGCTCGCTCCGGCGCGGTCGTCGGAATGCGCCATCAATGTCGTCACCGCACGATCGGTATTCGCGCGTTTGGGTCTTCCCCTTCACCCGACGAAGTGTGTAGGGCCGGTTACTTCCCTAGTATTCCTTGGTATTGAGCTCGATTCGCTTTCTCAGACGGCGCGCCTCCCACAGGCTAAGTTAGCTCTGACTCTGGAGTTGTTACATCGTTGGGCTGCCAAGCGTTGGTGTTCCCGCAAAGAGTTGCAGTCATTAATCGGCTCCCTACAACACGTCTGCAAAGTTGTTCCGCCTGGTCGTTCCTTTTTGCGCCGCATGATCGATTTGCTGTGCGCGTTCCGTTCACCATCTCATCCCATTCGCCTCAATCTCGAATTCCGTCGGGACTTGGCCTGGTGGCTGGAGTTCCTCCGATCCTGGAGTGGGGTCAGTTTCTTTCGCATCCCTTCTATCCGATCGCTGCCGGATTTTTCCGTCGCCTCGGATGCATCAGGGGCAATCGGTTTCGGAGCAGTGTGGCGCAATGAGTGATTTGCTGGTTCTTGGCCGCCCTCGGTCCCCTCTACCAACATCACGGCGTTGGAGCTGTTTCCAATCGTGGTAGCCGCTCACGTGTGGGGCCATCGGTGGCAACGCCTGCAAGTGGAGTTCCTTTGCGACAACGACGCGGTCGTGGCGATCCTCAACTCCGGTTCCTCCCGCGATAAACTTTCCATGCATTTAGTGCGTCGTCTTATTCTCGTTGCCTGCCAGTTCCATTTTTCCGTTTCGGCCAGTCATGTTCCTGGACGCCACAATGTCACCGCTGATGCCTTATCTCGTTCTCAGTTGCAGGTTTTCCGTCGGCTGCTCCCATCCGCAGACCAATTCCCCACCTCAGTCCCTCCATCCCTCGTGGCGGAGCTGCTCAACGCGAATTAGAATCGCAGTGTTCCGGGTTCTTGGCTCGGGGTTTGGCTGAGTCATCTCGGCGGACGTACGCATCGGGTCAGAAGAAATACTGGTCGTTTTGTGTGCTATTCCCTCATTTGTTTGCGTCTTCGCCTCCGGTGCCGGCGTCCGAATATCAACTCATGATGTTTGTGTCTTGGTTGGCTCAGTCGGTCTCTCTCCTGCCACAGTGGAAGTTTACCTCGCGTCCGTCCGCTCGTTGCACATCGATTGGGGCTTCGGAGACCCAATGCTCAATAAGCCTACTTTACGTCGTGTTATCCAAGGTATCCACCGCTCTCGTACGAGCTCCCGCACACCGCGGCGGCCTATCACTCGGGATGTGTTGTGCACCATCCAGCGTTCTCTCGCCGCATCGAATACCTGTTTCGACTCTCTCATGTTCTGGTCGGCTTGCAGTCTGGCGTTTTTCGGTTTCTTGCGGGTTAGCGAACTTACGTCATCGGCTCCATTCAACCCCTCCCGGCATCTTTCTCCGTCCGATGTCAACTTTCTTCCGGGCCACCCATCCCCTGGTCTGCGGCTCAGAATTAAAGTGTCCAAAACCGATCCCTTTGGTGCGGGTCACTTCGTTTATATTGGTCGTACGTCGAATCCTCTCTGTCCGGTCCAAGCCCTTCTGCTGTACCTTGCTCGTCGGGGGGCCGCATCTGGTCCACTGTTTGTTTGGTCCGACAATAGTCCTCTCACTCCCTCCCACGTGAACTTGTATCTCCGGGAACTTTTATCGCGGGCAGGCTATGCAGGGAATTTTTCGTCTCACAGCTTCCGCATTGGCGCGGCCACAACAGCGGCGGCTGCCGGTATCCCGGATCATTTGATTCAATCCTTGGGGCGATGGACCAGTCACGCCTTTCTTCGCTACATTCATACAGCACCGGATACTTTTCTGCGCGTTGCCCCGCTGCTGTGAGGGTTGGAGACTTTGTGGAGGAGGTTAACGGTAACCTTCTCCAACCCCGTCGGTGCGGGGCTGGAGGTAATCTGGAGAGAGTACCGTTAGGGTTCAGGAAGTTCGGATCCAGTCATTTCCGGAGCCCAGCATTCATCACGATCGCACGGTCGCACGATCGCAACGTCTAGCTAACGAATCACGATCGCAAACGCCTAGGGTACCGTCTCCATCCCTATCGATCTGCAGCGGGCAATATTAGTAATTAACCTATCGACAGTTGGTCTGCACGGTCTCATCGCCAACAGGACACCGTGCAATATCATTAAATGTATTTATTATTGTTAATAAAGGAAGTTAATGTATAAACGGGGGATGTTGTTTGGCTTATCCGGTCGGGTTTCCGGCCCCCGGGGGTTGTTCCCTCCTGGAACAGTATATAAACCGAGCTCACCTGAAGCTAGGTAATAGTCATTTGTCGTCCCAGCCCACCCAGTCCCCTTCGAGGCCAACAATGTCATCAGTCTTGTTTTTAGCACGGTCGTGGTCACAGTTCTTACGGTTGGAGTTTGTTCAGGTATTTGCTATCGCTGGGTGAGTAAGGCTTAATTTGTTTGGTTCGTGTGTTTTTGATTTGTGTGTTTTGATTTTTGTGTGTCTTTCTTCCCCGTGTTTCACGGGTGACTTGCTGATCACGGGATGGAGAGAGTACCGTTAGGGTTCAGGAAGTTCGGATCCAGTCATTTCCGGAGCCCAGCATTCATCACGATCGCACGGTCGCACGATCGCAACGTCTAGCTAACGAATCACGATCGCAACGCCTAGGGTACCGTCTCCATCCCTATCGATCTGCAGCGGGCAATATTAGTAATTAACCTATCGACAGTTGGTCTGCACGGTCTCATCGCCAACAGGACACCGTGCAATATCATTAAGAGCACAGATGTGCTTTGCAATCAAGATGACGAATTGATCATGCAAATACAATTCTGCATATCTGAATGGCACATTTCCAGAGATGATTTTCTCGTACATTTCAGTTTCATCTAGAGAGAACAATCCTGCTGTAAGCTGCACATGAAAAGTTTCTGTAATTGCGTCCCACAATTCATTTCGCCACAGATTAAATTTTGGACATGCCATAATAAAATGAAAGGATACATTTGAAATCAGTACGTCACAAAACTTGCAGTTATTGTGAGAATCGTCGCAAATTACCCATGAATTAAATGTTCGCGGTGCATTCCCGCAAACAATGTTCACTAATAAAGCGATTGATGACTTATTAGATGGATTCCTTTTAGCTACTTCCCATAAATCTAAGGGCTTGAGATTTCTGTGAATTTTTCTGTAGAAACTTAATTCACTTTTGTCCAACATTCCATTTTTCCATTTATCAATTTCTACTTCTTCAATTCCATCATACACGATCTTTCTCCACACAAACTTTGAGGGAAATAAATGATCATCCAAGTAAGTAGTGAGATAATTTGTCAAACTATATTTGTTGAGAGCGCGCATGCTGTCGGGTATAAAACCCAGTTTTTGTTTGGCTGGTTCGAGAAGGTATGAGGAGAGGCGAGCTGTAAATATTCTCTTGGAAAACAATATTTCCTTCGAGCGGCATAAACGACCAAAATATATTAATTTCGCTTTATCAATAGTTCCCTCCATTGACCACAGCCCTAAGCTACCAGTTGCTGCTTCGGATCTTGTCATTGGATCCAGTCCTTGAATGCGTTTAGCGTTGAATCTCTGAGTTCTTTCAAGCAATTCTATTTCACTGGTTGTAAGGTTATTCCAAAGTTCACATCCATATAGAGATGTTGGAATCCCAACAGTACGCCATAAAGCGCAGGCGCAGATTGGATTTAAAGCACTAGGACAGGCACCAATACTCATCAGGCTAGACATCTGAAATTTTGCTTTAATACAAGCTTGTTTGGTCCTGTCACCACTTGAAAAATTTCCTGAAAGATAAATACCAACATTGGGACCAAGCACTTTTTTGTTTTATAGGAAGGTCATAGAGTGTCCATTTCCTGGAACATTTCAGTTTATTAAACATCTGGGTCGACTCGCCGAAGGTTACTACAACAGTTTTTGTTGGGCTAAATTCGAAGCGCCACCTCAGGCTATAGAATTCCAATATGGTCAGCATTTTTTGTAAACCTTTCACACGTGTTGATAACAATGTTACATCATCTGCAACTATTATAGGATTACAAGGGAGTCGGTCAAGCATAAGCCCTTCATTACATTCGTCAACCATTTTGGGAAGGTCATCATTGAAAATCATGAACAACCAGGGAGAGAGAACGCTACCCTGTCGCACACCTTGCTGAATTGAGAATAGATCGGAAACAGTGCCGTCAAAGAGGACTCGACTGGTGAGTGCACCATACCAGTTGCGTAAAAGACGCCAGGTTTTACGACTTTTACCTTTAATGCCCAAGTTATACATCTTATAAAAAAGACCGTCCATCCATACAGTATCGAACGCTTTGGCCGAGTCAAGGAAGCAACAATAAACTTTGCTTCCACGCTCGGTGTTGTGAAGAATGGCCTCCTGAAGGGACATGCTTGCGTCTATACAGCTTTTTTCCTTCTGGTAAGCAAATTGTAAACAATTTGGAAAGTCTTTTTGCTCGAAAAAAGGCATCCATCTGATTAAAATCAATCTTTAGAAGATTTTGGAGAGTACATTTGTCAGAGTAATTCCTCTGTAGTTGTCCTTGTTATAACGATTTTTCTTGTTTATTTTGTACAAGGATATAATGTTTCCCACTGTAAAAACATTCGGGACTGTTTCTAGTGCCGTGATCCCAGGCGCTTGTTTTGCTTTGCGCGACTCGTCGCGTCCTCCCCAAAAGCCCCCGCGCGCTCAGCCCAAAGTCGCGCAAAGCAAAACAAGCGCCTGGGTACGAGGCTGGTTGTAAGTGTAGTTGTTAATGCGGTCCCGCCATATTTAATGTGCTCGTATGTCAAACCATCTGGACCAGAGGTCTTCCCATTGGGCAATTTAACAATAATACTGTTGACTTCTTCAATCGTAAACGTGTCTTCCAAAGCGTCATAGTCTGAGATGTTACTCATTCTCGTATATTTTCAGACTGCTTATAACATGATTAAAAAACTTTCATCATACTTCGGGTGTGATTTTGGGGTGTAGAGTTGTGAATAGTGCTCTTTCCATATGTTTCGTAGATCGTCTGGCTCGTCTATTAATTTCCCATCAATCTTTAATGAGTTAGTTTGCAGACTTCTCTGTTTTCGTCTTTTCGACATGATAGATAGATAGATAGATAGATAGAGAGATAGAGAGATAGAGAGATAGAGAGATAGAGAGATAGAGAGATAGAGAGATAGAGAGATAGAGAGATAGAGAGATAGAGAGATTGATTGATTGATTGATTGATTGATTCACTTTTATTTAAAATACGGTAGTTTCATAAGTCTTACAACTTCTTTCCATGAAAGCCGTACAACTATATAATTACTATATACAAGTAAAATTAAATACAAATTATAAATTAAACCAATTAGTTAATTGTCAACTGATTTGTCCAATAGCGATGATAGTTTTCTTTTAAAAATCGCTTTCGATTCAGAAGACTTAAGTTCATGAGGCAGAGAGTTCCATTGTACAGCACCTCTATATGAGAAAGATCTCTTATAATATTCAGTATTTGGGATATGCGTGATTTCCACATTAAGCTCATTATCTCTAAGTCGAGATTTGTACGGGTTACTTTTGGAACATTTGGAGAAAATATCACTCAAATATTTAGGCACGTTACAATTAATTGTATCGTACATAAACATATTGAGACGTTTTTCTCTTCTCGCTACCAAATTACACCAATTTAAATCATTTAATATATCAGCTGACCTCACATCGTAGCCTTGGTAGGTAATAATGCGGGCAGCTCGATTTTGTAGTTTTTGAATATTACTAGCAAGTCCTTTATTTAAGCTACCCCATACAACATCACAGTAGTCAAAGACAGGCTGTATTAGAGCATTATATATGATTTTAAGTACATTCAAAGAAACATAATCACGAGCCTGCCTTAGACCACTGATAGATCGACCTACTTTTATACATAATGTATTGATATGTTCATCCCACTTAAGGTTTTCATCTAAATGAACTCCGAGGTATTTTGTAGTTACAACTCTTTTAATTTGTTTGTCTCCAATAACAATGGGAACAATTCTCCCTAAATTGGACAATCTAAAGGTCGTTCCGATATACATGCATTCCGTTTTAGTGACATTTAAACTGAGTTTGTTTGCCAGCAGCCAATCCTTAATATTTAGTAAATCTTGGTTTACTTTTAACTGTAATTCAGTTGTTGATATGGAAGCAATAGTTATAATAGTATCGTCAGCATACATATGTGATTTAGTGTGCATTAGGCATTGAGGAAGGTCATTTATATATAATAAAAATAATAATGGTCCCAAGATTGAGCCTTGAGGTACACCACATGTAATAATTTGAGGTGCCGAAAGATTGCCTTCTACAATACATTGTTGTCGTCTATTCGACAAATAAGAGGCAAACCAATTAAGAGTTGTTCCCGCAATACCATAAAGTTCCAGCTTTTTCAGCAAGACTGTATGAGAGACAGTATCAAACGCTTTCGCAAGATCGAGGAATACTGCCATATTGGTCATTCCTTCATCAATGTTTAAATACCACTTATTCACAATGTCCAACAATGCTGTTACAGTGGAATGAAGAGGGCGAAATCCGGATTGGCACTCTGTTAATAAACTGCAATCGTTTAAATAGGCATAAAGCTGGTCATACACAACCCGTTCACATATTTTACTAATAGCAGGTAAAACAGAAATTGGCCTATAATTCTGAATATCTGTGCGATTGTTAGCCTTAAATAAAGAAAATACCTTGGCCATTTTCCATTTTGACGGGAAAAGTCCAGTATCGATACTTTTGTTAATAATAGTTGTTAATGGAACAGAAATTATTGAAGCCGCTTCTTTCAAAAGTCTGCATGAGATGTTATCAAGGCCGGTTGCCTTGTGAGGCGATAACTTTTTTAAAAGCTTTAAGACTATATCCGTTGTGGTATGTTGAAGATTGAACTCAGTGTTTACTTGGCTTATATATGACTCAAAACTTCTGTTTCCATCCGGCATTGTTGAGGCTAGATTAGGACCAACAGACGTGAAATGACTATTTAGAATTTCACAGAGATCAGAAGGATTTGTTACGGATTCGCCATTAACTATTAGCTCATTTATAGAGCTATTATTGGTAGACTTACGATGGGTTAGTTGGTTTATAACTTTCCAAATTCCTTTGGGATTACCGTAATTGCTTTCTACCTGTACTCGATAATAATTTGTTTTCGCCTTCTTGATCTCATTGTTGGTCCTATTCCTTTCTTTTTTAAACTTGGCCCACGTGTCTGGGTCGTTACTGGCAATTGTTTGCCTTTTTAATCTATCACGATTTGTAATTAGTTTCCTTAATTCAACTGTAAGCCAGGGTGATTTCTTATTTCTCACCCTTCTAGATCTTATAGGAGCGTGATCATTAGCTACAGCTGTAAATAGATTATGCCAGATTTCTATCATTTCATCTGGTGTATCGCAATTATTAATGACATCCCAAGAAACTGCCCTCATGTCATTTCGGAATGCATCGGCATTAAAGTTTTTAAATGTGCGAGTTGTTACATATTTGTGCGTATTTTTAGATGGAATAGAAAATTTTCGCACAGCATAAACCAAACTATGATCACTTATGCCGAAATGTAGTACTCCTGATGATACAATTCTAGAGGGCTCGTTTGTTAGAATAACATCAATAAGTGTACTGGAAGTTAAAGTTATCCTTGTCGGTTCATTAATCAAACTGTTCCAATTGATAGACTGTACTCAGTTGTTTCAATTGCATTAACTGAGAATCGCTTTCCGCTAAATAATTACAATTTAAATCGCCAAGAAGTATGTGCTCTTTTGACTCCATATCAAGGGTAAGAAAAATATTTTCTAGGTTCTGAAAGAAACCATCGATGCAATTTGGAGGTCTATATGCTGCCGTTACAGTAAATGCTTTACTGTTGGGCTTCATGATGTCAACGCACACAATTTCAAATTTTTCAAAATTCAAATCTTCTCTTATACGATGATTTAAACTTGATCTGAGGTAAAGGCACACACCTCCCCCATTGCGATTGCGATCGTTTCTCACAATAGAATAACCATCAATGTGGACTAAATTATCTGTAATTGTGGTATCAAGTCTTGTTTCATTTAAAGCAATGATATCAAAATATTGGTCAATCAGAAGAGCTCTCAACTCATCGATATGTAGCATAAGACTAGCTATATTCAAACTAGCTAGTTTAAAGCCTCTGACTTTTGGATATGTAAATGACTTGTTACCACAATTTTGTCCATTAGAAATTACTAAATTGTCAAATTCGCTTAGTCAATTATGATTATAAATATGGCGCATCATATTCTTTGCCAAGGCGGATGCACCTGCTTCATTCAAGTGTAGGCCGCTCTTATTCAGCATCGAGTTGCCTATCCTGCTGTTATCTACATAACCCCAAGCACGATTTGTAGTAAATCGTTTCAAGATTTTGTTTGTTTCGGTTACCTTGTTGACTAGAGATGGGTCATCCGTTCTTTGGACAAGGGATGAAACAGTGACTTGCGCAGATGAATTTTGACAGACATGATCTGCAAGGTTGACGATGCTTTCTGCAACTTGGTTAGGAGTATGATGCTGCAGATCGTTAGTGCCAATGTGCAAAATCACCTCATCCGGATCATTGCGCAGGGTTGGAAGAACATAAGATTCCATGTCCGTTACTGTTGAACCGGAGACGATAGAGAGATAGACGTTACTGTTGAAACGGAGAGATAGAGAGATAGATAGAGAGATAGAGAGATAGAGAGATAGAGAGAGAGAGAAATCTTTATTTAAATTCGGAATTTTTTCAGTTACTAACTGCTTTACAAAAAAGCCGAATTAACTAAAAATATATACAAATAAAAAATATATATATATTAAAAAAAAAAATAAAAAAATAGGTTAGAAGCATGATGCAAGGCTTCTTTTAAACTTCGATATGTTTTCGCTGCATTTTACATTTTCAGGTAAGCTGTTCCAACTTTTAGCTCCTGAATATGCTAAACTTTTCTTAAAATATTCAGTGCGTGCTTTAGGTAGTACTAAACACAATTTACTGTTTTTTAACGCATATTTATCGTTAATGGTGGAGAGTTTAAAATGGTCTCGTAGATATAAAGGGGCCATGTTATTTAACACTTTATACATCATTATTAGCTTGTGCATAGCTCGTAATTCCGATAGATTTTTCCATTTTAATTGTTGCCTTATTTCATTGGATCTGATCTCATAACCTTGACTAGTAATCACCCTTGCATGGGTGGAAAAAATATTTTTCTTTCTGGGACCGTAGACCCAAAACCAAAAAAAATTCTGCCAGTTCATGTTCTTTTTAGCAATGGAATTTAGCAATTATAAAAAATTAGGACTACCGAACTAGAGTGAGAAAAATAGAAGCTCTTTTAACCAATATGTAATGGTATCCGTAATACGAAAATTATATTTTTGTGCATGTTTGATTATCCGCTTTCAAAGAGAACTAAGTTAGCGACCTGGATAAGCTGTATGTATGTTGTAAATAGATCATTTAACTTTAAAATAATATATTCTATAGCTTTGTGGGAGGGTTAGGACCTTTGTCGTTTTGGGGTCGGTTACAATCCAATTAACTTGGAGGCTGGTGCAACGTATATGCTCGTTAGGGCAACGTATTTGCTCTTCACAGTCCCGTCCGATATGACCTTATATGGAATACGTACTATAAGTACCTATCGGATCAGACTGGAACATTAACCCATTATATGTGGCCTGGTGCGCCCTAATTTGTTATTTTACTCTGGAGACTCTTGCGCCTTAGGCTGCGTTTACACTAGAGCAAAAGTATCCTGATTCATATTGTTTTGCATCCTCATGGGAATACAAAACAATACGAATCCGATTACTTTTGCTCTAGTGTAAACGCAGCCTTAATGGGCTAAACATGTTCTACTTTCCTGTCTAAATTTCTTTCTCTGCTATACAGTGCTACTGGAACTTGAAATATTTTCTGTGAACCCAAAAATTTTCTGGGACCAATGGTCCCGTGGTCCGATACATTTTCCACCCCTGCACCCTTGCTGCACGATTTTGCAGCTTCTGTAATCTCTGGGCTGTGGTAGAAGGCATATTGTCCCAAACAACATCACAATAATCAAACATAGGTTGAATTAGTGATTGATATATTGTAATTGACGTCTCCATTGGGACAAAATGTCTTACTTGTCGAAGACCAGAGATTCCAGCACTTACTTTTTTAGACATATAATTGATGTGATCGAACCACGATAATCTTTCGTCTATATATACCCCCAAAGATTTGGTTACCCTAACTCTTTTTATTGGCTTTTTATCAAGGTATAATAACGGAGTATTTCTTATTTTGTCAAGATTATGGTCAGACCCAATAAACATATGCTCTGTTTTAGTTACATTTAGGCTAAGTTTGTTTGCTTTTAGCCATTCACTAATATTGTCAAGATCTTTGTTGGCAAATGTTGTTATTTCTCTAATACATGATCCTGTTGTTGTGATATTAGTGTCATCAGCATACATTCTAGCTGTAGAATACTGCAGACAATGTGGAAGATCGTTAATGTAAATGAGAAATAATAAAGGTCCAAGGATAGACCCTTGGGGAACACCACAATTTAGTGTGCGTTCATTTGAAAGATATTCATTTACATAACATTTTTGTCGGCGGTTGTGTAAATACGACTGGAACCAGGACAAGGAATTTCCAACACCGTAACTATGGAGCTTATTAAGTAATATATCGTGGCTGACAGTGTCAAATGCCTTTGCTAAATCTAAATAGATTACAGAATTGAGGAGTCCCAGGTCCATGTTTTTAAGCCATTCAGTTGTTGCATCTTTAAGCCAGATTGCATATCATGCAGTAAATTATTCTGATTAAAGTATGTGTATAATTGGTCATAAACAATACGCTCAAAAATTTTAGATACGACACTCAGAACAGAGATTGGTCTGTAATTGTTTACGTTGTCTTTAGCATCACCTTTGTGAATTGGTGTAACCTTTGCTAGTTTCCATTCATCAGGAAATACAGCCGTTTGTAAAGAAAAGTTGAATAACTCACAAAGGGGATTCAGAAATTGTAGGTGCAGCATGTTTTAATAACTTGCATGGTATTTCATCCAGGCCAGTGGCCTTCGTGTCAGAGATTAAACTAAGTAGTTTAGAAACTACGTTTGGTGTTGTTGGATTTATAGTAAATACTGTATTAGTTGTTTTCAAGTAATCACTATAAGATTTCGAAGATTGGAAGTCATTGGAAGTCAGTTTGATACCGATCTCAGAAAAGTGCTTGTTGAAATTTTCGGATATGTCCGCATCGTTATTAATTTCTTGGTTATCAATTTTCAGCAAGGGAATGTTGGAGGATTTTGAATTGCGTGACATTAGTTCGTTAATTGATTTTCAAACTTATTTTGGGTTCCCCGAGTTAGCTTCAAAGGAGCGATGATAATAATCCCTTTTAGCTTCTTTAATCAAATTATTACAATTATTTCTGGCAGTTTTGAAGTTTTGCCATTCGTTGGGGTTATTAGACATCACCGCTGCTTTTTTGAGCTTATCTCGGTTCACTAATAATTATTTTAGTTGAGGAGTCATCCAAGGACTCCTTTTGTTTCTAACTCGTTTTCTTTTAAATGGTGCATGCTTTTCGACAATAGACAAAAACATATTTTTCCAAAGTTCCCACCGGTCATTAACATCTTCAAGATTATTCATATTTGACCAAGGGAGATTCATTAAATCACTTTTAAAGCTGTTGGCATTAAAACTTTTCATATTTCTAACTTTAACAACTTTATGCGAATTCTTATTTGGGATAGCGACCTTTCGAATTGCGTAAACAAGACTATGGTCACTTATACCCAAGTGTAGCACTCCTGATGCAGCAACTCGATTAGGACAGTTTGTAAAAATCACATCAATCAAAGTTCTGGAATTTATTGTGCATCTAGTTGGCTCAACAATAAGTTGGTCAAGCTGATAAAGTTCCGAAAGTGAGTTTAATAGATCAGTAGATCGGTGAGTTTTGCTACTATGCAAATCACAATTAAGGTCTCCTAGTATGTATAATTCCTTTGATTCGTAGTCGATCATTTTGATTGCGTTTGATATGTCTTCAAAAAATATGTCAGGGTTACAATCAGGTGCTCTGTAAGCAACTACTACAGCAAATGGTTTGCTGTTTGGTTTAGTAACTTCAATTATGATCGCTTCAGTGTTGTCATACATTAAATCATGTCGAATTTTAAAATTGATGTGATTTTTTATGTAAATACACACCCCACCTCCGTTTCGATTTCGATCTTTCCTAATTAATTCATAGTTGTTTAGCTTTACTTGATTATTAGTTATATTATTGCTAAGTCGGGTTTCATTAAATGCAATTAGATCAATATTTTGACTAGACAACCAAGATCGAAATTCATCTATGTGTAAAGGCAGACTGGTAATATTTAAGGAGACCATTTTAAAACCTCTTACCCGCGGTACTTGTAAATTATTTTGCCTAGCATCATGACTTCTATTGACTGGTCAATGTTGATTGCTCAATGTTGATTGCTCACATAGTTTTTAAAATTCTTAGCAATATTGATTGTTCCACGCAAATTGAGATGTAATTTCCCTCCGTTCAAGCAACTTTGGTCAATGTTGTCGTGAGAGATAACTTTCCATTCCCTTGATTTTGCAAAGGAGCGAAGAGTTTTGTTGACTACCACACGCTTTTTATCTAATTCTGAAGAATCTTGTCGAATAGTTAGTTCAGAAACAGCTATTTTGGTGTCAGGACAACTTCTTTCAATCTGCTCACAGGTTTTTACAATTTTTTCGGCAACAACTTGAGGATTTTCGGAACGAAGATTATTAGTGCCAATGTGGAGAATAATGTTGTTGGGCTGGGCTTTCAGAGTCGGTTTGATATAATCAGCCATGTCCTCGACTTTTGAACCATTGATTGATCTTACAGTGATTCTGTTGGATTTATCGGACATTTTCCATCCTGAAAGCTTGGAAATAATCGAGTCGCCTATTATAGTTGTGGTCTGGCGTTTTTCGGTAATATTCTCACTACCTGAGTCGGCGGCATCGATATCATTTTGTTGAGAGTTGGTGTTCTCTTTAGGTTTAGAGGGTTTCTTCTTTTTGTTATTTTTGTTTTTCTTAGTATTTGACTGATCGGCATCAACATTCAAACCATTCTTGTCATCATTGTCATCATTGCCATTGGTAGTAACAGCCCCTTGAGCATTGTCACGCATAAGGAGTTTGATTGCTGTTACTAAACTAGCCTTCTCTTCTTCAAGTCGTTTTGTATGTTCGTTTCGGATCTTTCTTTCGGTTATCAGTTCCTTGATTTCCCAACGGCAATGTAATAGGTCATTACCAAGTTGTTCAATTTCTTCTTCATTACCACTACCAGCTTTGGTAAAGCACTTATGTTTGATGTCGTATATATCGGCTCTTAACATTGCTAGTTCCTTCATTACAGCAGCATGGTCACAAATAATTTCGGGCATGGTTTGTATACCAATTTCAAAAGTTGTTACCTGATTAAAGATTGAGCCATCATTGAGTTGACTATATGAATCGTTAACAAGTTTTGTTTGGTCTTTGTCGATGGAAAGATTACAATCGCTTCGAAGTGCTTCGTCCCGACGCCATTCTTAATTGTCTTCACTGAAGACGGGTGCTTCTTTCGTTCACAAATCTCGTGAAACATTTCTTTTAGTTTAGCATGTTCTTTTCCGTGTACCATAAGGGTACGAGTAGAAGTGTAAAATCTAACGGAGTACTCCTTAACTTTGTACGTGATAGCTTTGTGTAGTTTATCTTCTTTCGTTTCGCCTTCTTCACCGTCATCATCAATGTTCAAAAGACCATTGACAAATGTTTTCAAATCAGTTATTGATCCACCCCAGCGGAAAGAATCACTGTCGTCTTCAAAGTCAAGATAATGATTCATTATTTAGGTACAGGTGTATAAGAAAACTGTAAGAATAAGACAATTCGCTGAGCGATTCAAGACACGTCTGCTCGTAACGAGAGACAGACACAGAGAGAGAGAGAGAGAGAGAGAGAGAGAGAGAGAGAGAGAGAGAGAGAGAGAGAGAGAGAGAGAGAGAGAGAGATAGATAGAGAGATAGAGAGATAGATAGATAGATAGATAGATAGATAGAGAGATAGATAGATAGATAGATAGATAGATAGATAGATAGATAGATAGAGAGATAGAGAGAGTTAGAGAGAGATAGAGAGAGAGAGATAGAGAGAGATAGAGAGAGATAGAGAGAGATAGAGAGAGATAGAGAGAGAGAGATAGAGAGAGATAGAGAGAGATAGAGAGAGATAGAGAGAGATAGAGAGAGATAGAGAGAGATAGAGAGAGATAGAGAGAGATAGAGAGAGATAGAGAGAGATAGAGAGAGATAGAGAGAGAGAGAGAGAGATAGAGAGAGAGAGAGAGAGAGAGAGAGAGAGAGAGAGACAACTTTATTTAAAAAACGGTAATTCTTTCAATTTTACAATTGCTTTTCAAGGAAGCCGTTTAACTTAAACTAACTAATAAAACTAATATTTACATATCAAAGTCATAAGATTTTACAAAGTTTTTAAAAATATGTACAGAGGATGCAGATTTCATCGATGATGGTAAATTATTCCATAGTACTGAACCACTGTATGCCAAACTACGTTTTGAGTACTCGGTTTGAGGTAATGGAATCTTTAAATTTACATCTGAATTTCTCAAATTGTAACCATGAGTCTCATTGACAAAGGAAAACAATTCTTGTAAGTGGTCAGGTGCATAATTACCATTAACAATTTTGTACATCATACTGGCTTTTGTTTGATTTCTTTGAGATTCTAGATTATGCCAGTTTAATGAATTCAGAATGGTTGTTGATCTAATTTCATAACCTGATTTAGTAATAATACGAGCAGAGAGAGAGAGATAGAGAGAGAGAGAGTACAATATCTACAGACATGTGTTTCGATGTTCCACAGCTCATCAGTGTAGCTTGGTACGATCTAGATATGGGCATGAGAACTAAATATATATATATATATATAATATATATATATATATATATATATTTCTCTGCTGAACATATATTTCTCTGTTGAATGTATATTTTTCTGCTGAATATTACAGTAATATGCATATATATATATATATATATATATCCAACAGAGAAATATACCAGAAAACGAAAATATTCCTGTTTAAGATATTTTGTGTTGCCGCTGGCCACTGTACTTTTATAACTACTTTCGGGCCCTTATGATTTGTTACAGCCAAAGGTATGTACTTTGAGACCTAACAAAATATTCTTTATATACTGTAGGTTTTGTGGAAAGTGTTCAGCAAAAATTAAACTAAAATCTCGTTACTGTTGGAAGTGTCAGACTGATCAAGCAGAAGTTGGACATCCAAGATGGAATTCTGAAGGTGGAACTAACTCAAGCAGCAGCTCAACAAGTACTAGCAGTACGTTTGGCAGACCACAACATGAACCCAGTTCATCCAAGAAGCCAATGTCATTTGACGATTTCATCAAAGACAAGACATCAACTAAGAGAAGCTGTAACTCCGAGTTTAAAACAAAGAAAAACAAGAAAACCAAAGGCAACAATCCTGATGTAACCATTAATATTGGACAAAAGATGTTTGTTGGTGGGAAAGAAACTTCCTGTTTCAGTGCCAAGAAATGCAACGTATGCCCTAGTTTTGCAAAAGTCAATTGAAAAGTGGAAAGCTTTTGACCGGAAGTTTAATGGAGCAGATAATTATGTCTTGTTATATGAAGATGGCAGTTATGCTAGGTTTTTGCCTGGATCATTTAAGGATAAAAGTATAAAACTGAACTTGGTAAGGACTTTAAACGAATCACATTGTTCCTGTGTACCCAGAGTGATTTTGAACTGTCTGAATACTCTGAGCAGCATCTGGACCAGGATAATCCTGATGAAGATAAAGTAGCAAATGTACACAAAGCAGAGGAGGAGGAGGATGTAAGTTTTGTAAACAAAGATGTCTCAACTGAAGAAATGCAACAGATTGAAAGTGACGAAACATTTGCCAAGGTGGTTCAAGATCAGTTGTATGATGACAAGTCCACAGACCACAGATGTCAACCTGAAATGCACTGAAGATCTCTACCAAATTCTGGTCTCTAAAGTTGATGGTGACAAACAATTTTTCCTTGTCACACGAAGAAAAGCACCTCTTACAAGGCACCTGTTGCTGTGGCACGTGAAGCCAGAAAGAATGCTCCAACCTCTGCACTGAGAATTCACTACATTGGAGAAGATGGGATTGACTCGGGTGCTATGGGAAAATAATTTCTTGAGAATATTGTGCAAGAAATTAAAAGAGTTGTGTTTCCAAAAGGTAGTCCTATTCATTCTACATTTCATGTGCAAAATGGTAATTTTCGCTCTTGTGGTGAAATAGCAGCAACTTCAATTGCACAGGGTGGCCCAACTCCCTGTATTTTGGAGCCATGTGCATATAATGCTCTCTGGAAAGATGTTGATCTAGTTAATATATGTGATGAAGACCTAACCAATGAAGAGCACACAATTATTGGTAATGTGAGGGAAGATTGCACCAAGCATCTTGACCTAATTCTCGAACATGGGTATTCTGGTCAGATAACCAATGATCACGTACATGTAGAAGAAATAATCAAATCACTCAAGGTTAGTTTTGTAAATCGGCGATCTTTGTACATGAAAGAATTCAAGATTGGTCTCAACACCTATGGATTGGGAGACCTGATATCATCATATCCAGATATCGCAGGCCACTTTTCCTTCAAGAGTTCCATGCAGAAACCGTGCCTGATGGCAACTATCTCTTCAGCCTTTTGAAGCCATTATACTCACCTGTGTCAACAACTAGGCACGTTGTTGAAGAATCTATCATGGATCACATGCAAGACCTACTCATGTCCTTGGAAGATGATATAAGGTTATTGGTAGGCCAGCTGCTCTGGCTTGGAGAGGTAAAGAAGAGGTAGAAGCATTTTCATCCAGTGGTGATACTGCTGAAGAAACAATGGAAGTGGCTGATCTTTCTGTTGCTGGAGTCATGGGGTGGCTAACAGGACAAAAGCATAAGCATACATTTGGAGAGAAACCAACTATCACCATTCATTTTGACCATGAATGTCTTCAGAGGAATCCTAGTCATACAGTGTGCTATCCCTTGGTTGGGGCCTGTGGCAGAGACTTGACTCTTCCTGTTTCTCATATGATGAGTGAAAAAGAGTTTGAAGACAATTTTGTTACAGCATTTTGCATGGGACAAGCATTTGCAAAACCATAAATTTAAATAGATTCAAATTTTAACATCCGGGTTTTTTAATCTGGAGCCAAGTATTCAAAAAGCAATAAACACTAATACAGTAGTTGGATTTTTCTGGTTACATTTATTTCTATCAGTAGTATTTGTTCTTGTCATATTTTGTCTCAGGTTAAAACAGGTTATGTAGTCTTTTACTAGTCCAAGGTTAGACAAAATCAGCTTTGGAACAGCCTTGTCTTTGGCCACTGCTGACATCAGTTTATGTATAAAAATGTTGTAAAATGTTAATATTGCTGTTATGTAATAGCTTTGTCTTTACTCTTTTAGGTTTATGTTCCTGTTCAGTATTCTTAGTTTAGTACTGTAACTTACAGTAATTATAAGAAAGAGAAGTGACAAAACAATACTTTGCATATTATAAAAACTGAATAAAACATTCAAATATTTACAGATTATTGTATTGTTATTTAACAATTTTTCACCAAACTAATTAGGTGAGGTGAATATCGGTGAATAATAACTGAAACGAATGTGAGGTTATTATTCACCAATATTCACTGAGCCTGAGGTGAATAATTGTTTTAGTGTTAATACACATTTTCATACTTTTAGGAACAATACTTATTTTAAAATTGTTAATTTGCTCATCTGTCACATAACAAATTGGCTGGAACAGTGGCAGTCATTTCGAATAAATGTAGGTCATTATTGAGAATTAGTCCGAAGTAGCTCAACCAATCAGTGTGCATGATTTTCTATAATCACCTGACATACTAAACAAGAATGTTATGCTAAAACCTATTAACACCTTCTTCAGTTTATTACATGCAGTTACAGCTAATTTTTAGCATAATTTATCATTAAATTATACAGTCTAAGTGCATCATGCCAATTTGTAGGGTACTGTAATTGGCAGTTTTCCATGACATAATTAAAGTACTCCTGATAGTCATTATTTTCTTGTGCTTCTACTAAATGATGACTTGCATAGTTCATCTGTTCTTCTGGTACTTCTAACAAAAGATTTGGTGCACCTCCATGAGCCTCTGGCAAGTAGAATAATGCAGCAGGTCGCCCACTTACTGTATTGTGCCGGGATCTTCGAATGTAATGGGTATTCCAGTAGTCATGAATGCCATTGAGATGTTGTTGTAATAAACTTGCAAAACAAAACCAAAGACACTCTTTTTCCAGTGTTTCTGTTAAATTAACAACCCCACTGCTACATAGGTCATTAAATAGGTTAATCCACCATGATGTCTGGTGCTTGCGGAGAAATGACCACCAGCTTTCAATTATTTGGTTTCGTGGTGAAGGCACATACCGGTGACTATTTGGATCATTCCTAAAATAAGAGTGTATGCCTGCCATTAAACCGTTCTCTGTTCCTAAATCTGTAACCAGATCAATAGGGCAACCGTTGCATTCAGTAACTGCCTCAAGATAATACTTGGCTATGTTACTGGGAAGGTTGTTTGAACGGGTAACATACAACCAAATGATTTTCCTGCTCCAACCATCAATGCATCCATGGATAGGAAAGCCAAATGGTTTGAGCTTGTCGTAACCATCGCAGTGCCAAGCATAATTTGGTCCCGGATTGTGGTATACCCTTCTTTTTAATCGATGCCCTCTTCTCTCCATTGTTCCATCAGGGTCCAATTCTCTAAGCAGCAGCTCGACTACCGGGTGTGCCAGATGGAACGATAACCTTGTAAGCAATGTGGACCTTTAAGGATAGCGCATTTCTCACCAAATTAACATCGTACTTCGCAACTCAAACTGCTTAATGCGTCGCTTTAACGTGCTTAGACTCATCTCTTTGTCGTGATATTGACTCAAAAATCGACATATTTCTTCATTAGGTAAAACCTTTATAGAAATAGTAGCGAATCAGTTCCTCTTCCTGCTCTTGCGCATCCTCCCCGTCTAAATAATGGGTCTTACTACATCCCGGGCGTTCTTTTGTCAGCGCCTAACGGGTTTTCTAACCCTAACCCCCCGCCTAATTAGTTTACTAACCCTAACCCGTTAGGCGGGGGGTTAGGGTTATGGAGCGGTATCCGGTTCACAAATACAATGTGAGCTGTTTGATGATGTTGCGGCTTCACATCACGACATTATGGCATCTGAGTAAGGCAGTGTGCCTACATGACGTTTGTTACGACAGAACTGCTGGACATTACGTCTTACTACATTACGTTCTGCCTACATAATCTTATGTTACGTCAACACTGTTGGACATTAAGTCTTGATTACATTACGTTCTGCCTTCACAAACGTACACTCGTCATGACGTCGGAGCATCATCTGAAATGGCGGTCTATCGTCACGCGGTGAAAGGGTCAATAATTAATGATACGATGTTTCGGCTTGGAGTCTGGTGACTAACGGACAACGGTAATATAACTAAACAACATGGCCGCCGAAGAACAAGACGTTGCTCGTGCTGTTGGAGAGCAATCAGCCCTTTCCAAAGCTGTAAATTTGCTGGAAAGGTCAGTTAATTTACTAAAAGAGTCAAGAAGTAGTGGAAGTACTAGTGGAAACGATTTAACGGTTGAAAATGATGAGTTATTACAAAGTAGAGACTAGAGCAGTTGCAAACTACAGGTTAGTTGTTTTCCCGCCTAAATTATTCTGATAAGCCAAAGCAGTCAGTTTGGTAAAATTCTTAGACATTATGTCCAGAATGCGCATAATTTTTGACAATAATGTCTAGAAAGATACTGACAAGTGCAACTTTTTACATTGGCATTTTTGTTGATGAGGAAACCCGAAAAATCATAGCTCACCTTGGCAATTGCTGAGGCAAATAACGAGGACTATCATCATTAGCAATGTTGTACTTTATGTTAATTTTCGGGAAAATGTAAGCCAGTTATTTGTTTTTGAATGCTGGTAGATGATGAGGTAGACTGCCTAGAGTGGGATGCTACTGGAGGACCAGGAAATATATTCCTTCAAAAACAAATAACTGGCTTACATTTTCCCGAAAATTAACATAAAGTACAACATTGCTAATGATGATAGTCCTCGTTATTTGCCTCAGTAATTGCCAAGGTGAGCTATGATTTTTCGGGTTTGCCTCAACAAAAATGCCAATGTAAAAAGTTGCACTTGTCAGTATCTTTCTGTTCGTCAAAAATTATGCGCATTCTCGACATAATGTCTAAGAATTTTACCTGTTACAGCTTCAAAACAATATAATTATAAACTAAACTGACTAGTGCTTTGGCTTATCAGAATAATTTATGCGGGAAAACAACTAACCTGTAGTTTACAACTGCTCTACTTTGTAATAACTCGTCATTTTCAACCGTTAAATCGTTTCCACTACTTCTTGACTCTTTTAGTAAATTGACTGACCTTTCCAGCAAATTTACAGCTTTGGAAAGGGCTGATTGCTCTCCAACAGCACGAGCAACGTCTTGTTCTTCGGCGGCCATGTTGTTTAGTTATATTACCGTTGTCCGTTAGTCACCAGACTCCAAGCCGAAACATCGTATCATTATTTACCCTTTCACCGCGTGACGATAGACCGCCATTTCAGATGATGCTCCGACGTCGGAGCGTACGTTTGTGAAGGCAGAACGTAATGTAATCAAGACTTAATGTCCAACAGTGTTGACGTAACATAAGATTATGTAGGCAGAACGTAATGTAGTAAGACGTAATGTCCAGCAGTTCTGTCGTAACAAACGTCATGTAGGCACACTGCCTTACTCAGATGCCATAATGTCGTGATGTGAAGCCGCAACATCATATCAAACAGTTCACATTGTATTTGTGAACCGGATACCGCTCCATATAGGGTTAGGATCTTTTGTTGTGTTGGGGTTGGGTTTCCTTAATACTAATATGAAGGATCGTCCAGAAGACGAGTGCTCGCGGGCGCTGACAAAGAACGCCCGGGATGTAGTAAGAAATAATCTAACCTTTCCGCCATTGCAATCTCTTATGTATTTATTACACGACGTCTTACCAAATAGAGGTACGAGAAGTTCAATCTCGTACCCAGGGTCTTACCCCGCTACCCCTTTTGCCGTAGAGAAGTAAGTTTTGCCGTGGAGAAAAGTAAGTTTTGCCGTGGAGAAAAGTAAGTTTTGCCGTAGAGAAGTAAGTTTTGCCGTGGAGAAAAGTAAGTTTTGCCGTAGAGAAGTAAGTTTTGCCGTGGAGAAAAGTAAGTTTTGCCGTAGAGAAGTAAGTTTTGCCGTGGAGAAAAGTAAGTTTTGCCGTAGAGAAGTAAGTTTTGCCGTGGAGAAAAGTAAGTTTTGCCGTAGAGAAGTAAGTTTTGCCGTGGAGAAAAGTAAGTTTTGCCGTGGAGAAAAGTAAGTTTTGCCGTAGAGAAGTAAGTTTTGCCGTGGAGAAAAGTAAGTTTTGCCGTAGAGAAGTAAGTTTTGCCGTGGAGAAAAGTAAGTTTTGCCGTAGAGAAGTAAGTTTTGCCGTGGAGAAAAGTAAGTTTTGCCGTAGAGAAGTAAGTTTTGCCGTGGAGAAAAGTAAGTTTTGCCGTAGAGAAGTAAGTTTTGCCGTGGAGAAAAGTAAGTTTTGCCGTAGAGAAGTAAGTTTTGCCGTGGAGAAAAGTAAGTTTTGTCGTAGAGAAGTAAGTTTTGCCGTGGAGAAGTAAGTTTTTCCGTGACACTTGTGGGCCACCGTAATTCAGGCTGTACACAGGCTATTTACACAAGGGATAAGATTTGCTATATATCCGGGCGATGATCGAGGATGAGCATGAAATCTTGTTGGTCAGCAGTCACATTAACTGGATAACATGCGCGGCGGAGGCTCTGGGAACGAGATTGGATAACATCAAGAGAATCGAGGTGCCCAGGCGCTTATTTTGCTACCCACCGGATTTGCGGGAAAACACGCGGGGGATCCTGTCAGCACGTCCACGCAAAGCCCGCGCAACGTCATACAAGCGCCGAGGGACGAGGCTGGCAAACCCCCTTTACACAGGATAAATACTGCCAAATAGTAATTTCCACCAATATCATACTAGGAACAAGGCCAAACTCCATTTGCCAAGAGCTAAGACAAACTGGGGAAAACATAAATTAATTTACCACGCTCTGAACGATTATAATAATTTAAATTCAGACCTTTCTAATACTAAGTCACTCTCACTGTTCAAACTTAAATTAGGTAAATTATCCTCTTAATTACTAATATGTAATCATATCTATATCTTATTATCTTTTATTCACTTATTTCATTTATGTCACACAGGGCCCCATTGAAAAACACTTCGGTGACATGGGCTCCCTGTTTAAATATTATTATTATTATTATTATTATTATCTAAGCCTGAAACCGCCGCCATTTTGAATACCGTTGAGGAAATGGTAATGTACCGCTGATAATGTCGTGGGCTCAGATGTCCTCGAATTCTACGCTTTTTCCGGATCGGTAAGTTTTATCGGGAAAATTGCTGAGTTGATTTGAATAAAAATAAAAGAGATCTTCCCACATTGAAAATTGTCTTCAGAGAAAATTAGAGTAAAATGCGCTGGACATTAGTATTGCGTTTCTACGGCAAATGAATGCCTAGCTATAGCTGGGGTACAAATGAAGCGAAACATACTAGCAAACTAGGAAGAGAGAGAATTAGGACAGAGCATTCTGATAGAATGTTGGTATAATTCTGATGCCATTTTTCTCGATAATGCACGCGAAGAATCTTCCTTAGCTTTGGCAGGGACAAGTAACGTAATGTCTCCACATAGCTTCGTAGCCCAACTCTGACTCCTGTGATGTGTTCCTCTGTTTCTTTATTTTATTCTATATTATGGAAATTATGATGTTTCATATTTAATATTGAAAGAAAGCGATGCTTATGATACTGCGGCGCTATGGCGGTGATTTGAAACTCAAAACAGCTGTCACTGGGTGCCACGTGAATACGCGTGACGATCACTGAAATCTGAGACGATACAACACTGATGTGCGGGATAACACGCTGTGCGGGAAAACACACGCGAGAGAACTTCTCCGCGCGTGTTTTATCACACAGCGGGGCACGAGTATTCACGTGGCACCCAGTGACAGCTGTTTCGAGTTTCAAATTACTGCGCGTGCAATTGTCGTCTCAGCTTTCAGTGATCGTCACGCGTAACCGGTGAGAGCTGTTTCGAGTTTCAAATTACCGCGCGTGCAGCCGTGCACTATTCACATGAGCGCCGCGGTACCATAAGCATCGCTTTCTTTCAAATTAAATATAAAACATCAGAATTTCCATAATATAGAATAAAATAGAAAAACACATCACAGGCGTCAGAGTTGGGCTCCCTGTGCTGTGCAGAGAAATAACGCCGATGATACGAAAGTGAGTTTTATTTCCAGAAATTTAGAACTCGCGACGCAAAAACGATGAATTTGCCGTAAGCTTTGCCGTAAGCTCTAGCGCGATGGGAACAACAGATTTAACAGCGTCATTGTCAATTCTGTTCCTTGCTCGACCTGTGCTTGCGCTTGATTGAGGACCATCACTACGATTTTACTTCAAAGTAAATTTTACTCTTTAATCATGGGTTTAACCCAAGTCAAACACCTGAACGTTCACGCACTCTTAGGTCTACTGTAGATGTTTACATTCTATATATCGTGCAACTGTCAACTCATTATTATCAGTCATTCTGACAAAAACTATATCATGCGACAGAAACTTTTTAACAACTAAAACGCAACAAAAATTGTGTTAAGCGCGAAAGCTATGTTTTCTAATGACACAATGCCGGAGCATGTTGTTTCTCGTGACTACAAAATAATAAAATAAACATCACCAGCTCTTGCGTTAGACGTACAGATTTCTTTTAATTTAGCCTGTTTTCAAGTCTCCAACAATTTTCAAGTGTCCAATGTTAACAGGGGTAAAAAAGTTGCAAAAACTTAGAAAAGTCTTATATATACCAATTTAAAAAGGTGGACTTGGCTTGCAAGTGCCTTATCCGTCCGATTCTTTGACGTTCGTTTTGGATGAATCATTGATATCTGACGAGTAAAAAACTGCAGGCGTTCTTCGTTAAAATGTCTTCATTATACATTTTTGCAGCTGGGTTTTCCGGCGAAAGGACATGCATGGCAAATCCTGAAAAGAGCGACATATTACCAGAAATTTTAGCCATGAATGCATATAAAGACTTTTCGTTCTGTCACAAACCCTCAAAACGAAGACTGTATATTTAAAATATATTTCGAGTATGCACAAAAGCTTAAACGTTGGGCAGCACATTTACAGCAAGTGTGTAACAGATGTTTTCTTGCTTTACTCGAGACGCAATCGAAAAACAAGCTGAATTAAAGATGTTTTGACTTTTTCTGTAGTCCTGCACGCCAAAGCTCCCCAACCATTTTCGCCGACCTTCCGCGCGTGGAGGCAAAATGCCCTGAGGTTGCGCCATATTAATGAATATTGCTAGTGACTGGATTGTTTGCGGTTGGCTTTGGCGTCAGGACTACTACAGGAAAAGTCAAAACATCTTTAATTCAGCTTGTTTTTCGATTGCGTCTGATCGAGCAAAGCAAGAAAACAGCTGTTGCATATTTGCTGTAAATTCGCTGCCCAATGCTAACAGTGATGAAAACGTTAGAAGTCTTAGTGTGCAAATTCACTCCATGTCAACTGTCAAGCTTTTTATATAAGATCTGCCAAGCCCTCTCGCAAGTACAACATTCCCATGATGCTGCGAGGGCTTGTGGAGGAATTATGTGCAGACCCCGTTTACACGATTCAGAACACGTTATATACATTAGTTGGAATACGTCATCTGAAAATACCCCAATATTGATTTCATACCGCTCTCGAATGTATATAGGCAGAGAACTTTTCAAAACGAGTTGCGTTTATCATGATTTTCCTTCCATTTTACCACAAGGTAGTCCTTTCATCTATAAAGCTGGCATCCAGAGGGCCCTGCATAATCCAACCTGTGTATTGTGTTTTAAAAATTTATCGTTTCCATTTTAAGGAGCCGTCTTTTTTAAATTAGCTACTTTTGCAGGTAATGAAACGATCACAAGGAGGGGGGCTGTTAAAAAGCGACACCTTAAACCTAACCCTAATTATAGCTAACGGCCTAATTTAACAAAAAATAAAGACCAGACAAACAGAAAGGTCCTGAGTCATCCCTTTTATTAACCATTTCCGCAAAGAGTGTCCTCTATTTTGTGTACGGCCTCGAAGACATTTCAGTAATATCGCCTTTAATTATTGATGTCCTATAAAATCCTATTAGCCATTCAGCTAATAATTATAGTTTTCCTTCGTTTATATAACGAACATCAGGACAGCTTTTCTCAGACCAAGTTGCGGAATTGGAGAGTAAAAACAGAAGCTGCTGCAAATTTGTGTGAAGTTATCTTGGTTTTCAATCGACCAAACCCTCTTTGGTTTCTTTGTTGGTGTATATCTTGCGTTCTCGTGCCGTTGAAATTAGGTGGATATTTAATAAGGAACAACGGGGAAGAGATAAGCAGGTTATCTTGCTCAGGTAAGAGAAGTAAAAATAATCTCTATAGTCTAGTTTTCTGCATTATTTTTAATAGTTATATCAAACTAACAGTATATTGTAATGTTAATTATCAAAACGTTTAGAAAGCGGTTCTTAAATAATGTCCACTGTGTCTTAAATGCATTTTCTTCTTTACGAGGCTTAAAAATGACAGCTCGTCCATCAAAGCGACCAGATTATTCCTCAAAAGGAAACAGCCAAAAACGCGTTCTCTCATATTGTGTTCTCTTTCGCCTGGTTGTTTTACTCAGTGCTTTGTATAACGCATACCAGTTTGCGCCTTCAAAGAAAAGTAAGTTCAAATTTTGTTTTAAAAGTATTTTTATATTTATGTTCTTAATTCGTGGGTAAAGTTTTACTGTATTTTTGTGCAACTTATTGTTGTTTGTTTTAATTCACAAGTTCGAAACGGACTTAAAAGAATTTAAAAACTCCGTCGTAGTCAATACATATAACACTCGTTTGTGAACTTTTAATGAAGGTGTTGGTTCAAATGCTTCCCAATCTACGGAATCATCGTCATCTGCAGTAATGAATGATATTCAAATACGTTCAAATGAAGGTAACCAACTATCCTGCACCATCGTTGACGACAAGACGTTTTCAAAAGTTAAGGAGAAACGGGAAATGAATAACATGAAGCCTAATGCTAGTGGCCTAAATCTCGTTGATAAAAGCAAGGTTAACTACTTTGAAAATAACAGGATCGAGGTAATTAGTTGACGATTAAATATTCGACTAAATGTGTCCTATATGTGTTTTTCCCGTTCTTGTGTTATACTCGTTTTTGCTTATGTTCTACTTGTTATTGTTCTCGTTCTCGCGCTTGTTCTTACTCTTGTTTTTGTTCTCGCTCTTGTTGATCTGGTTAATGTTCTTGTTCTTGTTCTTGTTCTCGTTCTCGCGCTTGTTCTTACTTTCGTTTTTGTACTTGTTCTCGTTCTCGTTCTCGTTCTTGTTCTTGCTCTCGTTCTTGTTCTTGTTCTTGTTCTTGTTCTTGTTCTTGTTCGTGTTCTTGTTCTTGTTCTCGTTCTCGTTCTTGTTCTCGTTCTTGTTCTTGTTCTCGTTCTTGTTCTTGTTCTCGTTCTGGTTCTCGTTCTCGTTCTCGTTCTCGCTCTTGTTCTCGTTCTCGCTCTTGTTCTTGTTCTTGTTCTCGTTCTTGTTCTCTTGTTCTCTTTCTTTTCCTTCTTCTTTTTCTTGTTCTTTTTGTTGTTCTTGTTCTTGTTCTTTTTCTTGTTCTCGTTCTTGTTCTCTTTCTTTTTGTTGTTCCTGTTCTTGTTCTCGTTCTGTTCTCGTTCTCCTTATTGTTCTTGTTCTCGTTCTTGTTCTTGTTCTCGTTCTCGTTCTCGCTCTCGTTCTCGTTCTCGCTCTTGTTCTCCTTCTTGTTCTTGTTATTGTTCTCGTTCTCTTGTTCTCTTTCTTTTCCTTCTTCTTTTCCTTGTTCTCGTTCTTGTTCTTTTTGTTGTTCTTGTTCTTGTTTTTTTCTTGTTCTCGTTCTTGTTCTCTTTCTTTTTGTTGTTCCTGTTGTTGTTGTTGTTGTTGTTGTTGTTGTTGTTGTTGTTGTTCTTTTTCTTTTTCTTGTTCTCGACTTCTCGTTCTCTTTCGTTTTCTTGTTCTTGTTCTCGTTCTCGTTCTCGTTCTCGTTCTTTTTCTTGTTCTTGTTCTTGTTCTCGTTCTTGTTCTCTTTCCTTTTCTTGTTCTTGTTCTCGTTCTCGTTCTCTTTCTTTTTCTTGTTCTTGTTCTTGTTCTCGTTCTTGTTCTTGTTCTCTTTCCTTTTCTTGTTCTTGTTCTTGTTCTTGTTCGTGTTCTTGTTCTTGTTCTCGTTCTCGCGCTTGTTCTTGTTCTTGTTCTTGTTCTTGTTCTTGTTCTAGTTCTTGTTCTCGCTCTCGTTCTCGTTCTTGTTCTTGTTCTCGTTCTGTTCTCGTTCTCGTTCTTGTTCTTGTTCTTGTTCTCGTTCTTGTTCTCGTTCTGGTTCTAGTTCTCGTTCTCGTTCTCGTTCTCGCTCTCGTTCTCGTTCTCGCTCTTGTTCTCGTTCTTGTTCTTGTTCTTGTTCTTGTTCTTGTTCTCTTGTTCTCTTTCTTTTCCTTCTTCTTGTTCTTGTTCTCGTTCTTGTTCTCTTTCTTTTTTTCTCTTGCTAATGTCGTCGTATTCTTTTTTCTTTTCTAAGTTGGTCTTTTTAAGTATCTGTGCCCACCTGTCTACCAGTTGAGCTAGTCAGCTAGCGTGCTAGTATAGTACATCTTAAGTGAAGGAGATATTCTCGCGCATATAGGTATAACTTAACACTTATCTGTGGGGATGTGCAGTATCTCTCATGAAAATATATCAAAGGATGTTAACCTATTTATACTTTTTATATTTTTAGAAATCAAAGACAACACTTTGCGAGGCAGACAAGAAACAAAGGACTCATGATATTTCAGGTACTTTCATTATTTAATTCAGTACGTTACAGTATTTTTTAAAGTTTTTTATTACTAACTTTATTACTATACTTGCAAATCTGAAAATCACTTGCCCAAGGTGGGATGCCACGCGCTGAAAGTATACTCGTATATGATCAACTTGAAGTTTACCTTTTAAGTGATTTCGTTTCAGGTTAACGCGATGGTGAAGCCATCAAAATGGCGTGTTCTGCTTCATAAATATAAAACATTTTCAATGTTTCCAGCTGTACAAAAACACAAGTGGCGGTTTAGAAGAAATCGGCACACAAATATGTACCTCACTCGATGTTAGAGGACAAATCGTGATCACGTAATTTGCATCGTTTAGTTCGCCAACTAATTTTTGTTATAGCATTTTTTTGGATATGAAAGATTACAATCTCGTTGTTAACTCCGACCCATTGTTTAGTAGGTACTGCGAGAAATTTGTAAAGTGTCTGGTACCTTGAATTATTTTTCATCTGTTAGTAAATAAACTTGTAGCAATCTCACGAGCTCTGCTGCTCTATATCATACGAGTTTATGAGTGAATTTCTTCATTAATAATGAACTTGATAGATCTGCTTGCGTTACCACGTTAATATCTGTTCCTGCATCTCACTCATTTTACGATTATTTTGTTTTCTTCGGATAGATGATCGAAAACGTTTTCACGACATACTGATGAGCGCAATTTTGAAAGCAAAGTCAAGGTAAGGTTTACATCCTTGGGTTGTAATATATTTTGGTTCTGGTTTTTTGAGACATGAGTTTGTGAAGCAAAAGGTCAAAAGGAAGGAGGAGCGAGCAAGGCAAATATTAGCAGTAAATATTTATTTATGGGGGAGTTAATACAAATTGTGAAGTCAATATAACATGGAAATTATTAAAATTATATTCTCCAGGGCCATCACTGAAGGAAGAGGGAGGGAGGAAGACAAGGGGAAAAGCAAACGCAACTTTTTTGGGGCCAAATTTCTATATCTTCCAGAAATAGTTTTCGAAAAATAAATCGCCTGATGTCTTCGATGAAAACTGACGACAAGATCGATCCTTGGTTTTTTGAAAAGAATCCGATTTTGGCGTATGTTTTCGAACAAGTAAGCATGTCATATCCTGCATCGCTGTACGTATATACATACACAGACATACACAATACACAACACATATACGCACTGCATGACTCGCACTAATTAGAATCGAAATATGGAATTCTATTCCACCTGTTATTAGAAAATCAGATATTCTTAGTGTTTTTAAAAGTTATCTAAAATACCATAATGATCACTAGTAACTTCACATAATATTATACTGTGCATGTATATATTAGTTTTTATACTCATAAATGTTATTGTAATTTGTTAGATTTTACCTCCACAGGGTCATTAGGGAGTCTTTATTTAATGAGGGTGGTACGTAATAGTGCAAAAGCACTAACAAACTAGTAGTTGTAAATAAAGCTTTCATTCATTCATTCGTTCGTTCATTCATTCATTCATTCTTTCATTCACTTTTAAATAAAGCTTATTTATATTATAACCCAGACACACACATGGACATGTCACTGACATGGACATGAACACACCTTAAAGTGCATATACGAGAATTTTCAATTTTTTTCTAAAAATCGGCCGTATCGAGACGATTCTAACGATATATAATATACCTTAAACGGATAAAAACTTCTCGAGATATCTTGCATCAAACATAGCAAAAATATTGTTTTTCCAAAACATGGCCGGGAGAAAAGAGTCTGAGTCCGAATAACGTTGATGACGTCAAATCGGGAACAAGCTGTAAGACGACTACAGACAGGCTGCAGCGATTTATCGATTACTCTGTATTTTGTGACAATGTCTACATCTGGATCTTACTCAGACGAAAGTTCAACAGTGGACACGCATTTGGAGGTGCGTGAAAGCATTGGGTTCTGACGACGTCCTACAAGATGTCGAAACGCCACTATCAGCAAAATTCTACTTACAGTGTACGCATCTTCCAAACTTTGGCGATACCTTCGACGATATTTATACGACTTTAGTTATATACTTCGAAGCTGATAATCTTAAAGCCTATTTATTCACGCGAAATCCAGAATGATGTGTAACACATGATGGTACACATCAACTATTAGTATTATTTGGGCTAATTCCTCCTAAACTAAAATAATATATTGTCCCTCCTCAGTAGTCAATAATTTCTCCAGGAACAGGCGCTTAGCTTTTTATTTATTAATTTCAATCTAGTGACACAACATTTAAACTTTTGGGGGTTTGTACAATCAATATCATAATATAGAGAATTTATTCTCTCAGCTTGTCGATGGTCATTGGGAAGGCTGATAATAATATTATAACCATCATCTGTGTATCAGTCAATTCGAACAAAATTTAAAACAAGTGGGGATGAATTTACAGGCTTTGAGGAAGATGACTCAGACTGGTATAACACAATTTATAACAACTTTATATTGATTGCCTTGGGCAATCTAAAACATTCTTATGACCCTTCATGCATGGCTTGGCTCTTTGGCTTTGTGTTGTTTCCTCAACTTGAGATACTACAAAATAACACAAAGTAAAAAAACTTGTTAAAATACTTTAGTAATCCTCAAAATCATTGTGCCATAAAGACAATTTGTTCATGTTATTATGTAATTCGGTTTCCAATTGCATTGGCTCATCATCCTTCAAACAAATACAAAAAAATAGATAAATATAGTAAGCACATGAGTTATCATCAGTTTCAACATATTCGTGTATTAAAACTGTATATGGAAAAGTGGCTTTAATATAACATAGCCATATTTGTGTATTTTTACCCTCGTTAAATAAAGTCTCAAACCAAAAAATTACCAAGTCAGTGCCTGTAACTGGAGAAGACTTGCAGCTGACAAGATGTTCAATGACAATTATTTTCTTGGTCTGTTATTTATAATTACAGTAAATAGTTATTTATAGTGGCTTATTGTTTTGATAAAAATTATTTAAAATATGTTCTCACCTTGCGTCATAATAATATCGCTCTTGCCGCTCGCCATGAAAGTTCTTCGCGATCATCTGCGATAAATACGGATATTTATAGGAGGTTATTCCAATTTCGTCTCTCTTTAGCCACGGAATGTAGGCCTTCGTTGGTTTTTCGTTCTAACATAATCGTGCGGATTGAAGTGTTTAGGCAGCTACCGGCCATTTTGCGCGCTTGCGCTCAACAAAATCTATCCAACGTTGCCGTATTTCTATTGCCTCTGGTCTCAAATCACCAGCATAAGATATCTTATGCAGTATTATACCATTCTCAGGGTCTGGCTTGTTGGAACACCCGTATACAACGCATCGCTAAGGGATTTTGTCCGCAGTTGGATCGGTAAAACCAAATAAACAACTGTAGTCGCCTTACAGCTCGTTCCCGATTTGACGCGATCAGCGTTATTCGGACTCAGACTCTTTTCTCCCGGCCATGTTTTGAAAAACTCATGTTTGGAACAAGATATCTCGAGAAGTTTTTATCCGTTTAAGATATGTTATATATCGTTAGAATCGTCTCGATACGGCTGATTTTTAGAAAAAAATTGAAAATTCTCGTATATGCACTTTAACTTGAAAACAAAATTATGTGTAATATTTTTATAAACGTTTAGAAAAAGTGGTACCAAAAATACCTACAAGTCATATGTTCCCAAGGCAAGCATGGGAAATGGGCAGAAAATGCAGTTAGAAACCTTGGTTTGGAAAAAGCTGCAAGAAATTGTCAGGATTCCAAACTGAATTTAACCTTTCGGTGGAAAGATGATAAGGTGATTAGGTTTTTTAAATCTTTGGATAAAAGTTAACCTTCACAGTGTGGTGTTTCCAAAATAGCTGACCAGAAATTTCGATTAAGCCCTTCTCTCTATTATGCCCCTACTTGGCTCTCCGATTTTGGAATTAGCCCCCTGTCTATTGAGCGATCTCATTTTTTAGCCCTCTCTATTGATCCCCATTCTATTGAATCCCTTGTCTATCAAGCCCCTCTCTATTGCACCCCCTCTCTATTGCGCCCCCGCTCTATTGAACCCTAGCTCTCTATTGAACTACATCTCAAAAGGCCTGAAATTCAATACATTTCTGGTTAAACACAACCTAAAAAACAAACATTCTGATAGGGATTAAATCCCACAATACTAAATCGCGGATGGGATACGTTGAGCTATCTCGACTTGCGTGGAAGAACAAAGGATATTCTAGAACAAGCACATTACAGCAACTTTCGAATTATCTGACGTACAATCTTAGTTCGTGTAGCTCAATTAGCTTTATCACCTTAGTCCAGTGACTAGAGCATCTCACTGATCGTAATGTGTGCTTGCATGTTTCAGAAAGTTACAAGTTGAACACATATGTATCCTAAATTCGCTTTGCTATATAATTTCATTTTCACTAAGTATTGCTGTTTTCCATTTAAAAATCCTTTTCAGGTCGACGAAGACGAAAACTCAGCTATATATACCATTCTCTACGTTGGTTGTGTGTCAATATTGTTTGCAATACTGATCCTAAACCTTATAAACCTGTAAGTTAGTGCTGTATACATACCTTTGTGAATAGATTGGTAGAGAAATAGTAAGCTAGATAGGTTATAACTATAATATAGGACGTTTGCTGCGTGGGTATCTTGCCGACTGTCTGCATGCTTTGTTTGCTTGGTTGCTTGTTTAAGTTGATTTGTTGGATTGTTGACTGATTAGTTGGCTAATTGGTTGATTTAATTGGAATATGGTAGACTGGTTCTTCGTGGTTGGCTAATTTTTTGGTCCCCATGGTCTTAATGAACGTCAATTTTCTTATTTCATTTCCTACAAGATTTTTTATTTTATAGTTTAAGGAATTTGTATTATTAGCTCATGCACGTTCATTCCTTTTCAAGTTTTTGTTTCCTATCGCTTTACTCCCACCGATAGTCCCTCGAGTATTAAACCTGTCATTACAGCCTTGACTACAGTAAACACCCGCTATGAAGAACCTTCCAACTATAAGAACCTCAGGCTGAAATTAAGGATTTTGTGCCCCTCTCAATAAGAACCTGTTTGAGCCTGATATTTGAAATGGGTTCTTATGTCACAAAATCAATTTATAATTCCACTGTAGCAAAGTCACAAATGATGATGACACCAACATCTGGTTGCAGTTCCTTATCTTTTATGTACAATAATGTACAATGCATTTACATGTTGACGTAGATCTCAAAATTATAGTTCGGTACATCCAGTATTTCAGATCACAATAAATTATAGTCTGTTCAGTTTGCAGATACTTACTGTTTTCTTATAGGGATTAAATAAACCATTAAATAGATAAAGTACTACAGTATATTTATAAGAACCTAATTTATAAGAACCTAACACCCTGATTTTTTGTTAGATATCAAATATATAAGAACCTATCCCAGGCTGGTTTGGAAAAATGTAGGTTCTTCATAGTGGTTGTTCACTGTAGTTCTCCCTTCCCCTCTGTCTGTTTGCGATCGACTGTAAAAAATAGCAAATGATTTAACATTTTCGCATCTCATTTACTATCGAGTTAGAGATGCAACTTTCCAAGAACATCTACAACTTTCTCGAACGCTTCTGATTGGTCGCTTGAAATTCCCGTTCTCCGTCGAGAAATACGATCCTAGCCAATAATAAGCGGTATTGTGATAAATCTAGGTAAGTCTTCATCTTGCAGGGATATAGCGAACCCATACCACTAAACAAGAGATTAAGGGGCACTTAAAATAACCGCTAACCCCAAAACAACTTAGACCCTAACCCCCCCCCCCCCCCGCCTAATGAGTTTTCTAACCCTAACCCTAACAAAATTTCCCTTAATCTCTTGTTTAGTGGTATGGGTTCGCTATATCCCTGCTGTGCAAGATAAAGTACTTACGTAAATCTATTTCTAGTATTCCAACTAGAAAACGGTGAAGGCTAAAATGTATGACTCAAAAGGACCTTTATGTTTTTGTCTGGTCTTTATTTTTCGTTATAGGTTAAGGTTAGCTACGGTGAGGGTTAGGATTAAGGTTAGGATTAGTGCTAGGATTAGAAGTTCTAGAAAATGTGAAGATCCTTTTGAGTCATCCCTTTTAGCCTTTACCCTAGAAAACTCGCATTTTTCACGTTAGGTTCCTGCAAGTCATCAAACCGAGCAATTCAACATTTCTGCTCCGAAACACATTCTACCACTCGACATCATCGAAGATCTTGTTTGTGACTCTTGGTTTGCTCTTGTCTCGTGCACCAGTTGGCAGTGATGTCACAGTATCAACCCAGGGAACCTACTTTCAGAATCATGCCCCAGGACGTAAGTAAAGAATGTTTGCTTTACCCTCTTGTGACGTCACACGCATAACGAAAATAAATCATGTCGGATGAGAGGATTGTCTTTGGTCAAAAATAGTGCTGTTGTAGTCAAAAATTTGAAATTATAAGTTGGCAATATCCTTTTTTTCTCTTGTTTTTTATTGGTTATATTTTCACATATGAAAAGCTTGTAGGTTTGAAATTTTGGCATGTTCTCGTAAGTAGAATCGTCAAGAATTCTCACTTTTCAATACATATAGACACAATAGACAATAAGATTTCCTGGTTTTTAATACATCAACGCATTATGTATCAGTCAAATCCAACTTAGATAATACAGTTATCTGAGCCTCGTTCCCTTTGGGCAGCACCAAAAGGCAGGTCAGGGGGTCAGGTGCAATTGAATTGCCACTCCCCCCATTAGCATTGCATGTTGTTCGAGTGTCAGAGGGAGGAGTTTAAGCCTTAAAGGTGCAGTCCAGTCCGTTCTGCGCATGTATGATATTTCAAATGTTGGGGACCCCACATGTCAACAAACTTTAACGGAATAGATTTGCGACAGTTCGAAAGCGAGTATTCGTTAAATGTGACGAAGGCACGAGTGGTATAGTTTGATATATTATCCACATTTAGGAACCAAACAGCTTCTTATAACACGCTTTTTAGGCGGAAAAGCTCTGCAATACTATGCTCCGTGTGAAAAAAATCCGCAATACTTCATGTTCAATGTTTATATAACGCAATGTAAACAAACGATGTAAACAGAAACGTGGACATGCGCAGAATGGACTGGACGGCACCTTTAAGTCTACAGCCTACAGTAGACATATTTAGCATAATGACATACCTAGGAGGTAAAGGGTTAACACCAGTGCCTTGTAAATAGTATTTATATAATGATTTGATATTTGAAAACACTGAAAATTGCTGTTATTGCTTTCATGTTTCCTCAGCACAGCGGGGCATTTACACCTGCATTTCAACCCCACTGCGGGGAATTAGCATCATTTTTGAAAAAAATGTCAAATGCCCGGGTGTTGGCCCGGGGGAGGGGGGGGGGGGATGGGCACGCTTGGATTTGACTGGTACATTATGGCTTCGCTTTCCTAGCCTGAAAACCAGCCGTCCATCTGGAACGAATGAGATGGACGGCTGGTTTTCAGGCTATCGCCTCCTATTCTGTGCTATCGCTTTCCTACAAGCATACCATTCAAAAAGCGCCCCCATCTTTACAAATCAGCGGCTACATATCAACTGATACTTCATTACAAATACGATATTTCGTTTCTTAACAGGTGACGGTAAAAAACTGTATGTATTATATCCGTGAAAGATGTAATAAATCATGTGACCATGTGTTTTACATTGTCCATGAAACCACAATCTCTGACCTTCTGATGAGTGACGAGCAATGATCGGTGACGAGATAGTAGAACCTGGGCCCGGTTGTATCTTTAGCTGGTATTTAAATCGTATAGTTAAGAGTTTTATACAACTGGCCCCTGATGATCAGAGAGATGCTCTTAGCAGTGAGGTACATGGACTAAGATGGTAGAACGAAGGTTACATATATGTGAACCTGTAACGGGATGATCGTCAGTGAGATGATGCAAATATTGAGCTACATGGACTCAAATGTTATATATATGTGCTGTGTAAATCTGTGAACTTCATGGACAGTACAGATGCCGGTGAGCTGAAGTTTCATATGTAATTATGATGTAATGTGGTGCCGTGTGGGACGTTTATGCGCGTCTATTTAAGGACACTCATGGTCCTGTCCAAGGACAAAAGAAACTTTTTCTAAATAATTTGACGCAACGAATTTTCACACTTTTTTTCATTTACTCTTTCCTATACGGCTGAAAAACATCCAAAATTGAACCACCTCTTTGTTCTATTGATATCTCTGGAAATAACCATAACCAAAATAACCAAAGCTATACATTTTCTGAAGCCCCAATAAACTGGCTATTACGAATGCTTTTACATTTCCCGAACAAGACACATGTGTTAATATAAATTAGCATTAATTATAAGAAATTAGGTTGAAAAACCTTCATTTTTCTAGAAAAGCCCATCTTGCACGCCATCGCCATTTCCATGATGCAGCGTAGCATCATGAAAATTCAAAATGGCACCAATCGCAGAGTTTTTTTTATCAAATCAAATCAAACTTGGCGGGCGTGTGAGTGGATGTCATGTGCCTGGTGCTTGTCGATTTCCTTGTGTCATTTTCGACTCATGAGTCATGACTTCATCAGTCTTGTACGGCCCATTTTGACTGGGCCGAATAGGAAAGATTTAATTATAAAATAGATAGTTAACGGCAGTAATATTCTTATTGTGTTATAGGTTATCTTAAAGGCCATGTCAACGAATCTTTCGTTGTCTCAACACGGATTGAATGCCACATGAAATGTGATACTCTTCACTCAATATGGCATGTCCCTTAACTACATTGAAAACGAAGGAACAAATATTTGCGAGATAAATAACGAAACCCAATATTGTGCTCTGCCTGGAGAATTTATTGTCAAAGAAAACTCATTTTATGTCGAAACGATACCAGAAAATAACAATCGAGTGAGTATCTTTTTTATTCTAAAGTTTACCGGCTACTGGTTTGTCAAATTCCTAACTAATTACACAGCATAGATGCGTTAACAGAGCTCGAAATAAACTCTGTCCTTATAGTCCCGGACAACGAAAATTAGGCTTCGCACAACTTTAGTAGTTTAGTCAATAAAGAATTGTTTGAAAATATTCTGGCCAGTCAGATTACCATTGTTATTGGTACATTTATATTTAAACTTGTATAACGTTTATTATTAATTGTAAAATTCATTAATAATTCATGAAGACAATTCAAAAGAAATTAATATTTAATCAGCATCTTTAACACAGGATAAAACATTGATTAATAAAATATCAATGTTTTATCAAAGTTAACTTGCTCAAATTGAGATTTTTCGGAGTTAAAATAATTTGTTTGTACCGTTTCTACAAATTCAAAACAAAGTTGCATCACTATATATATTCCATTCATTTTACAAGTTCGTTAAAACATTCTCGGCCGAGACTTGATCGAGTACACGTCTTTCTTTTACAGGTATACTGTTCCACTTGTGGATACCGAGGAGTTATTACAAAAACGAAGGAAACACCAGGTTTTACGTGTTTATGCAAAAACCTATTTTATGGAGACAGATGTCAGCATAATCATTCAGGTAAATTATTATTCCTACGACCACAATTACACAACTGCTATGTTTTCTCCCATTCCCACTTGTTCTTTTATTCTTATTTCCTCTCCCACTCCTACTACCACTTCAACTTGCGCTCCTCCCAACAGAGGTGTTGAATATCGAAATGGTTAGAAAATAGTATATTTAGCATAAACGCAGATATTCCAAACATTTATATCATATGGATAACCATATAATATATTCGGCAACTCTTGACACTTTCGACTTAACATCAGTGTTCTTCAGCAGGGATTTTTGAAGGGGTGAAGGTGTAAGTGCAAGTGTGTTATAGATTCAGGTTGTAGTATTGAATAGTCAATAGTCAATAATGAGCGATTCGTTGAATAGCTGTAATAAAATTGCCGACTTCACAGAATAGTTTAATATTAAACTTTGGGAACAGTTTTATCTTTGACTGCTCTAAGATAGTTTTGAGTTCTGTATTGTATCCTACTTTTGTCTTTTGTCCTACTTTTTTTTTTGTAATCTTAACTTATTTACAGCTCCCCTATGAATACCATTCTTGTTATTGATTGGGCGGTTAAACCTGTTTAAATAAATTCATCTACGAGTAATATTATATATTATCATTCACTTTAATATTTCTACTGTTTTGATTGGTTGATTTACCTGCAAATAACTGCGTGCAAATATCGATTCAGCTGCAAATAACTGGTGCAAATACTTTATTGAGCATGCGCACATGGAAAATGATTCGTCAGCTTGAATTGAAAAAGCGATTTGTCGTCTTTACTTGAGGAAAAGGACGCCGAAAACACAAAAAAGGCAACCAAAGTTGCTTTAAACCTATTTCGAGGGTATTTACAAGAAAAAGGATTGAGTGAAGCTGAGCTATTGACGTCTAAAGTTAAACTTGCGACGGTGAATGATAAAACAATTATTGAACTCGGCTATCGCAAAATATCGTGATTTATCAGTGGCTCGCAGATCAATTATTTGCCTTCGGCATCGGCAAATAATTGATCTGCTCGCCACTGATAAATCACGATATTTTGCTCAACCTCGTCCAATAATTGTATAATATCATCCTTTTTAAAAAAGCAAGGCCTTAAAGGGGAACTATAGTCAAAAAACAAATTACATAAAAAGGTTAAGTATAATGTTTAGAAATGTTAATAATTTTACGGTGTCTGCTCTTGTACTCGAGAAATAACATTTTCATTCTCGTATTTGGGCTCTTACTTCGTGTACCGGACACAGAATATTAGAGTTTGCTCGACTGCTCAAGCTCGATGTACAGCGGTAATTTCTTTTCAATGTTGACGTCATTGAGCAGCCGCACGTTGTAACCAATAAATTATTGGCATTATCTTAGCATTGTAACCAATAAGTTATTGGATTATAACCAACCCCAAAACAACAAAGATCCTAACCCCCGTCTAACAATTTTTCTAACCCTAACCCCCCGTCCGTATTTTCGCCGTCCCGAACCCCCAGCCATCCACTCCCCTAAGACCATGAATGTGGGACTAGTAATCGACTGTTACACGCATGCGCTTACAATTGTACTACAATCCATTTCAATAACTTATTGGTTATAATGCTAAGATAATACCAATAATTTATTGGTTACAACGTGCGGAATGTATTGAGTGCAAGGACTCAATGACGTCAAAATTGAACCGCTGTACATAGATAGACCTTCAAACACTAAAATGGTGAACCGCTGTACATAGACCTTCAAGACACTAAAATGGCGGTGTCCAGAAGCATAAAATACGAGAATGAAAACGTTATTTCTTGAGTACAAAAGCAGATATCGTAAAACTATTATCATTTCTAAACATAATACTAAAAGGCCTTTTATTTAAAAGTAATTTGTTTTTTGGAACATAAACCTTGTTAAAATGAAACTAAATATCCCCTCATTTTACTCTTAAACTATATTATAAACAACGGAATGAGTTTTCATTCCCGAATGAACTCATACCAGTTCTGTTGAAATCTCTTTATTTGTTTAGATGAATAAAATTTTATTCCGGAACGAAATTTCATACTGGTATCATGTAAACTGGGTGGTACGAGATTTTATTCTGGAATGAAATGATGGGTGTGCCTATTTTAACCAATCAGGATTATTCTATAATTAGTGTTAATTCATGCCATTTCAGTACCGGAATCACAATTCCTATGTAAACGCGATATGACTTTTTAATTCGTTTCGGAATGAAACTCATTGATCCGGAATCATCAAAATAGCCTCTAAGTAAGAGTTAGATCCCGAGAAGGAGGGCTTTATGCTATATAAAGCCCAGAGGACGCGCAGCGTCCGAGGGATTTATATAGCATAAAGCCCGACATTCGAGGGATCTAACTGATTTAGTTCATGATTGAGGAGGTTTTCCAGACAAAGATTTCCCTAGTTTTTTCCTTCATTTCTTATCTAATTAGTATTCAATATCGTCCATGCATTGTCAATATAATAATTATTAAGTGCCAATGAATCGAAAATTAAGTTTGTCTTATTTGAAAGAATTCTTAAAACAATGAGGAATAACAATTTACAGGTCTTCCATATTTAACTTACTTTTTGAGATATTTTAAACTTATTCAATTGAGATAATCTATGACGTAGCAAGTTGTACACAACATTGGAAAATCCTGTATACAGTATCTTAAAGATTATTGAACGAAATCACTTGAAGCTTGTCTTTAATGTTTTGTTTCATGTTTTGTTTCATGATTTCTTTTAATAATATTGGAAAGATATACATGATTTTCTAATGTTATGTACAACTTGCTATATCATAGATCAGCTCATTTAAATATCACATAAGTCTAAATATCTCAAGAAGTAAGTGAAATATGGAAGAGCTGTAAATTGTTATTCCGATCCTCATTGTTTTAAGAGTTTTTTCAAATAAGATGAACTTAATTTTCGATTCATTGGCACTTTAAGTAAGAGTACTTAGGTATTTCCATAGACGGCAACTTAAAAATAGCTGATTTTATATTATTTTATGTGCATAACAATTCAACCACCTATACCCTCATTTTCATATGGAAAATTCAAAAGACATTTTACATTAAAACGAGGTTATAGGGGGCTAATTTGTATGCATATAAAAGAATATCATATTAGCTTCCATTTTTGTGCACGCGCAGATCATATTGTAGTCGCGCTGATGAGTGATGTAAGTAACAATAGTATAGTTATGGCGCAGATACATGTACGCCTAGCGTACCTATTTTTATAATAAAGTATATAATGCAAGTCACTCACGTGACGTTTTACACTTAAGATGTGGAATCTCGGCTCAACTTGCTTTTCTATTTTAAACATGTACCTGATTACTCAGAATGCTTTAGCTATACATGGCTTACAGATGCCTATCGAAACGAAAAATATCCTTCTAAAACTACGCGGTGTGACAGCGGTCTTTCCGCCAGATGGTACAGGTTTGGAGGCCAAGCTGGAATAAAGATGCCTACTTCTTGTGTGCCTAAAAGTCGATGTGGAACTTAATCAACTTATGGTACAGGGTGGATGGATGGTGAACACCCAACTGTCAGTGATGGGAAGGTGACACGTAGAGTTTGCTATCACTGGTCGACCAGTAATTGCTGTCATTTCTCAAACAGCATAGTAGTTTTAAATTGTGGGTATTTCTATATCTACAAACTTGGCCCTACACCTACTTGTACCTTAGGGTACTGTGGCTCTGACAACTAAAGTGAAAATGTTAACCTTGGTGCTTTTCAATGTCATTCATGAAATAATAAAGTGTTTTAAAAGCATTAATGTTTTTATTACTTTTGATGAATATATTGTGATATATGTAAGTCACAGCAATCAGTGGACAGGGGTATTGCTACTGGGGTATGATGTAACACACCTAATATTTTTTTAAAACATAATGCAGGTAAAATACAGGGTTACAGCAATATGCAAATGATAAAGTTTTCTCACAATAACCATGATCTTTGGCTGTGATAAAGTATATTTTCTCATTCGTTCTCCCTCATCTCTTAATTCTTGCTAAAAGTCGGCTAAAAATGCGTATATTTTGCAAGAACAGATGTATGTTTTTCAATGGCAAAAAATACTGCTTAAATAAGAATGAATATGAAGACTGCTAAGACTAAAGTTCTCAAAATAAATGGATATAGTATAAAAAGGGGAAATAAGAGAACTTCAATATGTTGAAAAATACTTTTTACTTACATATTTCCACTGACCAGAGCCGGATTAATGGCGTGTTGGGCCTGGAGCTGGCGGAGACATTAGGGCCTATATTGATCGTTTTAATATCAAGCTATTTTTTTTCATGTTTCACAGATCATTGTTGTAAACATCTGTCGACAATTGCAATCGATACAAGACTGTTATGAAAGCACGCTTACTCGCTAAGACCTTATTTTTTAAGTCTGGTGACAAAAGGGCCTATTTTTCTCCAGGGCCTGCGCCTTAATAATCCGGCTCTGCCACTGACAACGTTTCAGACGATGTTTTCTAGCAGGTAAAATGAGGGACACATCGTCCGAAACTGAAGGAGTATTTTTCGACATATTGAAGTTCTCTTATCTTATCTTTTTTATACTACATCCAAAAAATACTGCTTGACTGGCAAACTCTAAGTCTAACTGTGGTCACGATGACCGGCAGGTTTTCAAGAGTTATTTGTTGGTCTGGCTGATCTCAAAAGAACACTGGATCGAGCAACTGTTGTTCTGAAAATGAAGCCGGAAGTCCGCCATTATTAAGGGACCAACTGAGGATCCTATGAGGTTTCTTGTTGGATTATGTGCTCTTACCATCGACAAAATAACATAATTTTACTATAAAGAGAACCAGAAGATATTTTTCAAATGACTGGGTAAAACGATTCATGGCCTACCTACAGATTTACTGCGACTTTGGTCCCTTGGTAATGGCCGCCGTTGGCTCTAATTATCCAGTGAGAGAAGCGTAATATGAGACGTCAAATTAGGTTCAAGATTTTATGCATTTAATGTTAACAAAGAAACTATATTGGCCAGACACTAAACCTATTTCGCGAGCGTCACAGTTTGATTTGCTTGCAAACTCGGAGCTTCTAATGATCTCTCGTCAATTTACATTATGCAAACATGCAAGCTTCAAAATCAGCTCATCAGATACAATAGATAGCTCAATCCAGTCCTATTTTTGAAATCAGTGGTCTAATAACCCAAGAAAAACTACAATACACACCGTGCCCATGTACGCAATCAATGCATCAGATATATGTTTTTTATTAGTAATTTTTTAATGGTTAATATATCTGCTCCAGTCCATGTTATGATTTTCCTTTACCTGAAATCATTATAGCAATCACTACCAACGAATGTAAATGCCAAATATTAATTGTAAACAGTTTCACTACTGTATACTCTGTGCCACAATAATAATTGCGCCCCATCCCAAACATTAGACGCATGTACGTACCTATTTTTATCTCTCTTGTGTTTCTTGACATGTCTATGACTATACACGAAACACAATTCAGGTAGTTTGAAAATTAAACAGAAGTTGTTGAGGTAAATCCCTAGTGATAGAATTTATATTTTTAACACCCTGACCCAGGAGCCGGCTTTTTTCCCCTCGCTAGCAAGGGTGATAATCTCGCCGTGGCAGCATTCCATTTCTCACGAATAGTTCGTATATATATATATATATATATATATATATATAAGCCACACATGGTCCTTTTAATATAAGGAAGTAAAAGGTCGTTTTGGGTGATCCATTTGAGTCTGACCATATTTGAGCAGAGAAATGCTAGCGGCCATTATCGATTTGTGATCAGAAGAACTACATAAAGAGGTTTTTACGAAGGGTATACACGTTTGCGTAAAATAACAGGTACGTGTGTTATTTAGACTCGCTAATTCCAAATCTGTTTTCAGAATTGAAATTGGTTAAATATTGATCGAGATAACGTATACAGTTTATTGTGTGTAATTTGCTTATATGTATTGTATACACTATTGATATATGCTGGATATTTGTGTATAAAGTGGACGGGTATTCTACGATTTAACGACATATGTATATATACATATATAATATAATAGGTACGTGTGTTGTGTATTCCAAATCTGTTTTCATAATTGAAAACGGTTAATTTGAACCCTGAAGATGACATTGTAGTAGAAAATTACGTTTGGTAGTTTTTAAACTTTTAACCTGTGTGTAAGACATATTATGAAGCGAACATTATGATGTATGTATTATATGTATATGCATGTCTCATCTATTTTAAGGCACATGCCACACCGGTTTATGGTCTGAAAAATATGATTCATATATTCCACTTGTAACCAGAAGTGATCCATTATCGGTTGTATAGGAAGGTAGATGCAACTTTTGCTGATATGAAGGACCAAATATTTTAACTATATTTTAACTATATTTTAACTATATTTTAACTATATATAACAAATATTTTAACTGTCAATCTTGAAATCACCACATATTATGCAATAGGCTTGGGTAAATTTATCTAATAAGCCAGTTCGTAAAGCCGGTTTTCCACTAGGCGGGTTTTTTCGCGCGAAGCGACTTTTTATTTTGTCTTATAAGCTCTCCGCTGGAACTAATTAGAAATCTTTTCAATTTGATCAATAAAAAGTCACTTCGCGCGAACAAAATCGCCTAGTGGAAAACCGGCTTAATGTCCACTGCGCGTCAAAATGACGAGTTCTGCGTCGGGATAAAACTTATTTTAATTCATAACATCAGGCTAAAACCACAATACACATTTGCATTTCTATTTACACTTGCAAATTCGTTATACTGAATTCCAAGCCTGATATTATGAATTGAAATAAGATTTATCCGACGCACTGGCTTATTGTCTTAGAATAGTCAAATGAACACTCTTTGTCCCAACTACAGTATGGTTGTCCAATTACGTCCTATAATTTCTCTTATGAGCTCTCAGCTGGAACTAATCAGAAATATTATGATAGAAATTCGCTTCGCGCGAAAATATTCGCATAGTGGAAAACTGCTCTAAGCGTCGAATCTTACTAGGCGGAAAATAAAATTTTCCTTTGTTATGTGAGATATCGCGTGGAACTAATTTTTAGAAAAGACAAAAGGAAAAGTCGAGTACAGTATGAGCACCGAATATGAGTATGGGCACAGAATATGAGTATGCGGGCACAGAAGTGTTCCTGAGAGCACGGCCTGAGCTTGCCAGTTGCTCCATATTGTAAACACTGTACTGCAATTCATTTATGAGTGATATGCCAAATAAAAGCAAATATAACCTATTCAAATCTTGTGAAATAGTTGTAAATATATAAGCCATTGATCACAACAGTTAGTCCTTCAAATGCAAGGAACAGTGGGTGATTTTAGAAATGTTGATCGAAACGCAAAGTTGTCAAGTCAAGCGACGATTTATATTTAGAAACGTAAACACTGAAGTAAAACAGAATCAGGGAGCAATTGTGCCTGAAACCTATATGAGAATAGAAACCATTCTAAGACACACCATGCAGTCACCATCAGCTAGTGCTCGGGAAGGAAAGAAGGGAGAGGGATAGCCAGAAATTACAAAGTGAGCTAGAAGTATTCGATAATATTAAGTCTTCTAGAATCAAGTAAGGGATAGATCTTACTTCGTGTACTGGACACAGAAATTTGCATGAGTAAAATTTTAGTTAGCACTGTATAGAACTGGCTCGTTCTTTAAAAATCCCGTTTATTTTATCTATAATAGGTTTAATTCATAAATTGGAGAACTCCAGGACAAAAATAAATTGGATTTTTTAAAGAACGAAGCAGTTCTATACAGTGCTAAATTTCTAAGAGCCGCTAGGTCAGTAGGAACAGAATACCAGTTTTTTCAAGACTGTAAGAAAGAAATATCATATGCCAATACAATAATTATGTCAATCAGTCAGAGTCACTATCTTGATCTTTTTCAGATTCTTCATGTAACATCATCATCATCATCAACATCATCAACATCATCTAACATCATCATCTTCCCTCATCTCTATGATGTGGACAAAGTTAAATTTTTGGGGTGGGTATTTATTTTTTAATTGATATCTGAGGTTGGGTAAAGAAAAATAGTGACCTTTTAATGGTTGGGTCAGCAAAATTTTTACCAAGAAAAACATTTCTCTTCGGTGCCACCCCCCATTTTTAATAATGACCGGTCCCTAAATTTAAGTTAAAAAGTTGACGGATATTCTATAATCGCTCCTCCGTCTCTGAGCTAGCTAAATTATAATCATCTGCATATTTTGAAAACAATATATTTCTGAATTTTGAATAATAATATGTAATTCATCTAAGAGTTTACATATTATCATGACCAGTTATCATGGCCTTCTTCGCCACTACAAAATACTGAAAGCTCGAGAAAACGCTTGTGATCGTGTGGGGTATATACGTCTGGTTCAATGCTAAAAACATTGAAAATTGATCATCTTAACGCTGACCTTATCATTTGACGCAGACACGGACGCGAGGATATATACGACGAGGCGGTTGGGCCGGGCTGCCTGATTGCCGAATAATTTCTAAGTACATAAACCGTTTTTACGAAGGGTATGCACGTTCTCGTAATATAAGAGACATGTACGTTATGTATTTAGACTCCGTAATTCCAAAACTGTTTTTAGAATTGAAATCGAGTAAATATTGGCCGAGATAGCGTTCAAAATCTACATACGACGAACCGGCTTTTAAGCATTTGTTATCGACAGACGCGGTCTGGGCACTGGGGACCATGTATGGGAAAAAGAAACTCTAGTGGTGGAGGGGATTATTGCGAATTCGTATTTCTAGTCCAGATATTAATTTTCTTAAATTGGGTTGTAAAATAAAATAGTACGAAATTCAACATCTTTTCCTGCACCCCCCAATCTTCGCCACTTGAAAAGTGCCATCGTCGAATCGCAAAACGGTTTCGCCCGAGTAATATTTAGAAGCTCTGCTTTATAAATACGTAAAAATGTCGATAGGTTAAAATTTGATAGTAGTACCACTTTAATGAGCTTGTTTTATTAACGACTGCTTTTGCACATAATGAAACGATCACGAAGAAGGGCTGTAAAAAACCAGCGGTATAATATACAGTATAATATTGCCTTTAATTATTGATCTCCTAAACTCTAATTAGCCAATCAACTTATAATAGTTCTCCTTCGTTTACATAACGAACATCAGGACAACTTTTCTCAGATCAAGTTGTGGAATTGGAGAGTAAAAACAGGAGCTGCTGAAAATCTGTGTTAACTTATATAGTTATCTTGGTTTTCAATCGGCCAACTTATTTTGTTTCTCTTTGGTTTCTTTCTTCGTGTATATCTCGCGTTCTCTAGCCATTGAAATTAAGAGGATATTTAAAAAGGAACAACGGGGGAAGAGATAAGCAAGTTATCTTGCAAAGGCAAGAGAAGTAAGAATAATATATATAGTTTTCTGCATTATTTTTAATAGTTATGTCAAACTATAAGTGTTGCATGTTAATTGTCAAATCGTTAGAAAGCGGTTCTTATCTTAAAGTGCTTATAAACCCAAAATGGGTTTTTGGTGATTCGGATAGAGCATAAAAAGTTAGTTAATAAGTTCTAGATTAGTTTTTGCGTTAAACTTTTAGTTTCGGAGATATAAGGGCTCATGGTCACAATTTGTGAAAAAAAGTAGAGCAGGCCGGGAGACTGGATCCGAGGAACGTGTTATGTTTCAATACTTATAAAAATATATTACAATTCGAGTAGACAAGGTAACATCGTAAAGACACATCGTTTGGGCATTTTTCAATAAAAACTCTTAAGATAGCTGTCTTCTATACAAAAGCCTAGTTGTTGGTTGAAGATGGGTTCCTCGGATCCAGGTCCCTGTGTGTTATTTTGGTGGCGCTACTTTTTTCCAAAAAATGGCACAATTTGCATGTTTGAGCCGTTATATCTCCGAAACTAAAAGTTTAACGCAAAAACTAATCCAGAACTTATTAACTAACTTTTTATGCTCTATCCGAACCACCAAAAACCCATTTTGGGTTTATAAGCACTTTAAATGCATTTTCTTCTTTGCGAGGCTTAAAAATGTCCATCAAAGCTCAGATTATTCGTCAAAACGAAACAGCCAAAAACGCGTTCTCTCATATTGTCTTCTATTTCGCCTGGTTGTTTAACTCGGTGCCTTGTAACGCATACCAATTTGCTCCTTCAAAGAAAAGTAAGTTCAAATTGTGTTTTAAAAGTATTTTTATATTTATGTTCTTAGTTCGTGGGTAAAGTTTTACTGTATTTTTGTGCAACTTATTGTTGTTTAGATGTGTGAAGTTGATCGTCCAGGTTGTTGTAGTCTTGAGAAAGACTATATTGTTGGTGACTGACGTTTCGACGGCCTCAGCGGCGGTCATCTTTAGAGTCAAGTAAAGCGAGTTTGTCAGGTTTGCCTATACGTCTGGTTCATTACGTCATATAGTTTGTTTGTGTCATAATTAGTGTGAGTGTATGGGTGTTGCGTCATGCGTTAAGCGTGGGCCAATATTGTTCCTCATAATAATAATAATAGTAATAATAATAATAGTAATAATAATAGTAATAATAATAATAGTAATAATAATAATAATAGTAATAATAATAATAATAGTAGGGCCAAAATAAAAAATACCTTGGTTTCCGGTTTCCCGACCCTACCTAGTTTTTGCCCAGTAAAATACCGACCCTAATTTTTTTATTGAAATTTTGAACAGCATGGGATAGCAAACATGGCTGCCGATCCTGGCAGCATCCTCAATATCAACATGGTTTGGTAAAACCTATTGTTCGTCCATTGCAATGTTTAGGCCAAAAAAAAAAATATATGGGTTTCCGGTTTCCCGACCCTACCTAGGTTTTGGCCACTGAAATTACCGACCCTAATCTTTTTATTCACTGAATTTTGGTCGCGCGGAAGCAAAAGAGCCTGGGGACGAGGTTGAAACATGAAAGATGGCGACCACCGGTCCTGCACGAGCCGGTAAATACCAGGGCGCTTATATATAGGGCGGTGCAACGCGCTCATATCCGCTGATCGATGTGTGATGCGGAAGTGGACTGGCACGAGCGTCTGTTTGAGGAAAACGCGTGCAAAAGTCATATTTCGAGTACTGTTAAATTATGGCTGGTGTTTCCCTCACTATGTAATTTTGGACGGATATTTTATCATGTACATGTTAAGTACTGATTCTTTTAACGTATGGGGGCTTATGTTGCTTAACAAGTTGTACCATAGAGATCTGATTATGGATAACGACTGCTTCTTTCGATGACTTCTATGGAGGGAAATTTCACCATGAAATCAAAGCATGTTTCCTGTTTGACCGCGGCAAGATATTCAGGTATGTCGAAGATAACATTAGTACGGTTATATTCTTAAATTTTCATAAAAATCGGAGTTGATGGTTTGCAGATAAAACGATCGGGATTGGTGCATTATTATGGCTTAACACTTTCGTATTTATGCCCTTAGTTGTTGGAAGATGAGTAAACACAAGTGTTAATTTCGTTATGTCATTATTCTTGGTAATAATATCAATGACTTTATGGTGTTTATTTAAGCATTGCATATTAATAATCGTAAAATCTAAACAAATTTCACTCCTTGATCATTTTATCATAATACAACTTGTTGGATGTATACCCAGCGCATGCAGTTATAAAATTTTGTCCGCGCCTTATAAATTTGTTATCAGATAGATTACATGACTCATTGTTAAGTTTTGTTCAAAAAAGGAAAATTTGAGTTGATAGTTTCGTTATATTCAATATCACAATTGACAAACCACAAATTCAATGCAAGATATGTATTCTATCGAACATGGCCGAGTGATAACGTGTGCATACAAAGATAAAATGGCGTAAGCAAGTTGTTTTTCTTTTCATTTTTTAATTTGAGAGTGATTAAACTTTACTTTTAAAAAGAAAAATATGTGATACTAATACGACAAAAGGCTAGCCTGGTCCCAGAGGTTATACGCCGCCCAAGTTATTTTCCTTGTAAGCGAAATAAAATGGTTCGAGACCCTTATCAACCAAAATGGAAACGATAGACAGCAACCTGTCGCTGATTTTGAAAATGGTTTTATAAAAACAGAGCCAAGTCCTATCCAATACTATTTCGGAAAAACAAAGTTTAAATATCGCTAATATACTTTTCAGAAACTCTTTTATAATACAATTTTTTGTAACGTCTAACAATGCGTTCAAGGCTATTGTTTACTTTCTTCTCGTTTGACAGTGGGTCGTAAATTTTAGCGAGCGTTTGCAGGAATAACTCCGAATTCTTGTTATTTATATCAGAAAATATAGTAGCCGAATTAACAGAAAAGTAATATTGATCAGCCAGGTTAACCTCGCTATCCATAATATCCTCCTCCAAACACAATTCAGTGTCTTCTACATGTATTCTACAATTGCATTACCCGCCATGTTTGTTTTGGTTTTTCCCAGAGGTTCAAACTCATAACCAGTCCCCGCATCACACATCGATCAGCTCGCCCATTGCCGTTTCACCGCCCTATATATAAGCGCCCTGGTAAATACAGTACAGCTCCGCGCTCTTTCCGGTCCGCCATCTTGTTCAGAAGAGGCTGGGTACGAGATAGGAGTATAAGATTCCCGAGCTGGTTCACTTCATCGGAACGATTCTAAAGAAATTATTTAGTGTTTTCATTTCCCCTTGTTGCCGTAATAATTCTGAACTTCGGAAAAGTACAGAAGTAAAGTGATCAAAGAGTTGATCAAAAGCCGAGTAGCACTATTGAAACTTGCATTAAAAAATAACCTGTTGTATTATTGACATTTTCACGAGAAGATTTGTTCAAATAATCCTAACTTTAGATGCTCAGAGATGCCCACTAACCAAGGATAATTAAATACCTACTAAACTGACTAATCAACTAGGAACCACTGTCTTACCCTGGTTCCAGAGTCTCGAAAGACTTGAGTCCGACATTGAACAAGACTCAACAAGAACACAATATAGCTTGTAGCCTTGTAAGATGATGATCTCCCTATATTTCGGCAAAATATTTTGGTTAGTGCCAGAGAACATGGCTACAGTACCCTCGACAACATACTTAAAGATTATAAAACGTGTTGTGCTGCGTAGCCTGCGTAGGCAGTGTAGAAATACAAACCCGGCAAATATCTAAAAAGTTGTCTAATGTTTTGAGCGATGAAGGCCCTTCGTCACAGAGCTAGTGAAAGGGTCTTCGCTCGAAACGTTAGACTACTTACACGCTATTTCGGCAGTACACCAATGATGCTTTGATGCTTTGCTCAAAACTAACTAGTATACAAATTTCAAATATTGCCCACCATTGGGTGGTAAGAAATGTTGTATTGGTTCACAGTAATTTAATCGCAGTTCGAACGCAGCACAGCAGAACAAGTATCGTGGGCGAACTCGTACCCAGCCTCTTCTGAACAAGATGGCGGACCGGAAAGAGCCCGGAGCTGTACTGTATTTACCGGCTCGTGGTCCTGCAAGCGTGATCAAAATTAGCTTTAAAAAATGCGACCATTCAAGCGAAAAGAATCTCTTTGTTTCAGTAGCAAATCATTTTTCGATGTTGGATATATTCGAGCGTTATCACGGCCACGCGGATTATGCAATTTACGATATTTCAGTCGCAACTGAAACGAAGAAAGCAGCAGGAACCAACGAGACAGATACATTTGATATTCAAGCAAGTTTGACCGTGGCAGATCTCATCTCAAAGTTTGAAATAAAGAACTTAATGTTCTCTTGTACTCGTAAAGAGCATGAAGCTATTGATTGTGAAGATATAAGTGATTGTATTAACTTGACAACGAAAAAAGAGACAAATGCATTCGAAAGACTGATGGCCGCGAAGAGAGAGTTTCCACCATTAAAACTCAACAGGTGAGCAAAATTATTCGTTGTTTTAATTTAAGATCACTCTTGTGTTTAAATCTTAGTACGTAGTACATACAGTGGTCACATATTTGAAGAAAAGTTTGCTTTATAGTATTGTATTATTATTTGGCATATCACATGTACATTATATTGTCGATTTCCTTGGCCTAATTCCCTATAAATTTCTCTTCAGGGTTGTTCTGTTGGGAAACCAGGTTTCTTTATATGATACTGTAAATATACAAAATATAGTTTGAATACTCAGCAACTTTGGCATTGCTTCAATGTGGCAAATTGGACTGTTATGGCAGAAAGCTTACTCGTGCACAAACCATATGGCATATTTTAAAGTAAATTGTAGATCATATCTAAATAATTATTTTTAAAAGGTTTCTTGCTGGAATTTTGTAGTTCTGGTGTCAAAGTTGGATTGTCCAGGAAAGATGAAATTTACAATGCCATTGTTGACAAGTTTCAGAAAGAAACGCTAGATTTTCCCAAACAGCATGCACAGACAGATGGGAAATATTTTGTTCAGGTACTGTACAAAATAATATGTTGCCGAGTATGGTATCAAGTTTTCTTAGATCAGTTAAATAGTTTCTTTACATAGCAAAACAGTGGACTTACATTTCTTCATGAGCATTCACTTTATATTAAGATCCTTTAATTGCAGACAATCTCAAATGCTCTTTGGTGTATTACCAACCATCATGCGACAATCAATGATGCTGCTTTGAGAAAGAAAGGAGTACTTCCTATTCCCCAAGCATTTCAACATTTTGATGGTTTTGACGAAAGACGAAGGAAAAAATTGAAAGGTCTTCAGTTATCCAGCATGGAACTGAATAGCCATAGCCAAGTTTTGTATAGCTTATTGCAGAAGCCTATTATCAACAGGTCACCATCTTGGAGACAAGCCGGGAAAGAAATTCAACAGTTGGCTGACTGTTTGTATGCATACCATGAATACTTGGTAAAACAAAATGAAGTCCAACAAGAAAATCAAGCCTTGCCTCACCCAGTGAGGACCATTGCTAATGATGCAACCATTGAACACCGACAGAAAAGTCCGTTTGGAGTAAAGGAGAGATACCTTATGGTGGATCAAGCTTTGCAAAATGCTGGAAAAAATGTTCCGGTGGTGTTTGATGAATCAATTCATCTGAAATCTCCATTTGAAAGTAATATGGAACGATTTAAGTTTCTAAAAGAGTTGCAGTTGTCTGTTCCAGTAGATATGTTACGCTTTTGCCCAGGAGGGTCAACAGTATCTTCTGTGTATCTTGTAGAAGTTCCCCAAAACCGTCCACAGTCACAATTGCTCACCGATGGGGCACAACTACTTCAGAAAGTTCGACCACAGTTGAAAGAATATCACACAAAAGCCCAACGACGATTATTTAAAGATAAGCTAAAGAATGTCACACATGTCCTTCCATCAGTTGCTGATCTTATTTACAAAGAACTGTCCCTAGATGCAAGTGCAGCAGCCCATCCTGAAACACAGGAGAGACTAAGACTTATATTCCTTGGTGAGTCTGACCTTCTTCCAGATTTAAGGCATTTGAATCCTGGTCGACCAAACCACACCTTTGACAAGTTTTTCGAAGTCTTGGAGAGAATGGTTGAAGAGATATCTGCAGCTGATGAACGACGGCACAACATTGCTCACCTCTCACACTTTATCTCACTGGATGAAATGGTTGAAAAAGCAGGAGAACAATGCCCAGAAGGTACACCTATACCTTCAAAAAGTTTGGTGCGCCTTCAGTTTTCGCCTAGGAACCCTTACACCCACGCTGCTTTGAATTTCACATCGAAAATCAAAGTACAGTACAAAATCCAAAGAAGGCAACTTCGATCAGCACATCCTGATGATCATTATTGTGCAGCACAACTAAAGTACCTGAAAGAAAAAGCCATTGAAATGAAAGAAGTCACTTGCCTTTTGTTTTGTGATGACAAGGCCAAAGTACCTTTTGGAGAACCTGGAAGTGCATTGTCAACGGGAGTTAGAGGACGGATGAGTATTGTACCAACAACCACCACCCTTGGAGCCCTGGATCATGACATGCAGTCAAAAGCATCCCTTGTGCCTTCTGTTACACTTGAGTGTAATATACCAAATGCAGTGGATACATCCTTTGTACGAGGTCAAGTTCATACGGTCGTCAATGATGCAGTCTTCGAAACAGCATCTGGATTTCGCCATGCAGCAGTCACCGTAAGGCTCGTAGGAGAGAAGCAACAGCCTCCGCCGGTATTGATGAAATTTACAGACGGTGGCACTGACCAAAGAAATAATTTGGAATTGATAAAGTGTGCTTCTATCTGCATATTCAAGGAACTGGAACTTGATATGTACATCTTGGCCAGATGTGCCCCAGGCCACAGCTGGATCAACCCTGCTGAGAGGATCATGTCAATCCTGAATCTGGGCTTGCAGAATGTATCACTTGAGCGGCAACAAACCTGTGATGAAGTGATGGCGAAAGTGCTGAAAGATTGTGGAAGTATGAATGACATCAGAAAACGGGCAGAGACAACTCCAGATCTAAAGAAGGCCTGGGCAAGATCTGTGGCACCACTGAAGTCAATCCTTGAAAGTCGCTTCTCTCGTTTGAAACTAAAAGGCCAACAAGTTCGAGTTGATGACCCTGTCACTGAAGGGGACATTAACATATTGACGCGTCACCTACTGGAAATGTTTACAGATCTAGATGTCACTAAGCTCCAGAAGGCCCACACAAGGAAAAGTGTGTCCTACAACAAGTGGAAGGAAGAGCACTGCAGAGAGAGAAAATACACATTCCAGATCAGGAAATGTAACAACCCAGAATGTTGCTTGCCTCCCCATCTTCCTTTTGAGATGCTGAAGTGGTTGCCAGATCCTGTAGTAGCTGAAGATGGGGATCATTTTAAGAAGTACACTGAGGTAAAATAATATTTGTACAGTTTATATATATAATGTTATATTATATAATTATTAAATATATATATATATTGATTCAAGCAGTATATTCTGTACTGTAGTTATGCAGCTCTCAGGGTAGATTATTCTATTCTCCCACAGCTGCACTCTTCAACGATGACTGACCCCTATTTGTATTTAATATATTTTCAAAGGTCAAAGATGTAGAAACAACAGAGGAAGATCGACCATCACTAGCAATTCAGAAAAAGAAAAAGAAAGGCAGCCAGAAAAATGCTCCTAATCAGAATGTCCCTGTGCAAGTACATGTGATGCCCGATGTCATGCAGGAGGAAGATGCAGATGCTGAATCAGGGGAAGCTACAAGTACAAGTTCTGTTGCAACACCTCAATTTGCTCCTTCAGCCATGACTTCAACTCAGAATGCAAGATTCTTAGTCAATTGTGTAGAATGCAGGAAGCCAAGAGTGATGTACTCATTGCACAAGCTAACTGAAAGACAGAAAGTTTCACTAGTGACATCCATGAGCGAGTATGACTACACATGTGGAGCACCTGTGCTTCCTCCAAGCAATACTCTACACAGCAAGGTTATGGTTAGAGCCTTCCTTACATGTTCAATGCCAGTAGAAATACCATACTACGGTTCAGAACTAGGAAGAACGGACACGTGTGCTCACTGTGCAGCAGAGGAAGCAGAAACTGATCAGGAATTGAAGAAGAAATACAAGACCGTCCTTCCCATTTGCATTGCATGCAGGGAAGCAGGGAAGACTCCAGTTCTTCAACGTCCCTATGGGAAACAATAACTCAACTGCAGTGATACTTTTTTACAAAGAGGTTCATACAATGGTGCTCGTTTTCTAGCTGTAGCAGTATGGTATTAAATATCTGTGATATTAAATTTTTACATTTTGTTCTGGAAAGACTATTCTGTGCATGAGCATTGGGCAGTTAGTATTAAAAAAAAAGGGGAAAAAAAAAAGAAAAACCGACCTACCCTACCTAAGTTTTTGGAACAAGAAATAGGAAACCCAGGTATTTTTTTTTTTGGCCTAGTTTATTGATCCATCTTTGGTAATAATAGTACAATGGATTTATAATTAGAATACATGAGTGGGTGTCGCGTCATGCGTTAAGCGTGGGTGTATTGTTTGTCGGTAGGCCTATTGTTCGTTGGTGTGTGCGAAGAAGTCTTTTGTATGGTGTTGGTAATTGTTGTGATCTGTAAAAGTGGTTTATATGTTCCAAGTTGGTATACCAACTTTCTAATGTAAGTCGCTGTTATGGTAATCGTTAGTCAATCTAGACACCCCTCCCACGTTTTCTACTCAATTGATGCCAAATACTTCGAGTCCCCAGTCAATATCGTGTTTTGTTTGTACGCGGTGTTCAGCTATGCGATTAGTCCGACAGCAGTACAACCGTAACAAGAGCAACAATACCATACATTAAAGGTACATCAGAAACTATCGTATTTTACGACCTTACAACATACGTGTAGCCCACAAACCTATGACTACTTTGCGACATATACTGACTAACGTGAAAGACAAAGAACAGCCTCACGAAAGACAGGGTGCAGTTTACAAGATCAAATGCGCCGACTGCCAGGACACTTATATTGGTGAAACCGGCAGAAACCTAAAAATCAGACTAGCTGAACACAAACGATTTACTAGAAACGGGGACAGGACTAATCACATAATAATAAAAAAATTATAGTTTAAAATACAACAACGAAAATTTAAATTATTATGAGTAGTTAGCTCTTTTAAATGCTGCAAGAGAATTTGCGTTTTTAACATCAAATGGAAGCAAATTCCAAATTTGTGCTGATGAGTATCCGCTAAATGTTCGTTTTAGATTATTTGTCTTTGGCTTAGGGAGAACAAAATTCTCCTTTTTTCTAGTGTTATAGGTGTGTCTATCCATATGACGAACGAGATTAACATTTACACCCTCTGATTCCATATGTAAACATTTGTACATAAGTTGGCTTGATGTAAATGTCTTCTCTTCTCTAGCTTACACCAATTCAGGTCTGATAGTACTTCATCTGAAGGTGTCGTGATATCCCAATTCATAATTACTTTAGTGGAACGATTCTGGAGCCTCTGTATTTTTGTTTTAGACGACTCATTGCAGATGTCCCATACAACGTCGCAGTAATCAAACAGGGGCAAAATAATTGATTGATACACTAGCTTGGCAGTTGCAATGTTAAGGGACGTACGGATTCGCTTTAAAAGGCCAACTCTAGACAGGGACGTAGCCAGGGGGGGGGGGGGAGCCGGGGCTCCCACCCTTTGCTTGTTGAACTAAAACCAAAAATTAAACTAAATATTTTACAGTACAAGAATCAGATTAATTTGTTTACAGATTGCTTGTTCTTCATAAATTCACCACAAAACAAAGTGCTTGTGCTTAGTCTCGTAATTTAAATATGTTTCCGTGTTCAGTTTTCTTTTTAATAACGTACGCCTTTTTTAAAATAAGCGAACAATAACGGATCGCGAATCTCAAAAAAATGTACCCGCGCTTTGTATTGTGGGATACTAGAGGTGAGTAAAAGTCACGGTTTTGCTTAATCACGGACGTTTAAAAAATGGTTATTTATCGTTGTTTTCTACGATTTATGTTTAATAAAGCGCTTTGATTCTTGTTACATGCGTAGAAACATCGTAGTAAAACACTTGAATATTGTTACTTAGCCAACCAGAAGTAGAATGTTAATGGCGATTCTGTTGGTTTTTCGGCCAACTGACTTCATTGAGTACGTCAATAACATTTAGAAGTACTTAATTTTTAATTGTTATGCGTTTTGACCATCGTGGCACATAGGAGCGCTAGCTCAGAATTTTACTCACCTTAAGTATCCCATAATGCACCAAATACGCACATTTTTTGAGATTCGCGATCCGTGTATTGTATTTTGTGTTTTACTGTCAGAATAAATAATGAGGCTGGATAAAATATAACTAATTATTAGCACGATGTAAAAGCTGAAAATGAAATTTCTAGCCATCGTCTGGTGGCCTAATTTCGCAAAAAATCATGTTAGAAATTGCTGTAAAATCACTTCTGGGCCACAGGGCCTGACTCTAGACGATACCTTTTTACATAAGTTGTCGATGTGAGGTGTCCAGGTTGGGCTAGGATCCAGCGTTACTCCCAAATACTTTGTTTCGACTCTCTTAATATTACTATCGCAAAGATGAAGTTGGATTGGTTGATAATTACTTAGTCTCTGAGATGTTCCAATTAATATATATATTCAGACTTTGTTGTATTTAAAACAAGACCATTAGCTTCTAGCCATTCAGAGATGGATTCCAAATCATTGTTTAGTTTCTGTTCAATTTCATTGTGGTCTTTACTACTAAAGAAGAGTGCAGTATCATCGGCCAACATATTTATTGATGCATGAGAAATACATGCTGGTAAACTATTTACATAGCTGAACACCACGTACAAACAAAACACGATATTGACTGGGACTCGGCTGAATGTATCGCCTTTAACACAAACTACAAACAGCGACTTAAATTAGAAAGTTGGTATACCAACTTGGAACGTAAACCACTTAACAGATCACAACAATTACCAACACCATACAAAAGATTTCGTCGTACACACCAACGAACAATAGACCTACCGCGACAAACAATACACCCACGCTCAACGCATGACACAACACCCACTATGACGTAATGAACCAGACGTATATATATATAGGAAAACCTGACAAACATGCTTTACTTGACTCTGAAGATGACCGCTGAGGCCGTCGAAACGTCAGTCACCAACAATAGTCTTTCACAAGACTACAACAACCTGGACGATCAACTTCACACATCTAATGGATACTCCTAGAATCAAACCATTTACATTATTATTGTTGTTTGTTTTAATTCACAAGTTTGAAACGAATTTAAACGAATTTAAAAAGATTCCGTCGCAATCAATACACAATCACTATATCGATATACACACTCGTTTGTGAACTTTTAATGAAGGTGTTGGTTCAAATGCTTCCCAATCTACGGAATCATCGTCATCTGCAGTAATAAATGATATTCAAATACGTTCAAATGAAGGTAACCAACTGTCCTGCACCATCGTCGACGACAAGACGTTTGCAAAAGTCAAGGCATAGTCAATCGAGATATGGTCTGGAAACTCGGCAAACTTCAAAGCGACTATAATGAGCTACGTTTTGATGTTGAACCGTACCTTACACTGTGCACATCCTTTGTTTTAGGTTTATTAATATTTAAACAACACGGTTGAGCGATTAAACCCAAACGATTCTATTGGATGATTGCTTCATTATACTAAAGTACAATAGGTTCAGTGACCGTGCACCGTGCACAAAATTGCATAAAGACGAACAAGAACATAGAGACTTTAGCTGAGTTTCCAGACCATATCTCGATTGACTATATGGTCAAGGAGAAACGGAAAATGAATAACATGAAGCCTAATGCTAGCGGCCTAAATCTCGTTGATAAAAGCAAGATTAACTATCTTGAGAATAACAGGATCGAGGTTTGTTGACGATTAAATCTTTAATTTTTTTTTTGATGTGTCCTATATGTGTGTTTTTCCCGTTCTTGTGGCTGTTCTCGTTTTTGCTTATGTATATACCTTGTTTTATTACCAAAACATATAGAAAACTATAGAAGAACATTCGTATACCTTGATTTATTACTATAACATATAGTGTAACACGGATATAGCATGCAGGAATAATACGAAAGACATTTGGAAACTTTTTAACGTTTTGTGTTCAACAGCGTTTACTGTTCTCGAAAGATTATCAAGCGGGTTTGGTTTCTGCAGCTTATCACAAATCATTCTAACAATTACAAGTGAATAAATTCAAGGGAATATTCGCACTATTATCAGGAATTCTACTGAATGAAGAACTGATTCTTATGTTTATCTTCAACCTATAGTAAAGTAATTCAAATTTTCGTTTAAAAATCGCATGCAAGATACTTTTTCGGCTGTCACTATCGCGCCATCGTTTTTACAGGAAACATTAAAATTCATCCATCTCACTTCTTATAATGTTTTCCTGCGGTTTTGTTCGATTTCTGACCAATTAACCATTATCTTTTCCGGCTAAAATGAACACAACCAAGTCAGTTCTATCCTGACAGAGAAGAAACAGTTTTTGCTGCATAATTTGCTGATTTTTATCTCAAATAGGCTCAATAGAATTTTTCCATTTGCTGTAAAAGTTAACTTTCTAGATGGATCCCGTTGCTTCAATTTTATTGCAATACCAAGCCAACCTAGAAAAAAATTTACACAGTAATTAAAAGACTCAATAATTCATGAAGAAAATCGAAAGTAATCGGCCATCTTTAAAGTGTCTATAATGTCAAAAAATTTCATTGTCTTATTTGGAAGAACTTTTAAAACGATAAAGTAAGTTTTTTTTTTAAATTTCTGCTTCTTCGCTTTGTTTTTTAAATATTTCAGTTTGTTTGATTATGCAAATGTTTGAAATTTTGTCACATGCATGCATAATGACTTACCGGAGAGGTTTGTGTATCACTTTCATTCTCAAACGAAATCCTTTAAAATCATGATGTTTGGTGTTGTGGGAGAAACAATCGCACGTGTTATTCACACTTTAGTGTTTTCTGCTTCTTACGGCTTAGAGTCTAAAGCCTTGTACCCAGTCCTCGCAAGAACGTGCTCGCAACTCGCTGCGAGTGGGTCGACACATTAGATGTCATCCATCTAAGTTCCAAAATCGAGAGGGCTGAGAACGAAGCTTACAGAAGATTGTCTCAGAATGGAATCTATTTCTGACCCACTCACAGGGACGGCGTTAAATCATATAGACCTAACGTACAGTGACGCCTTCGGGACGATGTTTTTTAGTATCCGCGAGAGGAAGGTTTCAACATAGTTGCCAATATTAAGTTAATAATGTAGGGTTAGTATTAGGGTTAGAAAAAAAACCTTTTGATAACACAAGATATCATGATCAATCTCATCCAATAATTGTATATATTATCAGCCGAAAATTTCATCTTCATGGAGTTTGGAAAACTGGTTTGGAATGCCTCTTGTGACATCACCGAATCTGATGCCACAAGGAGCATCCCAAACCAGTTTTCTTTTGTTACTTGCCACAAAAATGCCTAAAAAATGCATCACATCCGATAACTTTAACAGCAAACAAATTCATGAAGATGAAATTTTCGGCTGACAAGATATATTATTATACATTCAAACTTCATTCTCGTTTCTTATTGGTCAACATACTCCAGTGAATTCTCAATGTCCGGCAGGCGCGACGTCATTTCCGTCGAATACTGTGAATTATTGGACGGAGGTGTCCAAAAAAAATTATTGGACGCTGATGACGTCACTAGGAAGAGCGCGCGAAAATTACAAAATAAAAAATGGCTTGTAGTAGATCACTACCAGACTGTCACTTTGTTTGTATATTTTTAGTAAGACTATTTTGAACAATGTATAATAAAACCATTATTGGATTCGGCTTACGCATGATATCAAGAATTATCCAGACCTCGGTCAATGTTATCCGCCATAGCCTTCGGCTTCGGCAGATAACATTGACCTCGGTCTGGATAATTCTCGATATCATGCTCAGCCTCATCCAATAATTGTATATTATGATTTTGCTCAGGAAGACCTAAATATTACGAATATGTAAAATCCCCAAACGTGAGATAGGCACTTTAAGTTGTTCAATAATCCCGCAGCACATGTTTTATAGGATCTAAAACAGTCAGCTAACTCCTCGTATTTTAAACCCAATAAAACACTGCAGCGAGTTTATTAAGCATTACATAACGTCAGCAGTGTGCAAAACAAAACAAAACATGCAAAACAAAATAAAACAAAAAAAACATGCAAAACAAAACAAAAAACACAGACCTTTTCGGGCCCCATATAAGGGCATTTCCAATTATATAAATAATATTGCAAATTGCCATCGCCAACTCCAAACTTCAGCTTTTCAAGAAACTCTTTATTGTCCATGAGATCCAGGGCATTGAAAACGTCAAAACCAGCCTTAAACAAAACCAACCCAGAAGAAAGCAGTTTGAACGTAATTAACTCAATTAAAATGATCCCCTGTCTCGGTTATTATTAACATCTCTGTCTCGTTACTCCTGATCATCTACAAGTCTCTATAGACCTCTTTCATAATGGCACCCAAATTAAATATTATTTTATATTCATTTAAATTAGCCTTTCTTACCTCGTTCGTGTGTCTGTAATTGCAAATAATCTTTGCTTTGTAACGAGGCCAGAAAGGCTAATTTGCATGCATATAAAAGAATATTTAGACTGGCCGCCATTATGAAAGAGGTCAATAGCTACGTTCTTGTGCTTGATTTTTATCAGTCAGTCAGTCAGTCAGTCAGTCAGTCAGTCAGTCAGTCAGTCAGTCAGTCAGTCAAGTCAAGTCAAGTCAAGTCAAGTCAAGTCAAGTCAAGTCAAGTCAAGTCAAGTCAGTCATTCGGCCGTCAGTCCGTGCTTGTATCACTAGCGATCTATCCGTCCCCTCATTTCTCAATTCGTATCTCTCCCTCTGTATATATAAATGTATGACCTTGACACAATACCTTTTTTGCTAAAATCAAAGCATTTTGCATTAATTCCAACACAGATGTCTCCGTACTGACGTTGTAAAATGCATAAGCAGCTTTAAGTAGTTTGTGAGTTGGGTGGTTCATTACGGTGGATGGTAGCGTATAATAGCTAATTAGATCTGTCACCTTTCCGTCGTTATCCTATATAAAAAATTTAGCCATTAACCAAATGTTATAATAATAATAATAATAATAATAATAACTTTATTGAATTTTTTTTATATACTTACAACTGCAAATCTCACTGTTAAAGGTAATTTACAATTGGCTACTTGATATACTATAATGGTTATATATTACACTACACATTTACATAAATATATGATATAAAAAGTAAGATACTAGAAGTTCATTAAATCTGGATTCGTCCAATCCTTGTTTCTAGAACAGAAAACGTAGTATGTCGTCCTTATTGCAATATTAATGATTTTCCTAATGATATATTTAACATGAGCCTTGTCTGAGTTCAAACGTTCCAACATTTCTATAAAAACCGAAGATTCTTTCTCAAAAACACCGAGTGCACTGATTGAGAGATTTACGAACTTTAACGACTGGAATTTTTTCTTTTGATAATAATAATAATAATAATAATAATAATAATAATAATAATAATAATAATGATAACGATAATGATAATAATAATGATAATAATAAATAGATAATAATAAATACATAATAATAATATAATAATAATAATAATACTTTATTAAAGAAGTAACACATGCCAAGTTTGCCAGCATAGCTGAAAATGTGTGGCCATCAATTACAATAAATATGCAAATATATATATATATATATATGTATGTTATTTACCGGCTGGAAGGTTCGTGTGGAGAAATATTTCTCAATATACGAAAACGGTAAATTATATATTTATTTTTTCCTTAATATCCTGGCTTGTTTTTTTGGTCGTCATCAGTATTTCTAGTGGACAAAAAAAGAAAAGTCTGTGCTTTTTCTTCGTCAACGGAAATTGAGAGTTAAGTTTCTTTTCACGGATAAAAAAATCACTTATATGTCTTTCAATATGTTCAATCTCGTTTGAGCTCACCTTCAAATGTTTTTAGAATATTTGACGTCACTTGAGTGTAAGGAACAAAAGATAACACTCAAATGACGTCAAAATTGAAAAGAAAACCACCGCTGTACATCAATCTTGTGCCGTCGAACAAACTCGAAAATGGCGGCGTCCAGAAGCATAAAATACGATAATGAAAACGTTATTTCTCGAGTACAAGAGCCGATACCGTAAAACTATTAACATTTCTAAACATTATACTTAAAGGCCTTTTATTTAAAAGTCATTTATTTTTTGGGTACAGTTCCCCTTTAAGTGCAAAAGCAGTGACAAATTTGGTTGGAAATAAACTCTCTGATCTAGTTAAAAAGACATACTATTAACAACTTTTCCGTATCTCACAGTTCTTGAGATGCTAAGATTTGTTTGATATGGAAATTTAACTACTGGAAATAAGTAACTTATCCGCAATAACCCCTCGCCCACCCCCCCCCCCCCCCAGGCTTTTCACACGCTCGGCGAAAGCCTGGGTACGAGGTTGCTCGCCCACCTGTTCTATCAGACATTATCAGCAATATACAAGGCCAAACGTCAAACCGCCCTCTTGAAAACACTCAAAGTGGCGGGCCGATAACGAACTAGTCGCGCCGCAAATACGTTTGCAGCCCTGCTTATCATTGATCTTATAATGAACTCCATCTTTAACCAAATTAACATTTCATAATTATTTTTCCTTGTATATTGTATTGGTGATAATGATAATAACACAACTTTTATCAGGTCATATTACGCCCTCCAAAAGTCATGTTATTCCCTTTTTTTTTTTTTTCATTCAGAATGGAAGTGGCTAAAAGGGATAACTCAAAAGGACCTTTCTGTTTCTGTCTGTTTTTGTTTGGTTAGGTAATTGGGTTAGTCTGTGTTTGTTTGGTTAGGATTAGGTTTTAAGGTTAGGATCAAGGATAGGATTAGGATTAGACTAGTTCTTGAGAATGGAAAGGTCCTTTTGAGTGATCCCTTTTAGCTTTGTCCACAAGTGATTTCGTAACATAATCCCAAAGATATACACAGGCTGCTTGAATAAGTTATTATGCAGTGTAATTTCAAAGTTATGATCATTTACATAGCAAACAAATCTTAATATCTAAGAACGAAGTGAGATATAGAAAATTTGTAAATGCAAGTAAGTGTTTAAAAATTGCACTGCATATGCACTTTAAGAATCTGGCAACAAAAAATATACTATTACATACAGTAACGACGTAACAGTCCATTACACCATCAATTGGGGTAAACCAGTGGACAAATTCCTCCTGGAAAGGAAAAGAAAACGAAAGTAAACACACTGAACTTGTATAAGTAAGTAAGTACTCCTATCCATGTTCTTTCGCTAGCTGCTTACTCCTATCCCTAGGAATAAAGTAGGAAAACGTACAAAAAAGTAGCACAAAAGTAGGAATTCTTTGGATTCATTTGAAATGACAATACCACAAAAATACAATTTAACATCATTTTTCCATAAAATAAATGTACAAAATTGGCCTCTTGAAAAATAAAATTTAGTGGTTTATTATCTCCAACCAGGAGAAGATACTACATTATTCTGGCGGTATAAAGACAAATGCAAACTGATTTAACGATACAAAAAACTAGGATTTTAAGAGAAAAGTAAGAAAATCGACGCATTCTTAATAAAAAGTAAGAAAGTAGAAAAAAGTAGGAAGAATTAGGAAAAGTAGGATTGCTAGAAAGCCTGAATAAGGCTGGAATCACATTTTGCAGCACAATTTCCAATGCATGCTTAGTCCATGCCGAGTAATATACAAATACCATCGTAACGTCTTATAGTGTAAAACGTTATAGCACAACAAAACTTACCTTTGTAAAAACAGGTGCTAGGTCAAATTTTGATAAGTACTACATAAGAGAAATGCACTTTTAATGAAAATTATAAAAAACTTTAAAAAATTACATGTATACATAGCCTACGTCATAGTCTGTGAAATTTGAAAAACTTAGTCGCAGGCTAATATATACAATAATGTATACAATAATATATAAATGTATGCAATAATGTATACAATAATCCAATAAATTAACGCTTCAATTTTGTAGTGCTTATTAAAAAAAATAGATAGTTTGTTTTATACATTTAAAACCCTTGAAGTAAAGTCCAGGTTAAACGAATATGAGAGACGATGAGAGCTGATAGAGGAGAGTATGTGTGAGAGTTGTTTGGACACACCTCGCTCCCGATCAGACAACAATGAAAAACGTTCGGACGTATCATGACGTCGTCACCGAGAAATGAAAATTCCTATAATCTTCGAAGGTTTTTAAGTAAAATTAGTTTTTCACATATGATTAGAATCTGGACTGTTATCTTTAAAAAAGTACGGATGGATTTTAAGAATTTATAAAAAGTAGCCGGAATATCGAATAAAATATTGAGAATTTCATTTTTATTTAATTTATCATCAATCGATAGGTACGTTTTTGAAGGAAGTAATTTCGGTTAACATTTTACACTTACAAATGTAGCATAATGTCAAAATCTTGTTTTTTTAAAGTAAAGATGAACAAATTTCATGTCACTCGCATTTTTTACTTGACGATGTTTCGTACTTCATTTATAAAGTTTTCAATTTCTTGCTGCATAATTGTTTAAAGTGTCTACGAAGTGAAAAAATCGCTAGCATTTTTTTGGCTTTAACGGACAAAGTACCACGGCAAGAGCGTACACTGAAAATTTCAAGTGAATCTGAGTCTTCGAGTTAATTATCAACTCTCAATGTTTGGCATGGCTAAATGTTTTTGGTGAAATCTGAAACGCGCGGTTCATTGTCTTGTGACGTATGCAGGTGTACTTACTATGCATAAGAACAATGGATTTGAACATTAATGATCCACCTGTATACGTCATATACCACATATATTCAATCCCAGTCTTTCCCTATTTTGTAACGTTAAACTATGCCAATGGACAAACTTTGAGAGTTGATAGCTCGAAGACTATGCAGCAGATTCACTTGAAATTTTCAGTGAACGCTCCTGCCGTGCTACTTTGTTCGTTCGAGCAAAAAAAGTCTAGCGATTTTTTCACTTCATAGACACTTTAAATCCTTTGACATTTTCATTATATTAATTTGTGAGCACCTTTTGATTCGTTAAAAACAGAATTTCGCTTTCTGAATGTTTTTTGTAACTCAAGATTTTGAAGAGGTTTGTTGCGGACTTTTTGTGCCTTTGAATTCCTAGGGCATTAACAATGTTCGTATAATAAATGTCCTCACAAATTACGGCAAAATCCAGACCTGACGTTGACCAATCATATTACGCTGGGCATATAATAATAATAATAATAATAATAATAATAATAATAATAATAATGATAATAATAATAATAATAATAAAGAATAGCGAAATGCTCTACTAAATCTTCAACATTCAGGTTGACAAGGTTCGTACAGATTAGGGAGGGAGAAATTCAAGGTCTTTCAAGGCCATATATCAGGAAATTTAAGGACCAAAGGGCTGAAAAGGAGGCTTTGGAAAGCAGTGAAAAATCACGAAAAAATGGAAAACTGTTACTTATACTTGCCACTTCAATGAATTTCAAACTACCTAGGAGATGAACGTCATCAACGAAGCGAACAGATGCCGACAAAATTCTCTCTTTCAGAAAATGTCATAAAAATTAAATTATGAAGGATTCAAGGACTTTCATGCAGGGCATTTTTTAACGTTATAACTACTAGGGCATTTACCCCAGTAGGCCCTTTGCTTGCCCCAGTGGTGAAGCAAAATGTTTGGTTTTTGCCCAGTAGACTTAGGTTTCACGCTATAATAATCCCTTTGTTTTATCGTGTTTAAATCAAAAGTAAAAAAGAATGGTCTTAGTGTACAGTACTGTACACTAAATTCAGTAAATTGCGTAAGGAAAATAGCCCCCTTACATACTTTGCCCCAATAGTCATAATTTCTTAAAAATGTCCTGCTTTCATGCACTTCTTCATAAATTCAAGTACTTTGAAGGACACTCAAATTCTGTACGAACCGTGGGTTGATGACAAAGCATTACTACGTGTAGTAAATACAGCCAACAAGAACTTTATTTTTGCAGGGCTAATCTTGACAACAGTGCTAATTATAACGCTGAAAGGATTAATATGTTGAAATAAAGGTTTATCTATCTATCCTATAATAACCTCAGGCTAAAATTTGGAATTGTGAAATAAATAAGAACCTATTTTAATTGTACTAGCAAAATCCTAAACAAGAACAAAAATTTGATTGCAGTTCTGTTACAGAATACTGTACAGTATATTTAGATTACAAAATTCAGGTTCAGTACCTTCATATCACATGAATCACTACAGTACTGTACATGTGTTAATATATATACTGATGTAGTGATTGTGGGAGAGCTTGGAGTAGACAGACGATACATGGACAATCGTCAAGCTCATATCTTCAGAAAACAAAAAAACACCTTTTTGTGAGGATATGAGCTTGACGATCGTCCATGTATCGTCTGTCTACTCCAAGCTCTCCCACATACACTTACTAGGCAAACTAGGGAAAACTGCGCATGTTCTATTTGCACGCTGTCTTCCAAAACTACAGAAAGATTGCATAACCAGTTATCGAATAGTTGACACTAAATTCGACTCCGCTGTTTTGTCTGTTTTCGCTTGCTTATGAACTGTCGAAATTCGAGAGTATTTGAGAACCTGTGGACAAGAATCCCGATTACCCGATATTTCGATAACAAACGCAATCGCTGTATGTTTCTTATTTGTATCGTCCTTAATCGACGGCTTCAGTACTTTACTGAATAAAATGTTTCAAGTAAATGTTGTTCGAATTAGATGTATGGCGTTCAAATGGTCACATTGAATTTTGACATTATAAACTCGCCATATGATTACCGTATGTTATTTTAATATTACAAAGGCTAAGCTATATGATCGCCTTTATTGGTTTATATTCTACATTCTATTTATTTGATCCTCCATGCTATAGAAAATTTCTAGCATCATTCTGCTGGCCTAATCCTGAACACTTCTACAGGCAACCTCGTACCCACTGCTCCTGTGTCAGTCGCGGGCAGCATTTCACTTCTGATAAGAACTCCTAGTATGAAACTTTTTCAGTATTATACTGTTGCATGAGTTTCGTGCCAGGGATATGTAGGCTAACCAGCAGGTTAACACAAATAGGAGACGCAGGTTCAAATCCTGAGACGCACCACCACTCAAGGTCTTAAAAATAATGGAGGAGAAAGTGCTGCCTTTGCAATAATACCAGCAAATGGTAAGACTTTCGGGTCTTCTCGGATAACGACCTTAAATCGTAGGCCCTCGGAACACATATCAATTGGGCTTCTAACCTGTTGGGGTTTTCCGTTCACCTGAACAGAGTGATAAATCTAATAAACTAAACTAAACATAACAAAAATATTTGGTTACCTCATGAACAATTTTGTAGGCATCATCTATGTCGCTGTCTTGGAGCTGTCGAACATGATCTAATCTGACCTCCTAACAAATGAAAAGATTATACCCTATTACCCCGCATATAAATACATGCATGCGCCTATAAGAAAAATTCGAGATTTTTCAAAATCGTCGTTTATACCCACATGCGCCTATAATAATTCGCATGTAGACGCACCACTTAAAATAGACTTCTTACATAATGGCGGACAGTCTAAATATTCTTTTATATGCATGCAAATTAGCCTTTCTGGCCTCGTTACAAAGCAAAGATTCTTTGGAATTACAGACACACGAACGAGGTCAGAAAGGCTTATTTAAATGAATAGAAAAGAATATTTAATTTGGATGCCATTATGGAAGAGCGTACCTAAAATGAACAGGTTTTGTGATTGGCTACATGGAACAAAAGTGGTTAAGGTTAGTATTAGTTAATATTGTAGCAATGGAAATACCAGGCGGAATCAAAGTCTTGTGATAAACATTATAACCCAGCAAATATCGTTTAAGAAAACCATAATAATGCAAACATGCAGGAGTCGTATAACCATAATAAAATATCTTTAGTAACTAAAGTTTGGTCACTTCACGAGTATTTTCTTCAGAGTAATGATTACAAAGTCAATATCGTTTTATGATTCTTAAAGTTCATATGAAAGAATACAAATGAATAATAATGAGATACAGAAAGGTGAGAAGGCGGAAAGAGGACGTGAGGAAGAGATCTAATGTTTGCATTAAAAGAAGGGTTTATTTTGACTTAGTAAGCTTTTTGGTTTATTAGGTTGGTTTTTGGTTTATTTTACTTTATTTATAGGGTTAGCATGAGGGTTAGCGTGAGCATTAGGGTTAGCATTAGGGTTAGCATTAGGGTTAGCATTAGGGTTAGTTTAATGGTATTCCACAGGGAAGCAAACTTGAATCGTTAGCTTTTATCTTAAAATAAATCGACTTCCCTTGGCGATATCTGACAATATGAGTGTTGATGGAACGACGATGTTGAAGAGGAGGTAATGTTTACGACAGAACCCTATACGAGTAGTATAGCAGGTAGGGCTGCGAGCCCAATCGGTGTCAACCGTAAAATATAACACCAAAAAACATCACCAAATTTGCCAAGTCGCGACTCGACAAATTTGGTGATGTTTTGGTGTTATATTTTACGGTTGACACCGAATAAGCTCGCAGCCCTACCTGCTATACTACTACAGCAATCGTTAGTCAATCTAGACACCCCTCACACGTTTTCTACTAAATTGGTGTCAAACACATGCGAGACTAGCGAAACAATACCAAGTTTATACTAAATCGCGACTCTCGCTAAATTTGACACCATTTCAGCCACATTTAAAAAATAGTCGTTTCAAAATTCTCACAAATTTATGTCAAATTACATTTAGGAAAAATAGAAAGTGTCGTTTCAACATTTTCGCGTGTTAAAAAATAAAATGTGGTACGAGCCCACTCTCACATATTAAAAAATAGAGAGTGTCATTTCAACATTTTCACATTTTTTTTGTCGAATCACATTTAAAAATAGAAAGTGCCGTCTCAACATTTTCACAAATTTGTCAAACCGCATTTAAAAAATAGAAAGTGTCGTTTCAACATTTTCACAAATTTGTCAAATCACATTTTCACAAATTTGTCAAATCACATTTAAAAAATAGAAAGTGTCGTTTCAACATTTTCACAAATTTGTGTCAAATCGTATTTAAGAAAAATAAACATTTCAACATTTTTACAAACTTATGTATCGTAAAAGTGTCTCACGCGTGATAAAATTGCCACCTGTTATGCAAATTAGATTATTGTCACCTGTTAATAATAGATTAGTCCGTTTGTTCACTACTTTCAGTGTTTGTCGCCTCACTTTTAAAATGGTGATCGTACACATATTTCGACGTTGTGATCCCTCCTGACAACAAACCCAAGAAAGGCACGTACGGCGTCACAATCGCGACAATGCTCTCAACGTCTTTCTTTAATAACGGATCTTTTTGCAACTCGTCGTTTAGTTCGTCAGGATTCTCTATAGCGTTCAACCCATCTAGTAAGTTAGCGAATTTGCTGATTAGCAAGTCGGTGAGAAAAGCGTTTGCGATTTCCATTCTCTTCAACTCGTATTGGTGCCATATCTTGTCGATAACCTTTGCGGACGCTTTTTTAATGTACGCTTCAGATTGGCTTACCACACCATCGCCAGACAGTCTAATAAGTTCAGATCTCCTAACGTCAATGTCGTCTTCCGCGGTCGAGGCACTAGCAGCTTGAGTATCCTCAACTAATTTCTCAATCGTGGGGTTTTCTTCACTTCTGCGTTTCACCATCACACTATTACTTATACCCATATTTTATTGCGGAATAACAACTTCGTGACTGTATGGATAGCGCAGTGAGATTTCGAGTCTAGCGTACTTGTTATTTTTTAATGCGGTCACAATCGCCGACGCTTCCTCTTTGCTAATGTTTCCGAGATAGTCGTCAATAACAACCTTCATATCACTTCTGCTCGGGCAGTAAAAGCAAATGAGCTTACTAATGTTTTCTCTATACGGTTTTGCGATCGACGTCAGTTGTTGTGTGATGACAATAACGCTCAACATAAAATGTCGCGCACTAAAAGCTAAGTTGACCAATTGACTAGTCCTATTCTTGACGTCCTGTCCACTTGCACAGTCGTCCAACACAATCAGAGTGTTAGTTCCTTTAAAAGTGTTCGTCACACACTTGAGAACAGCGTCGACACTGTCTTGTGCACAGTCTATCGCTAACACGTCAGGGTCGCGTACATATTTCCAATCTTGATACGCTTTATTCCACTCGAAAGTAGGACAAATCAACACAATGTAGTGAAACTTACCACGATACTCAGATTCCAGTGTGTCAAGCAAATAATGTGTCTTACCACAAGCTGTCATCCCAACAATTAGCGCATTAAACGGAGTTTCCATTAAATTGCGTTTGATTTAATACTGGATTGACTGCAACCCATTGTTCATGAAGTTGACCAGCCCATCACTCATCACAAACACCCTACACATAACATTCGCAGTCGTCGCTTTCTTAGTGATTTCAAGAAGCACGCCGGATTGTGTGTTTACGATTTTCTTGCCAGTGGCGACGTTGTAATTATCTTGAACGCTCCTCAAGTCAATGACCAACGCAAAACTATTTTTATAGAATTTCTGTATGGTCATGAACTGAGCGTGTTCCTCACCCAACCCAAACAATCGTTTCGCTTCTGCGTAGAACTTCGACTTTGGGATGCCTTGTGAGTGCACACTATTTGGCACACCTTCAATTGTGACTCTAACACTCTCGATATTTGGGTAAAGAAACTCCTCGCTGTCTGTTCGCACCTTATTCGTGAATAGCAACACAATCGCCTTCATGCTTTTTCTTGGCAGATTGACATTTTCATTCACAATGGTTGTGTCCTTATCCCATTCAGTGGTTTTCATCAATGTAACGTGTTCGTATGACAAACTACGACCACTTGCATAGCCTGACGTTATTTCATCAGCAAGCTCCTGGTTATCGATCGTTTCATACTCGAGCTCGAGGTTCTCCAGAGTGTATCCACCCACAGCGCTACCGGATTGCGCCACCATGATGTCTGTGGCCTTCGGAAGTGTGATCACATACTGCAAGTTGTTGTTCATGCTAAAAGGGGCGTACAACCCGTGGTCGTTCATAATTTTACCAAGCTTAATCCGCTGTTTCGTTCCAATCACACCAAACATTAACGCGTCACTAACCTTAACAACGTCTCCACTCGTCGCACCACTGTCATCCTTAGAAACTAGCTTTCTCAAGTTCTCACCACCAATACCATAGTCAATCATTTGGTCTCGCGCAGTGACACTCTCCCAAAGGTCGCGATAAACACCAGTGTAATTTTCCCCATTGTTGTCATACACAGTCTCCCCAGCTAGTTTCACAACAAGCTTCTCAACCAACAACTTGCTAACATTATTCAAGAACCAGCTTTTGGCGTTCGCGTTCTTAAAGTCGAACACTAGACCCAACGATCCAGGCACCAAACAGCTACTAACCTTAAGCTTCGGTATGTCAATGTAGAGTTCCTCGCCAGGACTGACTTTATTAGGGTTCAACGTGATTACGTGTTGCGTTCTCACCCCTTTTATGACGCCCATGGTCGCTCGTCTAAAACCGGGACTCAATTCTGCTGACGTGACGTTCATATACTTTGCATATGTTTTGTTATTTTCGAAGCTGAGACCCTCGAAAATGAGACTACCGTTTTATCTTGTAATAATCATAAGCAAACCACGCAAGTACCACCGCAAGTACCCACAGATTTTGAGCCAACCAAGCGAGACCCTTTGCACCCAACGTCAACGCATTGTAAACTAAATTAGCCAACCCAACAGCCCATGGACCCATCTTCGTGATTGCGTTCTTAACAGCCTGTGCGAATGACTTTATGGCTTTAGCGCCTTTCATAACAGCAGACCTCCCAGCGATAATAACAGTTGTCACAATTCCAGCTATCGTAATCGCTAAAGTGCTCAACCCAACCACGTTTTCTTTAGCCCACTTCTTGAATCTTTCTAACCTAGACAAGTCGTTGTTCATGACCTCGTCAGCAATGATTTTGTTAGCCTCTTCGTGTTCTGGTTTGAGACCGTCCTGAAGTCGTATGCTATCCGCTTTCAACTCAGCTACCTCACTAACGTTTTTATACAATTGTTCTTTCATTGGGTCAGTCTCATTTAGAGCTTTCAAGCGGAAACTATCGGCTGTGATTTCTAAAGCATTTATCATCACATCATTTGAGCCCACTGGATTCAATACGCCTGTGATTTCTCTCAACATTTGCTCTCCACCACCAACCTCAGACGTCACACCATCGTTTAGCTCACTTTCTTGTGACTCCACTTCATCTTCAACCCTATCAGAAACGTTCGAAACAATATCGTCTGTCAATTCTTCTGTTGGTGTTATGTCCTCAGACCTCAACTGTGCGTCAACCACACCATTTGACGTGTTTTTGTGTTCTTCTTTAGCCTCACCAACTAAGTCCTCAAACGCTCCAACAAATTCAACGCTAGCTTCCGCTGTGCTATAACCAAATCTCCCAAAGTCTCCATCCCTCTTTTTAACGATGATTCTCTTACCTTCAAACTCAACGCCTATCATGTCACCTTTCCTACCATTGACCACCCTCAACCCATCGATAAGTCTCTTCGATCTCGGTCCATCTCCCTTCCTAATGTCTACGCCCATAACGTTTTTGAGGAAGTCTTTCTTGTCGCTTCTTTCCGCCGATAAGAACATCTTTTTGTCTTTCGACATCAATGGTACACCGTCGCCTATGTCAGATGACGTTCCCTCTTTCAGTTTGTCTGCCGACGCGTCTCTAAGCTTGGGAGTGTAGTCATCATCAACAACTGCTGAGGATCTCGTGTCTGTGCTCCTTATTGTCACCGTTTTACCATCGTCAGCGTCAATAAACGACGTCTCTTTTTTCTCACCTTGCCTTCTCGCTAGCTCACCTCTTATCTTTTTCGTGTCGTCGCGATAGTTGTTATAATTAACACGAATGTCACTTGGCATCTCTCTCAAACCATACTCAATGTTTACGTCTTTGAGTCGCTCTTCAGTCTCGGTGAGCTCCTCTTTTAATTGCTCATTAGTGACGTCTTTGTACTCACCGAAGTCTTTCATCTCGAGGTCGTCGTAAACTTCCCCACCTTCAGCCATATTACATTAGCTCACATTTTGAATATCGCTTTCTGGTATCCACGAATTATGTTTGCTCTCATAACCCAACCATTTGACCAGCGTCATCTTCTTCCCTCTGACTTTCTTTCTTTTCAACACCTTTTCAACTCTGTACACATCGCCACCAGGTTTCTTATTGACCAGCGATAATTCCTGTTCGTAAAATTTACCAATAATCTGTTCACCGGTGTGATCCTCAATTTCGTACACATTCGGATCACCACGAATAACCTTTACCACTTTAAACAGCTCTTCAGTGAAGTTGGCTTCATAGCCCTTTGTAAACACACTCTTGTACTTACTAATTCTCACTGATTGACCAACTCTAAACTTTGGCAATGGGTTGTCTGCAAATTGGTGACCAAACAAAGTGGTCCACACTTCGCCCTCGTTTGACTTATTGACATCCTTCGGCTTCATCATAATACTACGGTTCACATTGCTATTGTAATTGCTTACAAACTGGTCCAAAGCGTCAACCCATCTATACGTTCCACGAGCGTAAAAGTACTTCCACATAACACTCTTGAGACTTCTATTAAAACGCTCGACAACAGCAGCCTTTTTGTCGCTCTTAGTGCTGAAATATTTAACGTCATGTTCTTTCAACAAACTCTTCACCCCAACATTGTAGAACTCGAGTCCATCATCAAATTGCGCTAACTTAGGCGTGGTCCCAAACCGATCTTTAAAGTTGTTCAACAATTTTCCAACAGCCTTAGTCATGTTCTTAGTGTCTTTTCTGTAAACTGCAATACCAAAAGCGTATCTACTCAATATTTCAATGCCTGTCAATATCCAATAATAACCACCATTCTGTTTTGAGTACTTACTCATGTCCACTAAGTCCATTTGGAGCTCTTCACCAAGAAATCCGACGAAGGTAGCACGGAATTTATGCCTTCTCACGATGGGTTTGTACCTAGTGTAGGTGTCTTGCGTGGTCAACCATTCTTTCACTGTTTTTCTTGTTACTTTCAATCCATCCCCTAACGCACTTTGATACAACCTCTCTGCACCACTGTACCCTGTCTTAGGATTGTAGTAAATGTCTCTCAACCCTTGCTCTGTCTCCACACCGAGCTCCATATAATTCACACAATATACAGTTCCAATAACACCGCGCCAACGTCAGCGTCACCATTGTTTGGTTTAACACGAAACGTCATACTTGAGTAAATACCTTTTTTAATTCTCACCTTTGACTCAACATACGCATAACGTTGTATCCCCCCATCAAGAGACTGTTCGGTGGGTACTGGCAGTGTCGTGATCACATCGCTACGCTTCCCGTCAGTACTCACATTGCTCTCCGTCTCAACAGCGTCGCACGAGACCTCTACATACTTTAGACCTCTATTCATGTCAATCTTGTTTGGACTGTCGTGCCACTTAGCGTCTAACACAATTCCTGCGTCCTTCGCGAGACCGAGCAAAAGCCCAATGCCACCTAGCCTAAGTTCTACTCGGGGGGTGGAGCCATACCTCACACGCTGAACTTTGATCCTACTTTTACCTGTGGCCGTCAGTTTCTCCACCACGAAGTCTGCGTTAACCTCCTTGAGCGTGAGTCGTAGAGCTCTAACCAACGCGTCGAAGTCGTAGTGACCCCCACTCAATCGAGTTGTCGCGAGCCATGGATACGGTGTTTCTAATCTACCAAGTGTGAATCGAATATCATCACTACTCATCACATTATCATAGTTCCAAAACACAGTGGCCGTCTTGACTACAATGTGTGGGCTATCGTGTGTGGCTACTACACTGTAGTCAAAAGTCACAACTTTCTCCACACCTTCAATGAGCACCGTCAACTTTTGGGGGTCGTTGTTTGTACGTCGCTTTTCAGTGTAGCCACCAGAGTCGAACCCATAGTTTAGACTCATTACTTTAGCACGCGTTTAATGTTAGCTACTCAAGCGTTGCATACAAATCTAACAATATGTCACCAACATCAACACCACTACCATCTTGGTCAGTCACGCTAAAAACTAGCTGTGTAAAAGCGCCTTTGTTTATTGACACCTTCGACTCAATATTGAAGAATTGTTGAACAGAGCTCTTCAGTGGTTGGGTGGTGGTCAATGGTAACTCAACGATAACCTCGCTTTTGCTACCATTAACAATATTCTCAGGTCTGTTCACAATGCTGCAACCCACTTGTACGTACTTCAGCCCTTTGTTAACGTTCACAACGTTAGGGCTGACCAAACCACTACTACTCACCGTTGTGTTATCGTTGAACCCTAACAGCTCTCCAAATTTAAACAGCTCTAATTGTTGGTCAGTTTTTATCGCGCACTTTGAATTGTGTTTGTTGGCTACTAGCTCGATAGCCCCTAATCCTCTCAATTCGTCGGCAATCATTTTAAAAGTGTGGTACCCAGACTCAAAAACGTGTTTGTTGCTGTTGTAACTTATCTCATCATTCACACCAGTCTCCACATTAATGTAGTCCCAAAAGATGGTCGCTTTTTTCACTAGTAAGCGAGGATCTGAGCCAAACGTCAAAAGTGCCTCTGGTAGATCCACAGTCTCCGTTGGGCCTCTAATCAACACTACAACCCTGACCATGTAATATAGTGTGTGTTATGTATATGCTGACAAAAAGAAAGCAAGGTGAACTAATTCTTCTTAGTGAATTTCCAAATGCGCAACTAGATAAGTTTGAGTTTGGATACAATCTCGCAGACGACAATAAAACAGTCAAGACCGTTGACATTTACTTCAAGTCAGGTCCAAAGTATTCTGACATGATAAACATAAAGTCACCAAAGTTCACGAAGAACGAGGGCTTTACGAAATTCCTTAGCAACACACCAAGATTCCCAAAAATATGGTCGAGCGATGGGCGTGTCCCAAAGTTACTACTGACGGAGACCCACAAGAGCTACAGAGAAGTCGCAACGTTTCCACCATACGTCCTAAATTACCCAACCCACAATTTTGACGTCTTTGTTGACGACAATAATTCCTTCAAATCAGACCTACCGAGAATACTCATCGACACCAAAAGACGTCACAACGACAAGGCAATTGGTGGTAACGTTAACACAGTTTGGACTCTACTCGAGAGTTACTATCAAGCGATCGCAGGTATGTACATCGCTACGTACCGTTCAGGGGTGTCTCTGCAAAACTTAAGTAATCACGTCGACACCCCAAAGCAAGTTGTGAGTCTCATGAGGTTCCACGTGTACTTCACCATTCGTCGTGTGATGTTTCGTTTGAGTAAGAGTCAAGTTGACATTAACAACATCTTAAGACTGTACCTCCCTGACTGGCGACTTTTGAGAGGACATGTACCATTGACTGATGTTGACAATAGATACATCAAAGACATCCAAGGTGATTATCGTCGGTATTGCCCGAGACACTCTGATGGGTTCACACCATTAGGGCAAGAACTATTAAACCAGTCGATTGAAGTTTACATGTATGCCATTCTCGGAGCCCAAGCGAGATCAAAGCAAAGCATCGTCGGAACTAGAGCTAGTGCTCGAGAAACGCAACAAATCTTTAGAGACATCGTTGAAAACGCTGTGGTTCAATATTCACCTAGTGTTTGGATCAACCTTATGAACAAAGCGATTAGTGACACCAACGTTAAGCTAGACACAGCTGTGACACCCAACACTTGGCTGATCCCCAGAAGCATGGTCTTGTTAAAGGACCCCATCGTTGGTTACAATAACGTGCTAAGAACTTCGTCCGAAACTGGGATGACGTTTGGGTATAATGATGGGTTGAACTACCACCGAGCGCAAAAAGCGAAGCACAAGAAAGTCCATCAAGCGGCAGGACTCCACTTGGAAACTCTAGTCGCACCACCTTCAAAGCTAGGACCTTCGAAGCTAGGACCTGCCGCGAAGAAAACAGTGGTCACCACCAATCAAATAGCACAGACCACCACAAGTAAGTCAGACACGACAACGCTAGCGATAATCTTAGGGTTCTCAGCAGTCTCTGGCTATTTAGTAACCAAATACACCTTGAAGTAGTAATGAGCCTAAACTATGGGTATGAGTCTGACGACCCTCACGATAAAATACTAAAAAGAACGAAAAGACATCTGGACGAAGATCCTAAGTTAAGTGCGACCGGTGGGAGGATGTCTGGACTAATAGACATGCAAGGCTCGGCAATAAAAAACGTAGCAGACCCAGTCGATGACTCAGACGCCGCGAATAAAAGAACTCTAGAGCAACTGCTATCAGGTTTCCTCAAGAGTCAGTCATATAATCTTGTGCTCGACTTCAACGTTAGCACACACGCCTTAAAAAACGTGGAATTTCACACCAATGGTTCAAACAAAATGAAAGCCATTGGTGAAACAAGTAAATTAGTGCAAAACAACCCAGCTTATGGTCCTATTGTCGGCATCAGCGGTGTGAGTCAAAGTTTTCTATCCCCCGTGTTAACACCACTCCCACTTGAGTCAGGTCTCCATTTTAATTGCCCCAGTATGCAATGGTGTGATCTCTCTATTTTTGTTGTGGTGAGGTTACCTACTCGCACCGCTGGATCAAATTGGGAGACAATTATATCGAACGACGACGGCCAGTGGGATAAGTTCATAGGGTACAAGACTGGTATGACCAACGGACTCGCATATGGTGGTAGCATCCCAGCGATGGAGAGCATATGCACTATTCCAAGTGGCGTTGACCTCACCAAAATGCATATGATATCAATACATTGGCAAATGAGCAATTCACACGTCAGAGTCAACAACGTTAAGTCAACCGACTCAGACTTCGTAGCGAATATGGGAAAGATAGGCACACCTTATGGAACAATTTTTGGAATACACCGACCAAGAATACCACTCGCACCTTATGCGTACCCATCGTTGATAGAGTTCTACGGTGTGAAAATTGTGAGTGGCTACATGACGAACCGAGACATCATAATCATGGGTGGAGAAATGATGAAGGAATATGGTGTAAAGTAAATGGGAGCGTGTATTTCGAGACCTCATGAAATATATAAGATAAATAAGACGACTGACCACATGTTCAAAGCTGGTGGATCATTTGGTCGCGGTGACGTTACTCTCGAGCTCCACGCTGAGATTGGTATGAGGTCTAAAAAGACTTACGGCGAACCTATTATGTTACCAGAGTCAGACACTGTGGGAGTGGTAGGAGACGTGACCTAAGTTAAAATGGGTTGGTCTCAGCTTCGAAGATTTAGAAAGCTGGTTCGTAACATTAGAAACTTTTTCAGACGACGTAGCAAACCGAAGACTAACAAAACACACCTGCTGCATTGGTACACAACAAACCAAATCTATAAAAAACCCGACACCTATGTCGAGTAGTTTTTTGCGGGGCTATAGTAATGGCAACCAACTCAGTGCAATTATTCGATGGTCACCAAATCACGATGGTTAATCACAACGGTGACATATGGTTCAAAGCAAGAGAAGTCGCGAGCGCTCTAGGTTACGCTCGACCAAAAGATGCAGTCAACGACCACGTCGAACCTGATTGTAAAATGAAGATAGAGCAGGCCTCGTTTATCAACGAACTTGGAGTCTACTCATTGACGTTCTCGAGTAAAATGGAGCGTGCGAAACACTTTGGAAGGTGGGTGCACTCAGAAGTCTTACCAAGCGTTAGAAAAAGTTTAGCCGACGTTGGTCTCAAACACAATCAGTTTAAAATGATCACCGAGTTCGACCTTCATACGAAAGTTGTTGGTTTTCTTAGGAAATACTATCCAGAAGCTATTTTGATAGCCGCTTGTGGTGAAAATCAAGACACTCCGAGTAAAAGAATAAATTCGTGGAAAAAAGGTTACCAACGTGGAACACCTGACTTGATTATTGCCAATGCAAACCGACAGCACAGCGGGCTTGTGATTGAGTTCAAGAACCCGGGTGGCACAGGTAGGACACCCAAAGAGCAAGACTCTCTGCTACTCAGATATAAATCCGCTGGTTATCTAACACTCTTGTGCGACTCATACGATGACGCTATTACCACGGTAATAAAATATTTCTTTGACGTTGGGTTTCAGTGCTCTCAGTGTTTTCGTAAATTTAAGAATAAATCAGCGTTGAGTAACCATGAGAGACGCTATTGTAAAGAGACTTTTTAGACATCGAGTAATGAGTCGTTGAGACAACTGCTCTAGCATTTTTTAAAGACGTTTTTAACTCAGTAAAAAATATCTGCGAAACTTTCTCTCTTTATTTCACAAACCTTCTGACCACTGTGTGAAAAAACGTTTCTACTGTACATTGGACGCTTCATGTGACCAATGTATAAATTTTAAAAAAAGTGGGGTATTCGAGAACACCCTTAATTTTGTGTGGAAGGATGATGACGTCTGCACACTGCGCGATATTGCTCAGCACCACCAACGAACGATGGTCCTGGGTTGTATCTCCAATTGAATGGCGCTTCGACAGTTGTTCCGTAAGTGTCACGACAAACGGCGCAATACGCTTTTAGAAATGTGATGTCGTCTGCCATTGGGAGCAACGTGTCGAGTTCACCAAGTCTTTTTAAATGCTCTGTTGTTATGAGACCACAAATAATGACGTGAATGCCAGCTTTGACATATTCGCGAATAATTGGGAGTAGATCAGAGTACCAATGGCCTTCGTCAATTCCGATGACGTCGTAATCAGCTATCTCGGAAGAACTTGGGAGGTTGGTGATTAACTTCGCAGGTAAACTGTCTGATCCAACAACAATGGTCTGACGATGTGTGGAGAACGCGTGGTCAGTTCGCCTGGTGTCGCCTGTGTTGTTCATGTAAAGGACTTTGAGCCCTGATTTACTTAACGTGAGTAACCTACGGAGAGTCTCTGTCGTTTTTCCTGCGAACATGGGACCAATCACGATTTCTAGTTTACCAACTTTTCTCATGGTTACTATACCCTCAGAGAAATATTTTTTATTGTGGTGGAAACCGTCGTTCCATGTTAAATGTCCGCTGAAGCTCTAAGTTTTCAAGATGGGACCTCGAGCTCTCGTGTCTCAAGCGATACAGTGGGTCGTTGGTGACCACACCGCATGGGTGACAGGTGTACACGTTTTCATCTCTCGCGAAGTGTCTGTGGGCGGGCGAGAGTACGTGGCCTCTGATATCATCCGCACCCAGTATCTCATTACACCCCACCTTGCAAACGTGAACGTCGCGGTTTGCGGCGAGCTCTAGCCACGCTTTGGCTTTGGTTGGGCATGGTTTCCACATAAGGATCGCTAAGAACACTTCGAGGAAATTACCGAGTAATGTAGCGTTGGACTCACAAGGGTTGTTCAAGTAGACATCACTCGCTAACATAAGGTATTTGAATGGTGAGTAACACCACACAGGGATTATGTCAGATAACATACCAGCAAGCTCGTTGGCTCTTTCCTCCCGAAGATCGATCCAAGCGTCGAGAAGATGCCTAGTGCGGTTGACCTGAGAGCCAAGCCGTTTTGGTTGCCCTTCAGGGTCGGGGTCGAACAGTGTGTATGTTGAGAAGTACTCGTTTAAGACGTTGGGTCCAGAGGCGTCTTGTGGGGTAGACACACTGACAAAGGCCGTTCTCAACATGTTGGCAATATCTTCTTCGCTAATTTCTCGGGCTTGAGTCATTATGTTATACTCCCAGAAAAAATCCTAATTTTTAGCGCGTTTGGTCTGGAACTGTGAGATACCTGTGAGGTTATCTGTGAGACACCTGTGAGGTCATCTGTGAGTAAGATAACACGTGATAGTGTATTAGATGGTTGAAGACTCACAGACGGCTGTTGAAGCTAAGATCACAGCTGATGTGAAAAGTGTTAAGGTGAAGGACCCAAAGCGCGTCGCTGCTGGTAAAAAGTTGGCTGAGATATCGAAAGCTGCGAAAGAAAGGAAAATGCGTGAAATGATAGTCAACGAAGAACAGGGTAGCGAGTGGAGCTATGGTTATATTGTTGGAACACTTGGTGTTATCATTGCTGCTGCTTCGCTATGGTACACAATTAGTAGTGAAAAAGAGACACAATTAGAACCTGTGAGTACCACACCAGCTAGTGTGTCAGAGAGTCATAAAACTCGTCGTCCAGCGTTAGACACATTTGATTATTAAACAAAACACACGACAATGTATATATGTCCGCGATCGATCGAAAAGAGCTCATGAACGAACTGTACGACGCGCTACTTGTCACGACTGGTGCTGTGGTAGTGAGTATGATTTCGAAAAAGGCTTTGGGGGAACCATTGGGAACACCAGAGACAGTGAAAGGCACAGTGAAACTTGCTGCAGCTGTTGGTGCAGGAACGCTGTTAGTAAAATGGATGCAATCGAAAAAGTGGATACCGACAGATCCATTCAAATCAATGTAAGTTAATGGCGAGCGTTGTGGCTGGAGGGATATTTAATGCAGTGGCTTTTGCAGGCGCTGGCTTTATGTTTTCAAAGTTTAACCACTCAGGCTATGAAGCTGAGATGAAAAGACATAACCATGCGTTGGAACAGCTAGCCAGTGCGAAAGAAGTGTGGTATGAGAATGAGGTCGCTAAGAAAGATAAGATCCAGCGTTTACGACAACGGCTCTCTGATGCTAATGCTGACATCAATGACACAAACCACGCGTTGGAAGAACTTAGAAGCGTAATGACCATACAGTACAGCGGACGAGTGTTCACTAACTCCCCGAAGATTGCGGATTACTACCAACCGAGTGCGGAAATGAAGGAGTACCAATTGTTGTTTGTTAGCGCGCTAGGTTTGGGTAGTGGAATAGTGGTGTGGGTGCTAACTCGGTAAAAAAAATGTTGGAGTAGTATAAGAGTGATGGACAAACTTATGAGGCAGATGAGTTACGGCTACACAATTGACGAAATCGCGAGCGAGACGCAAATTGAGTGTGGAGGCACCCCTAGGCTCTACTACTGCTCGGATTGTGACGTTGTGAAAAATGTGACTGAATGTGGTGGGTACGCGTGTCCAAAGTGTGGTGACATCGAGTGGGGTTACGTTCAGAGTTATAGCGACATGAGACTCACACGACTAAAAAGCGTTCACAAACGGTCTTGGTGGATGGGGAGGAGACTGCGGAACGTTGTGAAGGGTGAGCACCTTGAGTTGATAAAAGAGGACTTCCTGAAAGTTGTCAATGTGCTGCACTCATGCAATTTGATCAAGGGTAGAAACGTCAGCAGATATGGATACTACATTATTAGGTTGTGTCATAGAAGACGAGTCAAGACACTCAAGAAGGTGTCAGACCTCAAAGACGGGAAGGTGAAAGACTTGTTCGACGATAATTTGTTTGGGGTGGTGTACCCAAAGCTAGGATGGTGCGAAAGTGGCGACAATTATTACGACGAGTGGTTTAGGAAAAAAAACAAGTGTAGTATATAGAAGCCAATGAGTCGGACTGTGAAAAACCCACTAACAAAAAGACGGGCGCATAAGACGAGTGCAGCCGTTGTCAATTCACTAACAGATGAAGCGACCAACGTTCACGGCTTCTTTAGAGATCAAGAGGGACAACCTGTAGCCCAAGACCTCACACCGTCAACGCATCTGTTGGATCGAGCACTGAGAGGGTTCACAAGGTCTTATGGAGTCGAGGTAATTGATGACAGAGACATCAATCAGGTAAATGGTAGTAGAAGTGCTGTCACTAACCTTTTGAGACGCGAGCTGGGTGAGACCAACGGAATGAAAGTGGTGGAGACAGTCAAGGTCACTTTTGAGAAAGTTTTAGAACTCGATAAGACCACATACAAAACTGCCTACTTTAACAGCGAAACGTTCGTCGTCATTAACGAGCATGACATCGAGGGTGTTGCCAATCGCGGGTCGGAGCAGATTTTGACGCGGATAGCTGGGTGGCTATCTGAGGGGTCTGGATGGACTATCGACAAAATAGATGCGCACTACGTCAATGTCGCTATTTACAGACCTTTGCATGGGAGTAGCTACATTGTGTTGCCAAAGGAGCTGCGCAACAGTATGAAGGGCTTGATAAACGTAAATAACGATGATGACAACGAGTGCTTTAGATGGTGCCACCTCGCACATAAGTTTCCTGTTGGAAAACACTCTGATAGAACGTCGAAGTACGCTAGGCATGTCGGTGAGCTGAACTATGACGGAATTGACTTCCCAGTCACACTCAAAGACTACAACAAGATCGAAAAGGCAAACGATATTAGCATTAATGTTTTTGGGTATGAAAATTTGCAGCCATTCCCTGTGTACGTTTCTAAGGAGGCGTATCTTGACCATATGGACCTATTGTTGATAACTAATGACGTGGGTAACAAGCATTATGTGTACATTCGCGATTTTAACAAATTCATGTACCGTCAGACAAAGTATAAGGCGAGAAAGCACTTTTGTAGGTATTGTTTGCAGTGTTTCACCCGCGAGGACGTGCTTGAACGTCATGTGGAAGTATGTTTGGTCATCAATGGGAAGCAAGCTATTAAAATGCCACAAAAAGGCGCGAAAGTAAAATACGAGAATTTTAGTAGACAACTAAATGTGCCGTTTGTGGTGTACGCAGACTTCGAGGCTATCACACAGAAGGTGCACACAACAACACCATCGAGCAAGTGTAGCTACACAAACGCCTACCAGAGGCACGTTGACTGCGGTTATGGGTACAAATTAGTTTGTTGCTACGACGACGAGTATAGTAAGCCAGTAAAAGTGTATCGTGGTGAAAATGCAGTTAACAAATTCATTGGGGAGATGTTAGAAATTGTTGAATATTGTAAAGAAACATCTGAGAGTCACTTTAACAAAGAAATGACACTGACTGATGACGATAAGAAGAACTTTGGCGAGGCTAAAAGTTGCCATATTTGCAGTGTTGAGTACACTGACGCTGACGTTAGAGTGAGAGACCACTGTCACGTGTCAGGTAAGTACAGAGGGTCTGCACATCGCGATTGTAACGTGAACTTTAAGTTGACTGACAAAATCCCTGTGATCTTTCATAACCTACGTGGCTACGATAGCCATTTCATCATGCAGGAGATTGGTAAGTTTAGTCAAGACATAAATGTGATACCAAACAACATGGAGAAGTACATGGCGTTCATGCTTGGAAAAAACTTGGTATTTTTGGACAGCTTTCAGTTCATGAGTAGTGGTCTAGACAACTTGGTGAGGAACCTACCAAGGGACGCTTTCAAATACACGTCAGAAGTGTTTCGCGATGAGGGGTTGGCACTCATGACAAGAAAGGGGGTCTACCCCTACGATTATATGGACTCCTTTGAAAAATTCGATGAGCGCGAGCTACCCTCCAAAAAAGATTTCCACAACGTTCTGAACGATGAACACATCACGGAAGAAATGCACGAGCGCGCCATCGACGTGTGGGACTACTTCGACGTTAAAAATATGGGTGGGTATCACGACCTGTATTTGAAAAGCGATGTGCTCTTGCTCGCTGACGTTTTTGAGAACTTTAGAGAGACATGCCATCGCGAGTATAAATTAGACCCTTGCCATTATTTCACATCGCCTGGATTGGCTTGGGACGCCATGCTAAAGATGACCGGAGTGGAACTCGAATTATTGTCCGACATTGACATGTTCCAGTTTGTGGAATTAGGTATGCGTGGTGGTGTGAGCTACATTTGCAACAGACATGGTGTGGCGAATAATAAATACATGGAAGGGTACGATAAAGCGCAAGAGTCGAAGTATCTAATGTACCTTGATGCCAACAATTTGTATGGATGGGCAATGAGTCGAAGTCTACCCACGGGCGGCTTCAAGTGGTTGACTGAGAAAGAAATAGAAAAAGTTAATCTGCACGACTATCACAACAATAGTAAAAAAGGTTTACTGCTCGAGGTCGACTTGGAGTACCCAACCCATTTGCATGACCTACACAACGATTACCCGCTGGCTCCTGAAAAGATGGAGATAACTGTCGACATGTTGTCAGAGTACTGCACGAAAATCAAAAATAAGTTTAATGTGAGTGTTGGCGGTGTGAAGAAGCTGGTGACTAATTTGATGGACAAAAAAAAGTATGTGTGTCACTACGGAAATCTGCAGTTGTACATGGATCTTGGATTAAAAATCAATAAGATTCACAGGGTCCTGCAGTTTGACCAGTCCAAGTGGCTAGGTAAGTACATCGACTTTAACACAGTCAAAAGAACTGCGGCTAAGAACGCTTTTGAGAAGGACTTCTTCAAGTTGATGAACAACAGTGTGTTCGGAAAAACGATGGAAAACTTGAGGAAGCGTGTGGACGTAAGATTAGTGACCACCGCGAAGAAATTAGAAAAGCTTGTCTCGAAGCCGACGTTCGTGTCTTGCAAAATATTTAGCGAGAACTTAGTCGCTGTCCATAAGGTTAAAGAAACGTTGACACTAAATAGACCTGCATATGTGGGTATGTGCATACTAGACTTGAGTAAAACGCTGATGTACAATTTTCACTACAATTATATTATGAAAAAGTACTCTAGCGACACCTGTAGATTGCACTTCACTGACACTGACAGTCTGTTGTACTCAATCAAAACTGACGACGTTTATTCCGACTTTATGATGGAGTGCGAAAAGTTCGACAATAGCGACTATCCTGTAGACAGCCCATTCTTTTTTAGAGAGAATAAGAAAGTTATTGGGAAGATGAAGGACGAGTGCGCTGGAACGTCAATTATTGAGTTCGTTGGGTTGCGCAGTAAAATGTATAGCTATTTGAAAGAGGATGGAGGTGGTGGGAAAACCGCTAAAGGTATTAGAAAGAATATAATTAAAAAAGTGATCAGACACGAAGATTACAAAAGTGTGTTACTTGAGCAGAAACAGTTGCGACACACAATGAAGACCATTAGAAGTGTCAAACATCAGCTAGGTAGTTACGAAATTAATAAAGTGTCGCTATCCTGTTTTGATGATAAACGATACCTTTTAGAAAATGGTATTGACTCCTACGCGTATGGTCACAAAAACATTGAAGTGAGAGGCGACAAACGCTGAAAATAGTGAACAAACGGACTAATCTATTATTAACAGGTGACAATAATCTAATTTGCATAACAGGTGGCAATTTTATCACGCGTGAGACACTTTTACGATACATAAGTTTGTAAAAATGTTGAAATGTTTATTTTTCTTAAATACGATTTGACACAAATTTGTGAAAATGTTGAAACGACACTTTCTATTTTTTAAATGTGATTTGACAAATTTGTGAAAATGTGATTTGACAAATTTGTGAAAATGTTGAAACGACACTTTCTATTTTTTAAATGCGGTTTGACAAATTTGTGAAAATGTTGAGACGGCACTTTCTATTTTTAAATGTGATTCGACAAAAAAAATGTGAAAATGTTGAAATGACACTCTCTATTTTTTAATATGTGAGAGTGGGCTCGTACCACATTTTATTTTTTAACACGCGAAAATGTTGAAACGACACTTTCTATTTTTCCTAAATGTAATTTGACATAAATTTGTGAGAATTTTGAAACGACTATTTTTTAAATGTGGCTGAAATGGTGTCAAATTTAGCGAGAGTCGCGATTTAGTATAAACTTGGTATTGTTTCGCTAGTCTCGCATGTGTTTGACACCAATTTAGTAGAAAACGTGTGAGGGGTGTCTAGATTGACTAACGATTGCTGTAGTAGTATAGCAGGTAGGGCTGCGAGCTTATTCGGTGTCAACCGTAAAATATAACACCAAAACATCACCAAATTTGTCGAGTCGCGACTTGGCAAATTTGGTGATGTTTTTTGGTGTTATATTTTACGGTTGACACCGATTGGGCTCGCAGCCCTACCTGCTATACTACTTATACGAGGTATAATTGACATGTCCTGTCATGTACCCGGCTCTCCCAAAGAAATGTTCATAATGTGTTGTAACACTAATGTAGTGAATGTGGGAGCATGGAGTCTGGTAGCTCAATGGTTAGAGAGTCTCACCAACAATCAGATGTCTTTAATTTCTTTCAGATGGCCAGCGTTCGTCACAAACGTCACACGATCCATGTCACACGTAATTTTGTTCGTGAAACTTGTACAAATTTGTTCCGAAAGTAGAAACAAACTCCACTTTTCGTGTAACTTGCAAATCTGAAAAATCAATTACGTCAGGGGCTGTCACACGTTAAAAATGCTGGTGCAACTTGAACTGTTTTTTGCGACACAAGTTGCAGGTAAAAAGCTACGTGTAACAGGGCCTTTAGCTATATTAGTGCTATTGACTGTTAATAAACCATTACTAAACGCGCGAATATCTGAATATAGGCGCATGCATGGGTGTGCTCAGGGTGGTGTAGCCCACCGGTCAATGGGAGATTTCCTCGTGCCCCAAGGTCGTATTGGGCCTTAAAAGTATACTAAGAACAGTTCTGAAATTAAAAGTTCCATTATATTTTTAGCAATATTTCTTCTACGTAACATTCACGCGAATTTCAATTTTTTCTACTAAGACCCCTCTTAAGCGGGTTTTCCACTAGGCGGGTTTTTTCGCGCGAAGCGACTTTTTCTTTTGTCTTATAAGCTCTCGGCTAGAACTAATTAGAAATCTTTTCAATTTGAACAATAAAAAGTCGCTTCGCGCGAACAAAATCGCCTAGTGGAAAACTGGCTTAAGAATAGATAACCATGCCTTTGGCGCAAACATCTTGGAGTGTGAAGTCTGTAAATCACTAAAGGTAAAAACTAGTGACCAATATTTTGAATTCAAGTCACCTGCACCAGATAGAAAGTCGTGAAGCCAGAATTTATTTTAAAAAAAAATCAGTTTTCAACGAAATTAGTTTTGTTTAAATGGTCCTTGTAATTCAGTATTTCCCAGTCCCTTCTTTGAAAGGCACGCCGCCCCAGGTGCTTATATATGGGATGGCTAAAAGGGATGACTCAAAGGATTAGGATTGAGATTAGGGTTAGGATTTGTAGTTATAGAAAATGTGAAGGTCCTTTTGAGTCATCCCTTTTAGCTTTCACCTTATATATGGGGTAATAGGGTAAATATAATTTAATATTTTTATCCCTAACAAACACATTCTATTTTAATCACAAAATTCATCTTTCAGACCCAGTCTTTTCATGATGTCATCATGCATTCTTACCTCGGGTAATTTATACAATTTTATTGATCTTGACATGGTCATTTTGTTGCTTAGATTTGAAAATTTGCATTCAACAAGTTTCTTAGGGTTAAGGGATCTGTGCCAGTATCTAGAATAAAATAGATAGACAGGTCGTTTCTGATACAGAAAAATTATTTCACCACATTTAAGACCATAACCAGATTATCAGTGTCTATTCAAAGAAAAAATCGTCTTTCCATACTCTTCTTCTTTTGAATATAGGAAGTGTCACTTGGACAATGACGATACTCGACTAGCAAGTTGATCACCTCATAGTTAGTAGAGGGGGATGGTTTGGAAGCTCCATTGTTTTCAAAATGACGCAATGGTCATTGGACACGTGACGGCGAAGGACTCACAACGCGTGACGATGAAGGACTACACTAATTAACGAATGTTATTATTGGATGACTGCTTCACTATACAGAAAATACAATACGTTGAGTGACCGTGAAAGTGAACAACAACATAGAACAATGACTTTTGCGAACCTTCCAAACCATCCCTATACTAAATATAGTAGTATCATGATAGTATAACAAAAAGACTGGATAGGAAACTAGCTCACGTCAGCGTGAAAACCTAGTTGAAAATCGTGATATCACGAAGATGTCACGAGTATGCAGATTTTGCCGAGTTTCTCTATGACTTCTCCATATTTTCGAATTCAGGTAGCTATACTGAGATTCCAAAAAGTTTCATCGTCTCACAAACCTGCCTAAGCCACGACTAAGTGTTCGAGGTAAATGTTGTTCGTCTTTGTTTCAGCTGTTTTCTTTTTGTTGTGAAGAAACTGGCATCGCAAAAACTACCGTTGTTTTAGTTGAAATTTGCGATGCGTTTTTCACCGTCTAAAGTTGGAACTTTTCGCCTAAAATGAGTAATGGTAGTCGGATATTCCATCGTAAAGTCAAGTGGCATTGTTATATTTTTTTGTAGTTTGACTATCATTTTTAGCTGTATTATTGCTAAAAATTGCGATTTATGGAGATTTTGTGACATCAAGATTTTCAACTAGGTTTTCACGTGATCAACTGGTGCCTTCAACTGATCAACTGGTGATCAACAGCACGCTGGAAACGTCACACGTGATCTTAGTTTCCTATCCAGTCTTTCTACTAACTATGGTAGTATGGTCACCCCAATTTTAATAATGCTGTTAAGTTTCCTCATTGTCTGAGTGACACGTCCTAAAATATCGAGCGCTTAAATCTGGCTCGGAGAAATAGGATAAATAGGGCAACAGTATCCTGCGTGATCAACTCTAAATAAATCATACTCATACTCATCATAATAGAAAACGGAAAGTGAAAATTACAAAATTGAAATGGTTTTTCATTTTTCCTAACATACATTTGAAAGAAAAAGCAAATGGAAAGAGGATTTTTTCGTTGCAAATAGCCAGTTTAACAACACATACGGAATCGTGAATCAATACACGTGGTGTTCTTAAGGCCCATCTACACGATACGATTCATCGATTGTCATTCTGGCGTACATTGTCGCTATACGATTGTCGTACAAACACGACATAATTCTTGTTAATATGATTCGATGGCGAATGTTGACACGCGTGTACAGTTTGATAACATACACCAAGATGACAATCGTATACAATAATAATAATAATAATAATAATATTTTTAATAATAATAATATTTTTAATAATAATAATAATAATGGTCTTATTAACAAACATAACAGACGTGTCTTTACAAATTGTTTAGCTCGAACGTGGCCGAGTTGAAGGTATGTCAAAGGCGCGCAGGCTGCCACCATACGACCCATGTCTGACCACGGACATGTCTGACCACGGGGAGCACAGTTAAGATCTAAACGTCAATTTTACTGAGGGAGGATACCAGAGACCGCGGAGGAAAACCCTCAAAGCACGGGAGAGATCAACTAATAACTCTACTGACATGAGTTCCAAGCTCGCGAATCAACACGAGGTTATTCCCAGATGTCACCCATCCAAGTACTAACTCCGACCGCGCTTGACTTAGCGGTGAGTGGCATGGCCCTAATAGCACACGCAACTCGTGCTTCCTTATATATATATATATGACAAAATATAGAATGCAAAAGATTGCCATCACCATGTAAAATTACTAGAAATACGTAACGCAATAACCCCTCGCCCGCTTGTTCTATCAGACAACATTTTTATATCAATTATTTCAAAGATTATATTATGTTTCGTCCCCACCGTCGCATGCCCTGTGTTTGTGGATCACAAATCGCAAAAGGCTGTTTCGTCGTAGAGGTCAATATTTAACCGATTTCAATTCTGAAAACATATTTGAAATTATCGAGTTTATCATATCATATCATATCATATCATACGTACCTACTATATTACGAGAACGTGTATACCCTTCGTAAAAACCTATTTATGTACTTAGAAATTAATCGGCAATCAGAATGGGATCCCCGGTTTGTTATAATCCGGGCGATGATTGAGGAGCATGAAATATTGTTGGTCAGCAGTCTCATTAACTGGATAACATGGATAACCTTTCATGTTACACCATCACCAATATAAACATCACTGGATAACATCAAGGGAATCGAGGTGGGAGGGTTAGGAAGACACTTAAGGCGGGGGGTTAGGGTTAGAAAACTCATTAGGTGGGGGGTTAGGGTTAGGATCTAAGTTGTTTTGGGGTTCGCGGTTATTTGCATGGTTAAGTGACAAAATGTTGACGATTATATACCTCGATTCCCTTGATGATATCCAGTTAATGTGACTGCTGACCAAAATATTTCACGCTCATCCTCGATCATCGCCCGGGTTATAGCAAACCCTGCGTCGCACGCCCTGTATTTGTAGATCACAAATCGGAAAAGGCCGTTTCTTCGTAGATTTTTGACCGTTATCTCGGTCAATATTTAATCGATTTTAATTCTAAAAACAGATCTGGAATTACCTAGTCTAAGTGCATAACATACATGCATATCCTACGTAAGAACCTGTTTATGTACTTTATGTTTATGTACTTTATGTTTATGTCATTAATCGGACATGTTTGAATATTGGCGGATGAGGGCGAGGGGACAAATGATAACATGTGCTGTTCTCGCAGTTAACGCAAAAGAATCCCATCACCGCCGTTGGAAACTAGCGCTAGCAACGGCAAGTGACCGTCCTCCACAAAGCTTTGCGGAATTTTGGCAGACGCCAGGCGTACACGATAGGATTCAACACAAAGTTAATAAGTTCCACTGGAACGTAGAAATTGAGAAAATTCGATAACGCAGCGCTCGGTTGGCCCGATGTGATGAAGTAGCCCAGCTCAATGTGAACAGCCACTATATAGGGGAGAACTGTGATCACCAGCATTCCTACGAGAACCAAGACGACCATGTAGAGGTGTGCCTCTAAATTCGCATTGCGGACGGTGTGTTTGTCCTTTACGTCGCCGCTGTGGGCAAGTTTCGAGATGGCTCGCGCCTTTCTGTACATTAAGGCATACATCACGGCCACGGTGATTATATTCACTTCGAATAACACGCAAAATACGAATTTCCCCACATTCAGTTTGTAGTAAATTAATATTCCGATCAATGTCGACACTATCCAAACGAGCGAACAACCGACGAGGGTCCGCCGAGGGGACACCATCTGTTTGCTGTGGGTTGGGTAGGTGACGGAAATGAAACGATCAATGGCCATGGCAAGGATCGTGAGGAACGACACCTGGACTGTAATCCAATAGATCGTGAAGAGCACGTCTATCGGGTAAAACCAGGGCCTTTTTAAACTATTAAGCTGGGGGGGCAAATGCCCCCCCAGTCCCCCCTTGTGCCCCCCCCCCCCACTAATCAATTTTTGCCCCCCCAGGAAAAGTCCCTTTTTCTTAAATTTAATCAACCAATAAGCAAGGAATAAAAATTAAACAAATGGAAAGTAAGTTTTAGCCCTTAATTAACAACTTATAGACTTACTGAAATTATTATGTTGACCTACGTGGCGCGCGTCCCCCATTTAAAATCCCGCAAACAAGTGTTTTCTGTTTTTTACCATAATGTGATATAAGCACAATGTTTTGGTAGCTTATGAAGATACCTAAAGGCTAAAGTGTTTATATTGGTTCCGTACTAATTCTGAGTTTATATATTAAAGTGTTTCATAATCTTGATGCCCTATGTAATCGTGCATTTTTAGCGACGGCGTGGTGCCTTAATTTCGCAAAAATTCTTATCAGAAATCGCCGTAAAAGCATTTCTGGGCTTTGCAAAATTAAAAATGTTCCTGAGGGGGCATGCCCCTTTCGAACAACCCTGGATCCGCCACTGATCATGATGAACTGTAGAAAAAATATTTTTAAATAAAATGGCAGACAAATATATATATATATATATATATATATATATATATATATATATATATATATATATATATATATAAACGAAAAAGCCTACCTCAGAAACAGTAAACATATATTTTGGCTACGAAGGTCCCTTTTAGGAAAATGCCCCCCCCCCCCCCACGAGAAAATCCTTAAAAAAGGCCCTGGGTAAAACCCAATCACTTCACGAAGGGCCCAGAGTACGGAATTGACGCCAGTCAGGAGATCAGCGACGGCTAGACATGCCACCATGTAGCACATGCTACGACGGAATATCTCTTCGCAGTTGTTGCACAACAGCGTCACCAGACTCGCTGCGTTGATGAGAAAACTCAAGGTGCCAAAAACGAAAACATCGACGATCTCAATGGATTCCATCGGTACGGTCTCCTCCGTGACAATGACGACGGCTTTCTCGTTCGTTTGGTAGTGATATAGACTTGGCTGCGGTGAAGTGTTTTGTTGTATTATCCGCCAACGGTTGATCTGGGCTCGTCAATTTGTAGGCTCTTTCGGCTCACACAAGAGCTCTTTCTTTGGCATCGACTTTACTCGAAATTCAACACTAATAGTGATGATGCCCGGCATTAAGAAGTTTTGCAGGTCACAACATAGTACGACAACCTATTCTGTTCGCCTTTTTGTAAGCGTCAATCTTATAAGTCAATTACGTGTATAATTAGTGGATTTGCGAGAACAGCTGCATTTAAGTGATGTCCATAACGTAAAGGAGTATTATTTTGGGATGTATTTTGTAGTTGCATGAATAAATGCGTGCACAGTTTGCGTTGAAGCAGGAGTGGCGCCCTCTCTTTTTAAGGTATTTCTCGTCAAACACTTTGACATGTTTTTTTACGTGCGTCAAACATTGCAGCTATATGATGATTAGGTCGTGTAGAAATACAAAAAGTGTTGTACTTCCGAAATAATGTTAGGAGTTCCAACCTTTCGAACGAAGGCTTTTGTATGTATGTAAAACCTTTATTTAAAGAGGGTAATCATTTCAGCTCTATGTTAGAACTGTTATCAATATGAGCCCTCCATAAGAATCAAAGTTACAATACAAAATAAGTTATGATGCTAAAATACATAATAATGCTAAATATATAAATAGGAAATAACACTATATATATCGCATTGTTGTTATAAATTACACCTCCATGATAATAAAAAGCCTTTTTAGTACTTTCTAATCTGACTTTTGATAAATATAATAAGTTGCTTTGCCTAGTTGTTCTACTTTTGAGATCTCTATTAAAAATAAAATAATTGTTTAGTAATTACGTTGATCTATTATATATATATATACACTTCTTAACAAGATGTAGAACATCGACGACGTTCAAGGGTGCCATAGGCGAGGTCAGCTAATGCTTCATCACTGCAAGAAGATTTCATAATTATACGTGCAGCTTTCCTTTGAAGTTTTTCCAATTGAATAGAATTAGTCTTTCCATAGTTGACCCAGACAATATCACAATAGTCCAAAATGGGTAATATAAATTATTTGTAGACTACGTTTGCCGTGTTTGCAGATATATTACTTCGTATACGCCGAAGCATGTCTAATCGTTTAGTTACTCGATCTGAGATATAGTTAACGTGAGAGGTCCAAGAAAGCGTTTTATCCATGATAATACCAAGATATGTAAATTCTGATACACGATTAATAATATGGCCGTCAAAAGAAACTGTAAAAGTACTGACATTCGCCAATTTCGGTCCTTCGGTCCTGTTCATCAGAGAGGAAACGTGAAACGTCTTTTCAAGGCTGGTCTGGCACAAATCAACCATCATCGAGATATAGGGACTGAATTATGTTCTAAAGAGTAATTTGTTGTTAATCTTTCCTAAAACGGGAAGTTGGTGACATCACACTCGGGGTAAACCTGATGAAACTACTCTGTGGGTAGCCGAGTTTCCGCGGAATGTTTTTTAAATTAATGTTGTGGTTCAATTGAAAAAAGGAAGACATTCACAAAAATCAAGTTTCAGACTTATAAAGACATGACCCCGGTTGTGACGTCACACACATATCGAAAATAGATCCAAAATGGCGGACAATGACTCAGGTTAGCAACTTTGACAGTGCAATTAAAACATTTTACGCGGCCATATTTACAACATCAAACTACTTTATTCCTGCTGTTTAAGTAACGTACTTTGATCTCTAAAATGTACTTATTTTTTGTTGCCAATGTCCTTTAAAAGCTCAAATATATATATTTATAAAAGTTGCATGTTTGATGCCTATTTCAAAATAATAAAATACATGTTTTTATACATTATTTGTCACCGGTTTATTATGAACGTTCTCAAGATTTTTGGTCATATAATAAACTACTTATTGACCTCGCTACTCACGCTCGTTCAATAAGTAGTAAGTACTTTATGTTTGTATGTGTTTTGTATTTATATTTTGTATTTTGATTTGGAGACAAGCCTTTGTAAGGGACCCTTGTGTCCTATTGCTTCGTTTCCTGTTGGTTTTTTGTCACAAATAAATTTTTTTTTATATAATTTAAAAAAAGTTTGTGTAATACTACGCTTGTACTGTGATAACTTGAACCGGTTCAACCCTAATTAAGTTGATAAAATTCCGTCAGACCCGGTGTCAAGTGAAACACGTGACTTCTGCGAAATACGTAACCAAGCGTGACGAGTCATAAATTTCGCACGTGCAGGCACGAAATTTATCCGCTAAACTTTCTATGAGTAGAAGAACCGTATTTCAATTTGGGCCAACTCGAGAAAATCTCGCTTGTTGATACAGAAGTCGAACTCTACAAAATAAAAACCACAAATTATTTACTCATATACGGAGGCTTAAGCCTATCGATATCACACGATATTTTAGAATTTAGATTTTTGACCCAGTTACTAGTATCGAACTGCAAGTCAGCGATGCTATTAGTACCACAGCAGCACAGCTGGTTGTCGAACTCGCCATTTCTTCAAGAAATAACAGTGGAAAGTATGAGACCAGAAGATATCAATTAAAACAAGACTAGAACAACTGTATAACAGCAGTGAACAATGAGAACAACTGTATAACAACAGTGGACAACTATAACAACTGTATAACAACAATGAACAACTGTATAACAACAATGGACAACGAGAGCAACTGTATAACAACAGTGAACAGTGAGAACAACAGTGTAACAAAACTCAATAAGCGTTGGTAAACAGTCCTGTAAACACTTGCGAAATATCTGATACACATCCCACTGTACGCATGCGCACAACCACAGGAGTCACATAATACGCAGTTCACAAATTTCGCATCACCGGCGAGCGGCCATTACGCATACGATATGAGATGGTTAAAAGCTCAAATTGCTCCATGAAAAGCTAATGTCGTTTACTTATATAATTTAAGAAAACTTTGTAACACTATTAGTTGTACTGTGATACATTGAGCCGGTTCAACCCCAGTTATTGCAAAATATAAAAGGCCAGTTGCAGCGTTTGAATGAACCTCCCGCGGCTCATGGCATACTTATCACCTCGAAAAGTATAGTTCACCATTACAAAATATCTCAGTTTGAAACACACAACTTATAAACTTATATGAAATCGTTAAAAGATGTAAACCACGTCCAGATATGAGTTGTTTTTGAATCCTTCCGAACGGCCTGTTGTTAGGATTTTTTCCTAACATACATGTATCCCCATAAATATACAATTGCACAGGCTAAACACGTGAGCATGGGGACACACGTCACATACGACACCCCCCTCTCAAGATTACCACATTCGCTTCGCGAAATCACTCGCTAGGAGACAATATAATTGATTTCAATATTGATATCTTTCACGCTAAACGAGATAGCATCTGGACCTTAAAATTTTAAACATTTTTATGGCAGATGTATAGTAGCATATAGGCTATATGATCGCCTGGATACGTACGGGTTTAGATTCTACATTCTATTTATTTGATCCTCGTGCTATTTCTAGCAATATTCTTCTGGCATGCCTATACTGCTCCTGTGTCAATCCCGAGGCAGCATTTCACTTCTGATAAGAACTCCTATTATTAAGCCTATGTTTACACCGCAATAACAGATTAGTCCAGGAGGAGAAGGGGGGTATCGTCACCCGAGGAGGGAATTTACGGGAATTGGTGTTTTTGGTCAAGTTTGGTGCGCTGATTTCAAAAATCGATGTTATACGGGGAATTAACGGGGCCTTCAGCCTCGTTTTCACGAATTTAGCCTCGTTTTGGTGGAAATTGTGAAAACAGCAAAACAGCATTGTTACTACATGGTAAATGTGATAAAAGTTACCAATTGCAATAAATTATAGGACACTGAATCCAAATTGAAAATCAGGTGGAAAATATGGGCATTTTAAACCTCGTTTTGGTGTAAAGCCTCTTTTTGGTGTTAAATAGCGCCCTCGCAACCTACAACGTTTGGATCTGAGATTCAGCATAAATACTTGTTAAAACACTCAAACGACGTTCTGAGAGCGCTTATTATCTCATTTGGGTCCAGCTAACGTTACAACTTCGTAATCCATGGCCTGCCAGCTCGATATTTTCAAGATGGCGGCGGTACCGGCATCTTGAAAAAACAGCAATAAATCAAATGCTTTAGAATAACTATGGTAAGTTTGTCATACCGTTTTTAAAAATTCACTGATGTCTTCGATCTCGACATCCATATCATCTTCGAATTCGAATTCATCACATTCAAACTCCTCACTTTCTGTTCATGTCATCTGGATGAGAGACGTCACTCCAAATCACTTTTCCATCTGCGTCCCGTCCATGTCTCTCGGGGCTCTCTAAATTAATTACCAGGTGGTCTGCCTGTCGAAAGAGGAAGGCAACATAATTTGCTCTCATGATGTGGTAACGCAGGTTGCTTTCACATGGAGGCATCAGGCTAAGGTCTACGATTTTATGATCCTTGTTGAATTTCTGCTAGAAGGACTTTCCGTCGAGCGTCGTTGACTGACGTCAGGCGTGGATGGCCATAACGAGAGCATACAAACCTTTGTAATCCTTGCACTAATTCACTGTTTGGTGCGACTTCGTCACAGAGAGAAGCAAATAGATTGACAAACACGTTATATTTCAGTACCGCTTTCCAGATTACTTTCTTTCCCTTTCGAAAAAAGGAAGAAACATAGTCATTCCCGGAAAAGGCATGCATTCCCAATAGTGCTTTTCTCTGCTTCGTGGACGACTCGGAAGATGTTACATCGATTATTTTTCTGCATTTGCCATTGTCAATCAAAATCTGCACATCGAGGAAGTCGTGTCCCAGAAACAAGGCAATAATGTCGATGTCACCAGATGGTGACCGTACCATGACAGATTAACCAGGTTGCAGTGGACTTGCGAACAAACGCAACGAGTTTGGTGTCAGCTTCCTCGAGATCACTCTTCAGCTGATGCGATACAACTGCGTCATGTTGGCTAATCTTCTTACATTCGATCTTTTGACACCAAACTCGTTGCGTTTGTTCGTTGCAAGTCCACTGCGACCTGGTCAATCTGTCATGGTACGGAAACGGTCACCATCTGGTGACATCGACATTATTGCCTTGTTTCTGGGACACGACTTCCTCGATGTGCAGATTTTGATTGACAATGGCAAATGCCGAAAAATAATCGATGTAACATCTTCCGAGTCGTCCACGAAGCAGAGAAAAGCACTATTGGGAATGCATGCATGCCTTTTCCGGGAATGACTATGTTTCTTCCTTTTTTCGAAAGGGAATCTGGAAAGCGGTACTGAAGAATAACGCGTTTGTCAATCTACAGTATTTGCTTCTCTCGGTGACGAAGTCGCACCAAACAGTGAATTAGTGCAAGGATTAGAAAGGTTTGTCTGCTCAGTTTCTGGCCATCCACGCCTGACGTCAGTCAACGACGCTCGACGGAAAGTCTTCTGGAACAAATTCAACAAGGATCATAAAATCGTAGACCTTAGCCTGATGCCTCCATGTGAAAGCAACCTGCGTTACCACATTATGAGAGCAAATTATGTTGCCTTCCTCTTTCGACAGGCAGACCACCTGGTAATTAATTTAGAGAGCCCCGAGAGACATGGATGGGACGCAGATGGAAAAGTGGTTTGGAGCGACATCTCTTATCCAGATGACATGAACAGAAAGTGAGGAGTTTGAATGTGATGAATTCGAATTCGAAGACATCAGTGAATTTTTAAAAACGGTATGACAAACTTACCATAGTTATTCTAAAGCGTTTGATTTATTGCTGTTTTTTTCAAGATGCCGGTAGGCCATGGCCGATTACGAAGTTGTAACGTTAGCTGGACTCAAATGAAATAATAAGCGCTCTCAGAACGTCGTTTGAGTGTTTTAACAAGTATTTATGCTGAATCTCAGATCCAAACGTTGTAGGTTACGAGGGCGCTATTTAACACCAAAACGAGGCTTTACACCAAAACGAGGTTTAAAATGCCCAAATTTTCCACCTGATTTTCAATTTGGATTCAGTGTCCTATAATTTATTGCAATTGGTAACTTTTATCACATTTACCATGTAGTAACAATGCTGTTTTGCTGTTTTCTCAATTTGCACCAAAACGAGGCTAAATTCGTGAAAACGAGGCTGAAGGCCCTGTTAATTCCCCGTATAACATCGATTTTTGAAATCAGCGCACCAAACTTGACCAAAAACACTGACTCCCGTAAATTCCCTCCTCGGGTGACGATACCCCCCTTCTCCTCCTGGACTAGATGTAGCGATGTGAAAACCATACAGGATAGGGGGATAGGGATAATGCTATTTTTAGGAGCATGTTTTGATAAGAGAGATCTTAATAGTACGGTTATTTTAGGAGACAATCACAAGCAATTCCTATCATGAGACCATCTCATTAAAACGTCAGCAACAACAGTCTTCTTCCGAAGACTACTACAACCTAGTTTGATATGATTTAGAATATGATGACTTTAATACGAGCACAAACCTGCAAGTTGCCACTGGCTTTGGAAGGACAACACCAGCAGTATAAACAGCTTGAAATATACCTTCTAAATTCACCCGTCTTGTGATTTCGCGGATGAGAACTGGCGCCACGCGTTTATCTCTTAATTTCTTGTGCACACAAAGGAAGTTAATTTCAACGACATGTTTTGTTCTAAAATATAAAGCATACGTACAGCTTAACCAAGCTTAACACTTATTTCTCAATAGGGATCATACAATTGTAGGACGACGGTGGCGGTTAAAAAGCTATATAAATTTTCGCATTTAAACGTACTATTTTGATACTTAACTTGTTTTATCAATCTATTGTTTCCAAAACGCTTCAGTACCGCTAAAACAATGCTACTAAAACTATTGCATGAGTGTCTGTGTTAAAGTCAGTCTTAAGGAACAGCTCTCATCACTCCATTGAGTTGGTGTCATCCTGAAGACGTGTTGATATTACTCTTGATACTAGACTAATACCATGTCGTTTCCGAGCGTTTTTATTTGCAACACGTTTGTATCATTTTCACGGCGCGTTCACATGAAAACTGAGGAAAACGACCTTTTCTGGTCTTCTCGGAAAACGACCTTAATTAATTGTAGGCCCTCGGAATCCCTATCTGTTGGGTTTCCGTTCACCTAAGGGTGATACAGTAAAAACCCGCTAACAAGAACCTACATTTTACCCAATCAGCCTTGGATAGGTTCTTATATTCTTATATGTTCTTATATAAACAAATTCTTAATTTCAGCCTGTGCAGTTCTTAATAATGGTAGGTTCTTGTTAGCGGGTTTTTACTGTAAACTGAAATAGTCGAGTGCTTATAAATGAGCCTCTGGCTCAGATACCTTATCCTGTGTGATAGACTCTATCGTATACGAACAGGACAAAACATTGAAACGCTAAAAATTTAAGATGGCGCCTAAAAGTTCAAATGATAATATTCTTGTTCTTTGAGTGCTTGGTTCTTTAACTGGTATCCTTGATTGTTAACACAACATCGTTAACAACAAAATATATAGACTATCAAGTGTTTAATAATTCAATAACAATTTGAAATATGTTTAACTTCTAAAGAAGCGACGGGCTTGGTGTCGACCACGCCAAACAAAAAATATGAATCGCGAATGGAAAGTGCAAAACTGCTTTACTTTAAAGGGGAACTGTATCCAAAAAATAAATTAGTTTGAAATAAAAGGCTTTTAAGTATGTTTAGAAATGTTAATAGTTTTACGGTATTTGCTCTTGTACTCGAGAAATAACGTTTTCATTCTCGTATTAGGGAACTTAAGATCTACGACGGCAACCTAGGACGGGGACGTCGTTCAAACAAAAGAATCTTTATGCAAAACAAAAAGAATGAATAGTTTCTATTCCAAAGAGTATCTCAACGCCGTCCTCGTTCTGTTTACAACGCGGCGCCACAGAGAACATTTTCACGTCTTTAGGACCGACGTTAACTCGCTTAGAGATACACTACAATCGTTTTAGAAATATTGAAGCGTTTTGGAACCATAAAACAAGTTTTGAGTGTAAAATACGCTAGTCGATCGACCGTGGTTTCATTCAAATGCTAAAATTTATATTTCTTTCACTGCCGTCGCCGTCCTAGGTTGCCGTCGTAGATCTTAAGTTCCCTATTTTATGCTTCTGGACGCCGTCATTTTCGAGTTTGTTCGACGGCTCAAGATTGATGTACAGCGGTGGTTTTCTTTTCAATTTGACGTCATTAAGTGCTTGTCTTTTGTTCCTTTTGCACTCAAGTGACGTCAAAATTGAAAAGAAACCCCCGCTGGACCACGAAAAGCAAACTCGAAAATGGCGGCGTCCAGAAGCATAAAATACGAGAATGAAAACGTTATTTCTCGAGAACAAGAACAGATATCGTAAAACTATTAACATTTCTAAACATTATACTTAAAGGCCTTTTATTTAAAAGTAGTTTATTTTTTGGATACAGTTCCCCTTTAATAGACATTTCATGGAATTGTGTGACAAGCTAACACTCCATTTGTATGGAAAAGAAATGATAAGAGGTTAATAAAATTATATGCCCACCATAAGAGATGTAATTTCTGTTGACACAAAAGTGGCAACAAATTTGAAAATAATGCCAACGTTTTCCTATGTACCTACGTATGACTAGAGCGACAAAATGACAAAATTGAAAACGACATATTTAAAACGCTCGAAAACGACATCGTGTGCATATCATTCTCTTTGTTTCGCATGAATAATTATTTTGTTTTGAATGACGTCATCGTCAAGGTTTCCGTCGTCGATCTTAAATGCACAGGTGTATATTCAGGCTGTACACAGGCTAATCTTAAAGAGCCTATCTCACGTTTGGGGATTTTACATATCCGTAATATTTGGGTCTTCCTGAGCAAAATCATAATATATATTGCCAGTCGAAAAATTCATCTTCATGGAGTTTTTCGCTGTCAAAGTTACCGGATGTGATGTCACAAGAAGCAACCCAAAGTCCAAACCAGTTTTCTTTTGTTACTTGCCACAAAAATGCCTTTTGTAACATCACATCCGATAAGTTTAACAGCAAAAAAGTCGATACATACTTTGTTTGGAAGCTGTAGAAACGGTACAAAAAAAATGTAACTCTAAAAAAGCTCGATTTGAGCAAGTTACATGTAACTTTGATAAAACATTGATGTTTTATTAATCAATGTTTTATCCTGTGTTATAGATGCTGATTAAATATTAATTTCTTTTGAATTTTCTTCATGAATTATTCATGAATTTCACAAGTCATATATACAATACTGTACTGCATTTCGACTTTGAACACACAAAAGCACAAAAATTCAGAAAATAGGTTCCGATTCAGCATTTCAGTTTTATCGGCTTCCTGGTCCGAGTGATAACGATAAAACTAATCTGTAAAAAGATTGTTTTTGTCCGTTAACCGCTGCAGCCTAAAATAACTAGAGGGCAATGTCATGTTTAAATGCACTTTTTGTGATTTCTTAAATTAAGCAAGAGCCCTTAGTGGCTAAGGAAATGTTATCATCTTTATATTTTTTAGCTATAAAAACGTCTAACTTTATTGCCAACATTCAAATACAGTGTTGTAATTCTTCAAATTTACCTCTACATAGTTACAATTTTACATGAAATTAAGGTTTTTACACAACATTTACAATGTGTGCATACTATGCTTAAAAAAGAAAAAAGCAGTATTTTGGTTGATTGTTGAAAATATTACAATGGCTTAAATTTGTTTTAAATCCAATCCCCTATCAAATTGGGTAACTTTGGGGACAAATATTAATAAAGAAGCATGAGACAAAAGTGTAATGTCCGTTACGGCTTCTGTGTAATGTCCGCTACACACAAATTTGTTATTTATTTCAAAAAAAGGTAAAATTTTATCCAACATGCACAAAATTAATAATTTTAAAGTATGTACAAATGGATTCATAATTTAGGTGTTTTGTTGTAACCATTGTAATTGAGAAGATATGTTGTTTGAAAAGGACTAAAATAGGCATGTCTTTTCTGGAGTAATGTCCGTTACGCAAAATATTGTGATTTATTTCCAAAACACTCTGAAAAATTAGTAAGTTCACTTATCAGAATTTCTAATTCAAAATTAAACAATGGTAAAAGTGGAAGAAATATATCAAATTAGTTTTCAACATTTGACAAACTGTGTAATGTCCGTTACATGCCCTAGAGGTCAAACAATGTGGCTTTTTTGTGCCGATCCAACATCCGATGTTTTTTCCCCCAACATTGGCCGATATCCGATCCGATATTTTTTGAACACGTGTTTTAACCTTTAAAGTCGCTTTTTTATATTGATTTTTGAATTTCGGCATTGTCAGGAAATAACGCATTGACGCCTAGTTTAGACTTTGGAATGCGAGTGAGGTTAATTGAATGCCAATTTAATTAACTGAACGTGTCGAAAGAAGTACTTGAGACATAATAATAATAATAATAATAATAATAATGGTTTAATACGACATATCCAAAAATTACATTGGCTCTTTGTCCGCAATTATAATTAAAGCTATATATATATATATATATATATATATATATATATATATTTAAATGAATAAATAAATATATATGATAATAAAATACAATAAATTAGAAATTGATTCTGATTATACAGTACTATAATTAGTTCCAAACTACAACTAAATTACGGATGTCATTAGACAGACTCGTTCAGAAGCCTACTCTCCGCCAAAGGAGACATCAAAGTTGCATCGAACTTAAGTCAAGATCTAATTAGATGCGATAAATTAAATACGACGGAACTAGACGTCTAAAGTCTAAACTAGGCTTAACTGTTTTGAAATGTGCAGAACGACGATATTGTGATCAACAACTTTAGTTTAGTTTTTCGCTGAAAACATAACTGAATTTTGAATTCGACCGCAAAACTTCAAAATTTGACATTGGTTAAAAAACTGGATATATTTGTCAAATGTTGCCGATCTGATATTTCTGCCAATGTTGTGAATATCGGCCCGAACCGATGCGCCAATCCAATTATAGTTTGACCCCTAAAAATAACATATTACACCATGCAATAATCTAATGTGAACAAAGTACATTTTCAATATATTATAATAACTATCACCTGAATTCTGACTAAAATTGTTTCAAATGATTGTGAGAGCTACAGGTACAAGCTTTAATAGCTATAAGCTTTAAAGGGTACTCAAGTCAAAATACAAGTGGACTTCATATGAAAGATCTGACTGACTTATTTCCAAAGTTTTGTTATTTAAACCAATTAAGTTAAGAAGATATCACAAGTTGAAGTTGGAGAAGTCACTGAGTGCTTCGATCTATATCTCGTATTATGCCTAAGCTAATCTACTTTCCCGCATGAGCAACTAAATAGTTTATTTCGACTAATTTGCATCCAAAGAGTTGAACTCACAACAGTTGAATTATCACCATAGAGATCATAAATAAAACTACAGGTAGAAGGCTGCCAAAGGCCTGGAACCAAGCAGTTTGCCCTCCAATTTGCCCCAGTTGCCCCCCAATTTTCCCAAGATGGTGGCACCCAAATATTGGTTCCCAAATTCAGGCCCCAATGTCCCCTCTAGTCTTATGATCTCTATGGTTACTATTATCTGATCGCCATCAAAACATCGCCATCAAAACAACGCCACTGCCGATAAAGAAGCACTCAATTATGTCATATTTTCAAAACAAAAATGGTGTCAAAATCCTCAAATTTTCAACTACCATATCTACTTAACTAAAAAGTCTGATATAAGAATGCTGAAACTTTGGGAATAAACTAAATTCAGTAAGATCTTTCATATGAACTTCATTTGTATTTTGACTGGAGTACCTCTTTAATACCATAATAATTATAAGAATAAAATGAAGCCAACACTTAAGTAAGAAGAACACACTTACGCGTCATAAATCTTAATGGTGGCAGGAACAGCACTAATAAAACATAGAAGTTTCTTATTACTGGTTGCCCTTACTCCACAATGCCAGTGCTTTTTCCAACCAGGGGGTCTCAATGCCCTTTAAACAAAAAATAATCTTAGAGTCATTGACATATTCACTATATTCAACTCTTAGGATGCATACTGGTATATACATTTACATACATCCACAAATGTATATGTATCCTAAGGTGTGTATGTGGGTGTATATGCGGCCACACCCAATTAGTTACCTCGCCCATTGCCTTCTTTGAAGTAAGGTAACACATAAGAGGAGTATTGTGTTATAATATTCATTAATAATTCACGAAGGAAAGACAAAAGAAATGGATGCCTCATTGGTAGTTGTATATACGGTATATGTGATACAAAATCGTCCTGATTTAAATAAACTTTTTGTTCGATTTTCTCAGCCAAAATCATTTAATAATATATATTTAGGATTTTCGAAGAATATGAACATTTACATGCATATGAGCTTGTATATCCTATACTGTACAACACTTCCGCTCATGTGGTAAATTGTAAATAATATATAGCAATGTATATATATAAAATATTCCAACAAGATTGCTGATATAATTTATAGTGAATGTTGTAGGATTTTAAACCAAATTTGACTTGCAAAAATTAGTATTACATGAAATTCACTGTAACTGAACCTCCAATAATGCTTAATCAACTTACCATTTTAAAAAGTCAGCAGAGTAATCAAATCTGAACATATTATCATCATCTTCAACATAATTTTCATTAAGAAGTGTATATAACTCCCCTAACTATAAAGGAAATGAACCAAAGTAAGACTGCTTACCAATAATTCATTTTAACATTTATTAAACATGTCAGTATTTTTTTACAAAAAGGGCGATCCATATAACAGACTATCATTACTTTATGAATTAGATATTTTGATATCAGATATAGTTTGGTGAGCTACTCTGGCATTAAAAAGTTTTTTGAACGTACATGTAACTTTAAAAGTTACTCATGGTAATGGACAGTAACTTTTAAAGTTACGTTCAAAAACTTTTTAAAGCCAGAGTAGTGCCAAACTATAGTCTGATTTATCACCTGGTTGCATTGGGAAATTATTTGTTTACATTTTGATATATTATTTGTTTATATTTTGATACCCTATGCCGAAATAGCGTGTAAGTATTCTAACATTTTGAGCGAAGGCCCTTTGTACAGGTATATGCTCTCTCTGACGAAGGGCCTTCGCTCGAAACATTAGATTACAGTATTACACCCTATTTATGCAGTACACCAACCTTTTTAGATATTTGATTGGTATCTCTATACTACTTATGCAGCACAACACATTTTAAGATATTGTTTTTTCAGAATTCACAACATTTTTACAATTTTGATGCAAATAAGTATTTTGATTCACACAGAGATAAGTGTTCCTTCTGATCATTATTATTTGAGTCAATTTCCCCATTTTTTATCTATCTCATCAGGGATCCTATAGTATATGTGCCTTGGTTGATCACAGGCTCTGGAAACTGAATCTTATCGACTATATAATCACGCACATAGACAATTTTATCAATCTGCTTTGGCCATCTCTAACAACCAGCACTCTTTTCCAAAGCCTTTATTATCAAATAGACAAAAGCGAAATCTGTCCCTACAACAGCATGACACCCAATTACTGTGGGCCCATAGTACATAAAACATAGGATAGACAACTTTACTTCACTTCAGGATAGACAATTGTCACTTGCCCAAAAAATTGTATATAAGGAGAAACTGAAAAGGTAAACTGCAATTTTCCAGCAGATTATACTAGATGTGATACGATGTTAAAAAAAAGCCGATTGCCGATACCGATTGTTAAGAGCCGATATTTTCCCACCATCGGCCGATTAATCGGCAAAACCGATGTTTGCTAACGTGATGCTCAGTGCTCCCGTTTTGTCGTTTTATTCATCTCAAGTTTCGCAATGAGAGGAAGTGATCAAGCCAATTCTAGTATTTTAAGTGCAACAAAACAAACAGAAAACAGTCAAGTAGTCAGCATTGTTTCCTTTATTTAAACTATTTTTGTATACCAACCACTGAAAAAGCGCAAAAATGCTGACCAAACAAGGTAAAGAAAAAACGCAAAATGAAAAAAACAAAATGCAAAATTACAGGCCTAATAGTCAAACTGAAATCTCGGCAAATTGTGATGTAAAAATAATAAATTGTCTGCTTTGTGTGGAGCCCTGCTCAATTAACACACTAGTCCACGCTAGAGCTGGGAGCACTCAAATACTGTACTTTGACGCAACTCGGAAGAGGTTTGGATATGCCAGACGATTTCTAGACCACCATGCGTATGGACAGGAGACTCGTGGTTGTAATGGAAGTGCCAGGAAAGCAAAGTTTGTTTGTTTCGAAACAAGTTTGTTTCGAAACAAGTCGAGGTGGGTGAAATAATTTCAAAAGACTGCGACAGTAGCTAGCACATAAAATGTGCGCCTTGGGAATTGAAAATGTCACAAATTTTGCCGGAAAATAGTTTCAAATTCAAAACAAATAGGGCTTCGCAAAACATGTTATTCCACTGGGAGATCGAAACAAAGGATCGTTCTGTCCCACCAGATAAACTGCAATGAGTTTGGTTTCTGTTAATTTCCGTAACAGAAGTTTCTTGCAACAAACGTCGCGGCTAATAATAAATCGCGAGAGAAAATAAAACAGTGATAATCGGTTTCAGCGTTCGCGCAATACCGATAATATACTGTAGATTTCAATTTTCTTAAATTAAAATACCGAAAAACCGATATTAAAAAAAGTATAAATACAATGTATACTATATAAATAGTAGTGCAGGACGAGAGAGCAGAAATACGAAGATGAGAGTCACGAGACAACCGATCCGATGGCGAAAGACAATCGGCCGATGGCCGATTGTGAGAAAAACTAGCCGATAATCGGCTCTGCCGATGTTTTGCCGATGATCGGCTCACCTCTAGATTATACCAGTCTAATGATGTACTGTACAATCCTGACTGTGCTTATCATAAACGAAGGGTTGTTTGTAGATCAAAATAAGATTTACAGATGGAGTAAGAGCAGGCGGAGGCATACTTTAGCATTGGGTTGTCCCAGGAAAGATCCACATCTCCCCCACAGAGGAAATATTATGTGCCATCCGAAGGGGGAGAGGGTAAAAGTAACTTCAGATCAACTGAAATTATTGTAGGATGTCCGAAGAGGAGGGGAGGACCCATTTGCCATTTCCTCTGTTGGGGAGTATGGATATTTTCTGGAATGACCCATTGAAGACAAATTAAAGAATCTCAAATTATGTTTGAACATAATTCAGGAGTTTGGATTGACATAAATCTATTAATCGTCCAAAATGTATAATCAGGTTAGTCAGAAGCTTTTAAAAGTTTGAATTTTTGGCATTTTGCAATGAACAAACCTTGAAGAAACTTTCTATTCATATTGCGATGTTTTGGCACCATGGAAGTCTGGGAATGACGATATTGGGATCCATGGATAAACCATGTTATTCCGATCGTCATGCATTATAGTGATGCTTCACTGTAATACCTGTATTGTAATATCATTATTATTAGAGGTGTAACAATATACCGTTACACGATATATTGTGATACTTTGGCTCACGATATGATACGGTACATGCAGAACTGTATCGCGATACGAATATACGATACGTATAAAATAACTACGTTAAACTTAAAACCTGAAACACAATTTACCCTTGGCCACGTGCCGCCCACATACTGCCCGTGTCATAAAAACGGATTTATGAAACATCAATTTAATTTTCAACAGATTTTGAAACATCAATTTAATTTTCATAAGAAATAAATTTCATGTTTCATTTAGAATTACTGAATTAGACAATGAAAATTAAAGACGTTAACAACTACATTACTACAATAACAATAAAGATATTAATTTCAATCTACAGTTACAGTATGTATTTCACTTGTTATTTTGTTGCCACTGTATCGAGATACGAATCGTATTGTGGCTATTGTTAGTATTGTATCGAGATACTGTACGTATCGTATCGTGGACTGACTGTATCGTTACACCTCTAATTATTATTATAATTACCATAATACCAAATGAGAGCTTTCACACAATTTTATACAAATAGCAAAAAGTCAACCAAATACAGTACCTCAGTTGGGTCATCAATGTCCAAAGTATCCCACACAAAACCAGTAGGCAAGGTAAACTCCTCCTGGCGAGTGTCTTCTTTGGTCTTGTCAGCTTCAACTGCTTCATTAACCAGACAAACATCAGCTGAAAACATATATATGATTGTTCAATAATAATAATTACTATTATTGTACCAGCTTATATTGCAGCATGAGCTCAATTTTCTAAAGAATAGCAACTTACAAAAACATCCGCATTAAATAACTATAGTAAAATTCAGACTAATAATACATTATACTGTATACAAAATTCCCTTGCTGAACTCACCATAAATATCTTACTTGATACAAATTATTAATTTTGTCTTTTAATTGAAAGAAGAAATTTATACCTTAGAAAGTAATTATTTCTGTCTTGAACGAAGAAATGCAATGCGTTTTAATAAAATATGGTTTGATTCCGTAATCTAAACTACAGTAGCTTTGCGATATCGCGAAAAAACTCTGGCAAAATAACCAAACAAACAACAAAACGACGTGTTAATGATTAACAATTGCCTTCAAGTGCAAAGCCATTTACAAGTTGTTTCTCAGTGCTTTCACTGAAAAAATATGTGATCGGGATCATCTTTTTTGGGGTGGATTGTCCAGTCAGAATCCTCATTTGACCAGCCAAAATGCTTCCTGACCAGCATCACATACAACGTTATTTTTAGCCGTGTATTGTGATTTATCTCCAATACTACCATTTAGTTAAAAGGTAGTACTTAAGTATTGGAAGAAAATTCCTTTAACCGGCTCACATAAGTATGTTAATCATTATAAACGTTTTACCTTCACTTGTCAAATTAAATTTCATGACAGAATGGTTTCACTCAAAAGAAATCTAAATCCCACATTTGTAAGTCAACTATCATTAGTCAAAGAATATTAATTCCTTTAATGAATTGATTTTCTTTCTTGATTGAATAAATAAACAAACAGACCTAGTAAGGCAGACTTTGTTTATAAATAAATATGAAGAAAAAACCTGCTTTTTCATCTTTTGTAGGGACATCATGATATAAAGATAGCTCAGATGGGACATCCCTAACTCTAAGTCTCCGACAATTTAATAAGACGTTGACTGTTGGTTTTAATAAATACAGATTCTAATCACTAACATCTCTTGACTAAGATACTCACTCAATTTTGGAACAGGTTGAGTATCCCAAAATTCATATTTCTTTTCAAATACATTCCCCTTTGTTTTTCCACGTGAGCTTGATGGATCGGTGGTAAACCTTATCTTTCCCATGGCTTTCCGAATTTGAGCCAATGTTTGAGCACTCGGGACAACTGCATCGGCTTGACTTTCACCCTTTTTCTTTCCTTTTTTCTTCTTTTTCTTTTTAGACGTTGTACTAACGTTACTTGCTATTGCTTCGGCGGCTGGTTGTATGATACCATTACTCTTGGGAGTGTCTTCTTTCTCTGAACTCTCTCCACCCTCAACTTTCTCTTCGTCCGCCATGTTGAATAATAAATGAAGGGCAGAGTCGAATCATGCTTTAGCCTGCAAACCAGGCGCTCAGTGCGCTGCGAATTTATCAGGATTTAATGGCGAAGGAAAATTTCGAGTGTTGGAATATATATATACCTTTTTAAGACCTAACCGCGACCAGTTGCAAAAAATGCAACTTCAAGGCCCTCCGGCTGGGATTGAACCCGCGACACTATAGTTATCAATGTTATTCACGAGCAGATAAAATGTTCTGTTCATATTATTGAAATCGATGAAATAGCCATTATGATAGCTTTACATCTGAAGATAAAATGATATCTTCGATCATATCATTTTTATATACTATTGATCCTCACCGAACGAACGACGGCAGGGGTGCCTCCTCCGCGCCCGGGGACGAGGCAAACAGAGATTACTAAGATTACAAGGATTACTATAAAGATTACTAGGATTACTAAGATTACTAGGATTACAGGGATTACAGAGATTATTGTGGAGTTTAGTGTATTACTGGTTTATATAATGATAAAGCTCTTAATTTGGTTATATTATAATAAAGCACTTAATTTGGTGCTAGCGTAACACCAAGCAGTGGCGGAAATTGTGGATACAGTTGCTGCAATTTTATATACAGTTGCTGCAATTTTATATATAGTTGCTGCAATTTTATATTTAGTTGCTGCAATTTTATATATAGTTGCTGCAATTTTATATACAGTTGCTGCAATTTTATATACAGTTGCTGCAATTTTATATATAGTTGCTGCAATTTTATATACAGTTGCTGCAATTTTATATATAGTTGCTGCAATTTTATATTTAGTTGCTGCAATTTTATATATAGTTGCTGCAATTTTATATACAGTTGCTGCAATTTTATATACAGTTGCTGCAATTTTATATATAGTTGCTGCAATTTTATATTTAGTTGCTGCAATTTTATATATAGTTGCTGCAATTTTATATACAGTTGCTGCAATTTTTGTGGGTACCGCGGTCAGCGGTACCCATATAGTCACGGAGTTTGAGGTATTGAGGTAGGGATTCAACATCGAAATTACAACTGCGCAACTCAGATACTCATTCGGAATTCATCGGAAAATGTCGTCTCCATCGGGGTGAGTGCATTTTTGGCTAATATCGGCGAAGTTTTCGACAATCCTCAAAAAGTCTTGTCTTTCTTGACAAGGTAAGTTGTATCTTTCTCGTTTTCAGGTATTTACTGTAGCAGTGTATACTGTAGGTATTTCTTTGATCTTAAAATTATGTGCTTAAAATACCTTCGCTCAAATTCAAATGTTATACAGTATATCCATCTGTTTCAGGTGAGGAAGTCAGGTAAACAGTGTATAGCAATGTCATTGACCGCTTTTTAAATACATTTATACGGTAAACATATTTATACAGTAATTGGAATTTGGAATGTCATGAACAATATTTTATTTCATGGGAATTTTTTGTATGGTTGCGTTAAAGTCATTAAAGGTTCTGTAAATAAACATGTTTTGTTGTTAACTGATGTTCCTGTCATGGTATCAATAAATGACAAACCTACTGTATAATATAAATAATAATAATAATTTAATCACCACTATATTGCAGTTTTATGACTGAATTACAGTGGAGGGTCAGCATAACAGCAATAATTATGCATATTTACAAAAGTAGATAATTATACATATATGTGAACTAATATTATAACAATATAACACTACTGATGTTTGACAGTTAAACAATCATTGAATAGTTCAGTTCTTCCACTGTATGGATAACGACTACTCTCTTCACCTGAACACAATTAGCTATAACCATGTTGTACATACTACATTACCATGTACCAGATACTTAAGCGGATCAATCATATAGGCATTTTCACAATAAATTTCTTACTATTATGTCAACACGACGGTCAGATAAAGGTTTGAGTGCAGATAGATCTAGTGCTTCCTCGTAGCATAGGTTTAGATAGATTATACAAAGTGCTCTCTTCTGTATAGATTCACTAACATTGAATCTATGCTTTTATAACTTATAGTGAATCATTAACTGCAGAATTATCCATGACATGTGATGCTGGCCCTTACATTTGTGTAAAAATGCATTTACAAATTTATTTTTTGGTTTTGAAATCAACTATGAATATTGCTTGTTAACAATTGATTGTAACAGTGTTCATAGTGTCAGAAAATACTTTCAAGATATTTGGACCTATATGGAATGCCGTGTTTTTCTAGTAGCTATGTTTTGCTTACTGTTGAAAGCCTTGAACATCTAAAATTTATTTTTTTAATTATTTCACCACTGAAAGGTTGTATTCCATTTGATATAAAAGGTGTCTCAGTCACTTTGGCCAGTATTGATAATAATAAAAATAAAGTCAATGATCAAAGGCTTCCAAGTAATAATTTGTACCAAGATTACAAACATCGCATCAAGACGATTTCAGCATTATAGAATACAGTAGTTCCTCTCTGCAGCAAGGAAAAAAGTGAAAAAAGTTTTTTGTTGTTCTAATTTAGATGTTCCTAACATGGTATTAGATGAGAAAACTTATACCTTAGTTAACCTATAGTGAATCATTAACTGGTGAATTATCCATGACATGTAATAATGGAACCTATGTTTGTCTTAAAAGTTCATTTTACAAATTTATTCTCTGCTGATTTGTTAAATCTGCTATTAGTTTACCAACAGCACTATCTTAGTAATCTACCATGAGAACATTTCAACACCTTGTTTATTCCCCCATTTACCCCCTAGTCTATACCGGTAACAAATATTGTGATGTTTGTCCTTGATCAATCTATCAGTATAAGTGTCTATGAAATGAAAATTTACCCCAGCTTTTTATGATTGTATTTGAAAGAACATGTAAAATAATGAAAAATAACTTTTACATGACTTTCGTATCTTATGCCATTCTTGAGTTACATTTCATGTAACTTGACCTCTGACGTCACAAGATGCACACAGCATTACATCAAAACTCAAAATTAGGCATATCTTTGGATTGGTTTGATTAAACCAGCTCAAACTATACAGAGTCAACAAGACTCGGCGTTGAGATTGTTGTTATTAGGTTCCCATGGTAACAGATTCGTTCCCAGGCTACTTTGTAAAGAAACACAATTTTGTACTTTTCGTCATTGCAGTTACTTTTGTATTGTTTTAAACAGTATTGTTGCATTGAAAATCATTGAAAAGGATGTCATCAATTAACTTCCTAAAACTGAATAAGTTGCTGTAAATGTGGTCGAAAACAAAGAATTCTTATAAAGGAAGAGAGTAATCTGGTAACTAATCTGTTACCATAGCAACCATATTAGAACCATGACAATGTTTAGTTTTCTTGATTAAGTCAGCAAGGTTTGAATCTATTTAGTCGAACCAGTCTGAAGATATGCCTGATTTTCAGTTTTGGTATAATGCTGTGTCCATCTTGTGACGTCACAGCTCAAATTGCATAAAGCGTAATAATTCAAGAACAGGATAACATATGAAAAGTATCTAAAAGCCATTTTTCATTATTATAAGTGTTCTTTCAAGTACAATCATGAAAAACTCATTTTCATTTCATAGAAACTTTAAAGGCACCACATCAATATAATGATGCGATAAATGGCCCCATTATAAATGAATAATACTAATATTTCAGTTAGTATCACAGATTTGGATTTATATTTACACAGTTTAGATAATGTAGTCTTTTTGTTTCATAAAAATGGGCCTCCCTTTTGGTCACACCCCATGCTCATTGCTCCACATCCATGCGGTACCCACATGTTCGCATCGCGGACCTATTTTATATATAGTTGCTGGCATGCTGCAATTTTATATATAGTTGTAACAATGAGCTTGAAGCTTCGATATGTTTATTAAATGAAGTACTCGCTAACTTTTCAAACCGCTGGCTCAAATGCGTGGTGAGTCAGTGGCTACTTATAAATTTTTGAAAAAGGAATAAAATATGTTTTGTTCAAGCTGCGGTAATGGAAATTTCCCCAATGTCTACTAAATTTTCCTGGTTATTCATGAGGAAAATTTAGAAGACCAATTGGAAATTTCCCAGACAGCATCAGCAATGAGGAAATTCGTGGATGTAGACTCGCCCCAGACCTCTCCTGCTTGCGCCGTCAGCGTGCTTGCCGACGACAAGCAATCGACTTCTGGACGATCCTTTTATTAGTATTAAGGTAAGTAATAGGATTTTCACTTAGTTTTCCTGTATCACGGAGGTTAGGGTTAGAAAACCCATTGGGCGGGGTGTTAGGGTTAGGATCTAAGTTGTTTTGGAGTTAGCATGCAATTCTCTTACTTCTCTGATGTATTATTATCAGGCCCGCCCGGGGGCCCCCAAATCAAGAGGGGCCCCTGTTTACTTTGTAGAGAATCGGTAGACGCTGTAGTTGAAATTATGACATCAAACAGTATTTTCTGCTTCTCTACGTTAGTGATTATTTATTTTTTCCTTATTTTGTACATCTTTTACGTCCTTACGAAAATTTGCGATGTCATTTCACATGTAAAACTGAAACATTTTCACTTGAAATAGCCTTACATGCGTAAAATGTATACGAAATGTTTGCAAGGGGGGCCCCCGATTATATATTTGGTCCCAGATTATTATCACTGATTATTATCAATATCATAATATAGGCATCTCTCGCGGATACTAAAAAAGATCGTCCAGAAGATGATTGCTTGCCGCTGACCGGGGATAAATGGCGTGCTCACCCTCCCTTAACGTTTCCCCTTGACGACGAAGACGCTAGCAGAAGTTGTGCGATATGGCCAGCATTACTGCCAAGAAAAACCAAGCTAAATTAGCCGAAAGTATTTACAAGCAAACACACTGTACGTACATGTGTATAACTTATTTTGTATCTTATGAAACAGTTGATGAATCGTGCGTTTGTAGTGAACGAATGGTCTGGATATTTGCCATTGACCCTTTCGAGTTTCGACTTGTTGTATTGTTTTTCTTGCCCTATTTTTTATTTTTATTTTAACCCAGTTAGCAAAATCGAAGTTGAAAATCTGCTGACTATATTTCGTGAACGAGCAAACCAGAAAGAGAAGTTGGATAGAACAAAATTTCGTGATATACTTCATAACACTTTTGGAATGACAGATGACTTTTTAATGGATGGAGGTACACCACATGCATATTAGCATTTTTTACCTTCATACTCCCATAATTTAAATATATGGATTAGAGGTACTTGGGTTTAGAATGCAGCTGCCTTGCTGTCATTATGATTTTTTAAATGTCAAAAGAGTTAATCAGTTAATAAAAAAGGATAATAACACCTCTTCAATCATGAAGAAAAATTGTATAAATACATCTTATTGAATGGTTTTACCGAAAGGGTGAGGAAAAATGAAATGGCGAGGGAAAAGCGAGAGACAAGTAATTTTCCATATATAAGGTAGATTTTACCTCTTCGGCTCTTCTAAACTAGTTGAACTGGTATTGTAGTGTATAATACGGCATTTTAATAGTGTGTACTGTATAGCTGCTGCTGGATTTGACCGTTCTCTTAGCCTTATTAAATTGACACCATTGTCATAATATGCAGTAATATATTTTATTTTTAATTTGAAAGTTGGCGCGTTGCTAAACCCTTTTGAGAAATGTTTGAAAACCTCTCAGTTTTTAGGGCTTTTGATAAAGATAATGATAGCAGCATAAACATGGAGGAATGGATCTTGGGTCTGTCAGTTTTTCTCCGAGGCACAATGGAGGAAAAAATGCATTGTAAATATACTTTATCTACAGTATACATTGTCTGAAAACAACACTTATTGACCAAGTGGGAGTTCTTTATGGCAAAATTATCCTGCACATGATCATTCAGTATAGACCGAGCGATGAAGGAGCGTTGAAGTTTGTGCAAAAAGACCAAGGGCAGGATAGCTTTGCTGTAAAGACACAAGGTTAATAAACAAGGTTAATAAGGTTTTTATTATATATGGGCGCTCTTTTAAATTTCTCACATTTCCTCTTTTTTTTTGTAATTTTTTAAAATCTGAGCGGTTCATTATAACCAGTCTTTACCGGTTTGTAAAGACCGCTCAGGAACCAATCAGAGTGCAGAAGGCTGCATTACTTTTAAAGACCACTCACATGGCCACGTCATATAATAATATAACATAACGAACTTGCATCCAGGGGGTGGAGATATAAAGGCTCTGGATATAAGGACTTTGATATTATTATCTGTTTATACTGTATGTAGACAATAAAGTGACCAAAGTTTTAATTTATTTAAGATTGTTTTGAAGTGTATGACCTAAACAGTGATGGGTATATATCAAGAGAAGAAATATTCCAAATGCTTAAATCCAGTTTAATAAAGGTTGAGTAATTTTATATACTACTCTAATATTTGTTGAAATAAAAATGGGAAGCATGGGTGACGTACAGTAAGCACATTGCCCCTTACTGCTGAGTTTGAAGTTAAGCCATGTTGGATGGGGTTGACGTTGACATATATAAAACTTCAGACTCATGTGAGTAGAGTTGTTGGTTCTCTCATGCTTCGAGGGTTTTTGTCCGGGTTCTCCAGTGTTCCCCCTTCTGTAAAATCAACACTTAAGATCTTATACAGTACAAGCAATACAGTAGCTGATTGCTCTGTGGTCACACATGGGTGGAAGCACTGGGTAGTGAGAACTATTAGGGAACTTCCACTCAAGCCCGGTCGGACGGGGTTAGTACTTGGATGGGTGACCATCTGGGAATTATAACCTTGTGTTGATTCACAAGCTTGAACTCATGTGAGTAGAGTTACAGTACTGCTCAGAAATAACCTAACAGGGTGGCTGAGGTTTGGTTAAACAATGATAGAACTGGTGCTAAACTTTAGCAAAGCACTATAGAATTATATAGTAACACAGAAAATAGTCCATATTTATATTCAGTGTGTTTTAGAGACAGTTTAACTAACACTGAACAGAGTAATATCATTATTAAAGTGCCTATATCACTTGTGGGATCTTTACATATTTATAGTAATTGGAACATTCTAAGAAGATTTGTAATATATCTTCTCAGGCGAAAATTTCATCTTCATGGACTTTTTTGCAGTTAAAGTTACCGGATATGACATCAAAGGAGGAATTTTTGAAGCAAGAAACAAAAGAAAACTGATTTGCAATTCCTCCTTTGATGTCATATCCGGTAACTTTAACTGCAAAAAAGTCCATGAAGATGAAATTTTCGCCTGAGAAGATATAGTACAAATCTTCTTAGCATGTTCCAATTACTATAAATATGTAAAGATCCCACAAGTGATATAGGCACTTTAAGGTGAGATTCAACCTAGGTTTGACCTCGGTTTTTGTTAGGTTATTTCTAAGCAGTATATCATTGGTTGATCTTTCCCATGCTTCGAGGGTTTTCCTCCGGGGTCTCCGGTTTTCCTCCTTCAGTAAAATGAACACTTAGATCATAGCTGTGCTCCGTTGTCAGACATGGGTCGTATGGTGGCAGCCTTAATTGACATACCTTCATTGACATACCTTCGACTCGGCCACATTCGAGCTAAAAAACATTGTTACTGAAAAGCCCCTAGGGGAGTATCAATAATGTATGTTACTATGTATATGTATATGGTGGCTGCCTGGAGTGCCTTTAATTAATATACCTTGGCCATGTTAGCCTGCAAGCATAATGTCATACATAATTCATCATATTAATACGGAAACTGTGCAATATAAGAATTAAATATTATTATTATTAAATACAGTGCTAGTTTTTTTCATTCTTCAAGGTGTTAGCTAAATTTTACAAATGGTTTAATATTTTAGCAACCAACTGAAGAGGATCCAGATGAAGGAGTAAAAGAACTGGTTGAAATTGTCCTTAAGTTAGTTGTAAGTAAAATGGCTGCAAATCATGCCAGACTAGTTTAACTGTACCTCTATTGTATAAGGACAAAATTGTATGTACCATTACCAATTCTTCCAGTCTAACTAAGTTGCAACATTAAGTTATGTAAACTGCAGCGTCATCTGTTTTTACCATTTTTCTAGAAATATTTCATAACTGCACTACAGTATTATATAAACTAAGTGAACTTTTAATAATATAAAAACCCAGCAGGCTCATACTGTAGGTATGCACTCTGACAAGCATGTTTGCCATGTTTATACCCACTCTACAGAAAGCAGGTATTAGCATGCCTGTTCAGACTGCACTCAGGCTAGCTCACAGCCTAAAAGTGACTTATTTTTGTTTTATAATGTGAGTGGGATCAGTTTTAATTCCACTTACTTTTATTATTATATACCACTTACTGTGAATTTGTTGGTCTTACACTCTTACACACATATACTGTATTCCAGAAAATATGGAGTAAAATTGACATGCATGCAGTCTGACACAGGGTTTTGGGTTAAGCCTACTGTCAGTGTAAGTGGATGTCTTGTCATCAAGTATCTCAGTCAGTCCACCTTTATGATGTATTGGGCTGTTACTTAGGTTAGGGTTTGCTTCAGTTTTATGGGCCTCCCTATAATATTAATATTTTAGAATTATTTGCCTGACTTGATGCTCTATTGTCTCTTAGGATCATGGAAATGTTGGGAAATTGTCTTTCAAAGATTTTGAAATGGTTGTCAAGAAAGAGCCTCTACTTCTTGAAGCATTTGGACCATGCTTGCCTGATGCAAAGGTGATTTAGGTGGTTATTAACAATAGTGAATAATGGCCATATCCATTCAGAATCATAGCAACGATTCCACCTTGTCATCACAGGCCCATTACCAACATGATGAAATGAGAAAAGGGCAAGTGACAATGTATAAAAATAATAGTAAAAGTGTTCATCTCTTGGAGGGTTCTGAAGTCATGCCCAGCTTCATTTTGGCAGCATCTACAGTGCACTTTTTCAGATCTACTAGATGACTCAATTTTTTAGCTCCTGAGAGTCCAGCCATACTGTACCATAAGGACTAAATGAGGGTTAGATTGAACCCCTGAACCAGTAAGATCTTATTTAGGATCCTATAAGATCCTATTTAGGATCCTATTTTAATTTAGGATTCTATAAGATCCTATTAGGGATCCTGTTTTAATTTAGGATCCTGTTTTAATTAGGATTCTATAAGATACTATTTAGGATCCTGTTTTAATTTAGGATCCTGTTTTAATTTAGGATCCTGTAAGATCCAATTTAGGATCCTCTTTTAATTTAGGATCCTGTAATCTTATTTAGGATCCTGTTTTAATTTAAGATCCTATTTAGGATCCTATTTTAATTTAGGATTCTATAAGATCCTATTAAGGATCCTGTTTTAATTTAGGATCCTGTTTTAGTTAGGATTCTATAAGATTCTATTAAGGATCCTGTTTTAATTTAGGATCCTGTTTTAGTTAGGATTCTATAAGATCCTATTTAGGATCCTGTTTTAATTTAGGATCCTGTTTTAGTTAGGATTCTATAAGATCCTATTTAGGATCCTGTTTTAATTTAGGATCCTGTAAGATCCTATTTAGGATCCTCTTTTAATTTAGGATCCTGTTTTAATTTAGGATCCTGTTTTAATTTAGGATCCTGTTTTAGTTAGGATTCTATAAGATCCTATTAAGGATCCTGTTTTAATTTAGGATCCTGTTTTAATTTAGGATCCTGTTTTAGTTAGGATTCTATAAGATCCTATTAAGGATCCTGTTTTAATTTAGGATCCTGTTTTAGTTAGGATTCTATAAGATCCTATTTAGGATCCTGTTTTAGTTAGGATTCTATAAGATCCTATTAAGGATCCTGTTTTAATTTAGGATCCTGTTTTAGTTAGGATTCTATAAGATCCTATTTAGGATCCTGTTTTAGTTAGGATTCTATAAGATCCTATTTAGGATCCTGTTTTAATTTAGGATCCTGTTTTAGTTAGGATTCTATAAGATCCTATTTAGGATCCTGTTTTAGTTAGGATTCTATAAGATCCTATTTAGGATCCTGTTTTAATTTAGGATCCTGTTTTAATTTAGGATCCTGTTTTAGTTAGGATTCTATAAGATCCTATTTAGGATCCTGTTTTAATTTAGGATCCTGTTTTAGTTAGGATTCTATAAGATTCTATTTAGGATCCTGTTTTAGTTAGGATTCTATAAGATCCTATTAAGGATCCTGTTTTAATTTAGGATCCTGTTTTAGTTAGGAATTAAGGATCCTGTTTTAATTTAGGATTCTATAAGATCCTATTAAGGATCCTGTTTTAATTTAGGATCCTGTTTTAGTTAGGATTCTATAAGATCCTATTAAGGATCCTGTTTTAATTTAGGATCCTGTTTTAGTTAGGATTTTATAAGATCCTATTAAGGATCCTGTTTTAATTTAGGATCCTGTTTTAGTTAGGATTCTATAAGATCCTATTTAGGATCCTGTTTTAATTTAGGATCCTGTTTGTATATATATGATATAGATAAGATACAGTATTAACTTTTAAACGATCGCTAAGATGGTTAATGTTTTGTCTCGGCGATCGCGACAATTGCAATTGTGGTTTCCGTTTCGCTGCGATCGCCGAGTTCGTTTTTTACTTTTGAGCAATCGTGGCAATCGTACTCATCGTAGCGATCATATATATGAAAACCAGGCTTTTTGAATATGGAGTTGAAATACGTATTAAAAGTAAAACACTGATTTATCCATCTAATTTTACGAAACAAACTCCCGATAACTCGAACTTTTTTCCATTTTTCCTTGAATGTTTGGGTTAACCTAAAAAATTGTAATGGTATACCGGTATACCGCGGTATTTTTCGAATATCGAATACCGGTATTGAAATTCGCATACCGCCCAACTCTATTTAGGATCCTGTTTTAATTTAGGATCCTGTAAGACACTATTTAGGATCCTGTTTTAATTTAGGATCCTGTAAGATCTTATTTAGGATCCTGTTTTAATTTTGGATCCTGTTTCAATTTAGGATCCTGTTTTAATTTAGGATCCTGTTTTAATTAGGATTCTATAAGATCCTATTTAGGATCCTGTTTTAATTTAGGATCCTATAAGATCTTATTTAGGATCCTGTTTTAATTTAGGATCCTGTTTTAATTTAGGATCCTGTAAGACACTATTTAGGATCCTGTTTTAATTTAGGATCCTGTAAGATCTTATTTAGGATCCTATTTTAATTTAGGATTCTATAAGATCCTATTAAGGATCCTGTTTTAATTTAGGATCCTGTTTTAGTTAGGATTCTATAAGATCCTATTTAGGATCCTGTTTTAATTTAAGATCCTATAAGATCTTATTTAGGATCCTGTTTTAATTTAGGATCCTATAAGATCTTATTTAGGATCCTCTTTTAATTTAGGATCCTGTAAGATCTTATTTAGGATCCTGTTTTAATTTAGGATCCTGTTTTAGTTAGGATTCTTTAAGATCCTATTTAGGATCCTGTTTTAATTTAGGATCCTATAAGATCTTATTTAGGATCCTCTTTTAATTTAGGATCCTGTAAGATCTTATTTAGGATTCTGTTTTAACTTAGGATCCTGTATGATCCTATTTAGGATCTTGTTTTAATTTAGGATCCTATAAGATCTTATAGGATCCTGTTCAGGATTTCTACCAGGGGGTATAATTGCTAATTTGTACTGTATTTGTCTGTATTCTTATTGAAAACTTGTATCTTATTCACTAGGCAATTGAAGAATTCAATGCACAGTTTACAGAGACTAGTTGACTCTCGCTTAGTGTTTACTTTACCAACGCCAAGTTATTAAAGTATTGGAAATAAAGGAGGATAATATAAGTAGTACTTGAAGAAAACTTTCCATGCTAGTACTGTATATATCTATAAATTCCAGGTCAAGTTTTTATTTAACCTGATTATGTAAATATTCTGTAGTGTGTAAATTACTGTAAACAAAAGGCAAGACGTTGTATGCGGTACGTTTTATGTTAATTCAGATCAGCTGGTAGATGGATAAGGATTCTTTATTCTTAGTATAAAACAGGTTAACTTGTCAGCTTAATAATTTTACTTTCTTTGAAAATTAAATACATCATTTTATTAAGTTTGTTAATATCATAGCTGCTAGGAACATGTGGCAATAATTGTTATTTAAGGCATTATGCTAACTGATTTATTTTTATAATTTGGTCTGAGGCGCAGACTAACGCTATGTTGTAAGATGTTCAGTTAGCCGAGTCTAGGTTTCGGTGGCTTTCCTTTATTTTTATTCGTGTCGACAAATATTGCAATTATTGCATCATCCCGATATGCTTTGCGAAACCACGTGCTGTGCTCATCTTCATGCGCCATCTTCTTTGGTTGCTATTGCTCAAGTGTTTGCTCATAACTATCCAAAGAAATTATAGTAAATTTGTGATACGATTCATAAGGAGTGTGTCTGGCAAGTATCTTGAATCCTTGATCATAAATACGCTCACAATGCTTACAATCGCACACGCCGATCGCGGTTAGCTGTACCTTAACTAAGGTTACTAATCGCGGAATTTGCAAAGAGAGCATTGATTTGTGTCTATTCTAGTGTGTTTTACAGGACACAATTAAGCGCAAGTAGCACGAGTTAACGCCTAGCAGGCATCTTGTTAAGTTTTAAAGTGCCTATGAAACGAAAATTAAGTTTGTTTTATTGGAAAGAACTTTTAAAATAATGAAGAATATTAATTTACAGCTCATTTATATTTCACTTGGTTCTGGAGATATTTAGACTTCTGTGATATTCAAATTAGATAACCTTTGGTACTGGTTGAGCAGATTTACTCTGAAGTTTAACTTTGGTGCAACACATAGCTATGTCAGAAAACAGTCAAAGATTTTTGACAAAGAGACTTAGATGTCTGGGGAAGTATACTATTGCATCGTTGCATTACTATTGCAACGAGCCAACGATGTTCTTCAGTTTATGCACCTGTCAATGTTAAGCCCCAGAGGGGGGTATCGGGCACATGTGGGGCATTTGGCCATGTTTTCTCGCCCCAAGGGTGGGGCGATTTGATCTCACATCTTTCGCTTGAGATGAAAGACTTATTTTGCCTTTAAGGTAATCCCCACATGGGGCTATTTGATTACATTTGACAGATATTTTTGTCTGACAGTCTGAGGCTTAACATTGACAGGTGCATTAGTACTGGTCTGTGTCGACATGCAAAGTTTCAAGTGATTTCGTTTAATAATCTTAAATATATACACGATTTTCCAAGATGTTAAAATGTCTTGCAAACCTCTTGACGTCATAAGTTATCTCATTTGAATATCACATAAGCATAGCCGTACGCAGGATTATTTTGGCAGGGGGGCAGTAAGACAAATTCTGTGAAGTTTGTGTTCGCCGGGGACCTCTCTAGGGGGGTGTGGGGGCATGCCCCCCAGAAACATTTTGATTTTGAAAGCTCCAGAAGAGCATTTCCGGCTATTTTTGCGAGGAACATTATGAAAATTTTTATCTGTAAGGTCTGGTAATATTTAGACTTTTTTTAAAGATAAGCAAGCCCATTGTTAACGAAATAGACAGAACGCCATGTGTCCTGTATGTTCTCCAATCCTATTACTTATCTAGTAAAGAGTACGTCTTGTAAGTTTAATATCAAAACAAGTTTAACACGCGGTTATTTATACCGCACGGTCGCCGGTTCGCTCTTGACGGAATCAAAATGGCTGCATGGTCAGCATATTAAGCATAAGTTGAAACCAAAATATGCATTTAAATTTGAAATTTTCAAGACGAATTATTTATGTTTACGTCGCATTTCAGCACTCAAATTAAATAATTGTCTGAATTATAATAAATTGACAATCAACCTTATAAAAAAACATATCTTGTTTTTTTCTGGGGAGACAGTTGCCCCTGCTGCCCCCCCCCCACCCCCCCCCCCCCCCCCCCCCCCCCGCTGTATACGGCCCTGCACATAAGTCTTTTGGCTGAGGCTTGTCGAAAGTTGTTTGAGGTTTACTGTGGTTTTCCTTCAGAATATTTTTGGACGATAGATAGATGGATTAATCACTATTAAACGAAAAGAAAATACACCAATTATAATGTTTACATATTTTTTGTTGGCTTTGGCTGTAAAATAAAATGCCATTTGTATTTGAAGAATATTAACGATATTTTATCTGATATTTCTCAATACAAGTTTAAAGTGGCTATGAAACGAAAATTAAGTTAGTCTTATTTCATTGAACTCCGAAAATTATTAGGAATGGTAATTTAGAACTCTTTCATATCTCGTCGTTCTTGAGATATTTAGACTTATGTCATATACAAATGAAATAAGTTCAAATAATATGATGTAAAGAGCTTTATTAATTTGGCATCACTATTTCCATGTGATAATGTTAGGTTTCACGAAGTGTCGTAATGTGCAAAGTTTCAAGTGATTTTGTAGAATTATTTCAAAGATATACTTGATTTTCTAAAAATGTGTAAAGCTCTTTACGTCATATAGATTATTTCATTTGCATATCACAAAAGTCTAAATATCTCAAGAACGACGTGAGATACTTCATTAGAATTAGACAAACTTAATTTTCGTTTCATAAGCACTTTAATTGCCGAAGAGCATATACGTTCCGGAATATTTGTTTGTTCCATGGTAAGCACTGGCCTACCTTGGCCTACATGTATATGAGACGTTACGTTAAGTTGTAAGACGTTATGCTAAGTTGTGAGACGTTACGCTAAGTTGTGAGACGTTACGCTAAGTTGTGATACGTTACGCTAAGTTGTGGGACGTTACGCTAAGTTGTAAGACGTTACGCTAAGTTGTAAGACGTTACGCTATATTGAAAGACGTTACGCTAAGTTGTAAGAAGTTATACGCTAAGTTGTAAGACGTTATGCTAAGTTGTAAGACGTTATATGTACCCATTGTCTCTCTGGTAGCAGTGGTTTAGATGACGAGGAAATGAAAATGTCAAAATTATTAAGCGAACTATTTCTTAACATTTTGAGCGATAAATTTGTTTCTTCCAGTTTTTATTTCAGTTAAAAATATAAAAATATATATACGTAATCAATCCTTAGAACATATAATACTCTGTTGTGTTCAAAATATTCTAAGTGTTCAATGATCTATGGATTAGTACGGAAGCGTATCATCCGGAAATACGAGTTCCCAAAACATCCGAAAATACGAGTTCCCAAAACATCCGAAAATACGAGTAGTGATTTTCTGGGGTTAGGTTTAGGACTATTACTACGAGTTAAACCACATTTCGGTCATCAACAGATATCAAAAGTATTATCGCCAACTCTCGTCATCAAAATTCCTTAACATGAAATAATTTTATATTTAGTGGCTTTATATATTTATATATTTAGTGGCTATTTATATTATACGGATTTTTGGATCTAGGATTTTCGGATCTATGTCAGGAACTCGTATTTGTGGATCACGTGTTTTCAGATTTCTGTGTTTTCAGATTTCTGTATTTTCAAATCTAGGATTTTTGGAAACTCTGATTTTCGGATTTTTGGAAACTCTGATTTTCGGAAACTCGGCTATAGGATTTCCGGATCTCAGATTTTCGGTTGATGCGCTTCCGTAAATTAGAGTTTAAAACTCTATTAATGAGAAACATGGATGAAGCGAGAAATATTCATCTGTATTTGTTCTTCTTGAGTATCTAACTTCGAATGGCTCATGTAGTGTTTATTTAACCCATGTATACTACTTTCTGTTGATTCCATCCACTTTATTTTGGGACTATTTTTGTGTTTTACCTGCCATATCAATCAACGTTGGCAGAATCGTTAGCGACAACAGACATGTCATAAATTTGGTAAAGACAAAAACAGTCCTAAAAAAAGCGTGGGTTCTTTTTTAATAGTTTTTACTCTTTTTTAATACTCTCAGGTAATCCAAGATAGTGGTTGTTTTGAACAACAGAATATTATATACATTATTGTTTATAAGTTTATAACACCTGGTATTAATTGTGAAATTACTGTACTCATTGAGGATACCATGACGAAAATCTATGATCTTTAACCCTAAATCAGTCCCAACAGGGGTTTAATTAACTCCACAAACCCCATAGTTACGTTATTCTAAAAGGTTACGAAGGGCCTTCGCTCGAAACGTTAAACTTCCTTTTCAGCAGTAACACCAACTTTTAAAGTATTTGATGTAATAGATCAAACACGAGTTTGAGTGTTTCATCAGGGGTTCCAAACACGAGAAAACAAATGAAAACTGAGGGCGTAGCCCGAGGTTTTTATTGTTTTCGAGTGTTTGGAGTCCCCTGATGAAACACGACAAACGAGTGTTTGATCTAGCTTCTCAAACGAGTATTCCTTTAGCGATTTGCTCCCATAGCGATTTTATTTTAATATGTAGATAAAGAAATGTGATCCAGTTCACTAGGAAGTTTCCTACAGGTTTTCATTGGGTATCAAAACTCATGCATGTGATGCGGTATACGTTCACGGATTGGCTATGATAATTCATGAATTATTAATGAGTTTGAGAATTGTGTTTCTACACTGCTTACGCAGCACAATACGTTTATATTATCTATAATTTGGTGTTTGGTATAAGTGGAAATGCTTGCTTTTAATATCTCAACTCATTAATAATGCATGAGCCAAAAACAAAGGAAATCAGTACCGAGACGGACAACTGGATACCTGGTCTTAATTAGCATAGGATTTTGACAATTTCCACCTCAAATTTCTCTTAAAATACTGATTCGTTCGAGATGCAATATCAAACATTCGAAAGAGTGTTCCATCCTCTATCCAGTCGAATTCTGTTAAAAAAACTCGGCTATCGCCTCGTTTTTCGACCTACTTTTTGGGGACTGGATATCGGATGAAACACTCTTTCTCGGTTTGATCTATTACTTGACTGTGTTTGTTGAACTTTTCATTGCGTTAACAAAACCAAAATTGAAAGAATCCAAAGCAGAAAAGCTGAACGTCTCTCCAAGACAGGTCAACATCAAAATGTTTGCCCCCGTAACACTGGTTTCTCAGGCCTTAAACTACCTGTACTTAGGTTATATTGGAGTATGTATCGGATATACAAGCTCGAGCCAAAGGCTTGGATAGGATACTCGTACATCTAAATGTTCATGTTTATCTACAATATTGAAGATTCAACCTATTTTAGCCAAGTAAATCGAAGTAAAAGTTTATGTAAATCGGCAAAATTGTGTATCAGATATATAACCACCGTCATATACCACTGATTTCCGTTGTCTTTTCGTGAATTTTGTCTAAGTGTATTTGTATATTCACAGGAAAAATGTTAACGTCTGTCACCTTGTTCATCAGTTCTTGATTCTATTTGATCAGCATTTATAGGCAGTTCTGGCATAACAAAAGACATATCACCACCACTAAGGTAACTAGGTGAACGTACGACTTCTTCATACGGCGGTAACTGTTGTGTTTCATTTAGTGTACCGCTGTATTCTGGACTTGAGGGTGCCAGTGATGTTATTGTTGACCCTGAAAAATGTTAGCAAAAGGATGATATAATCATGTATAGCAGTAATTGCAGGGGGTAGTACCAGAGGCGGGTGGTGCCAAATAAGGTGGTACCGGAGGCGTCAGACAGGAAAAATGATGTTCTATCAACTGAGCATATTCTGTTAACATTGGAAAAAAAGGAAAATATAGTGTTCTTCCCTGATTTAACTCCCTGTATTGGGAAATTCTGGTGCATCCTTCCATGATAATAGTAATTGGCTTAGGTCAAGCATTATTGGCTTAGGTCAATTATTGTGTCAACTCACTAGGTGTACCGGAACACAGAATATTGCATCATTGAAATGTTGGGTTTAGAAGTAGGGTTAGTATTTCTTTATTTCAGGGTTGGGACTAGAGTTTTATTTGGGTTATGTTTAGAGTTTTTTGGATCCTGTTCTGCTTCTGAATCCTGAAAAAATAACTTTGATGAAGCATATGACGTAGTATGTGTCCATTGTTTACCGGTACACGGTGATGTAACCAATTATTGGCTTAGGTCAGGCTATATTCAACTGAATTGTACAGAAAACTGCATGATAATGTCAACACATGCACCCTACTAAAAAAGCATGTTCATCGCTGTTGTCTCAGAGCAATTAGACAGTTAATAGCTTGTGAGATGAGATTTGCTACAGTACGTACTAATGGGTCCAGGTATGAATGGAAAATTTGCCATTGAAAATTATACTCTGTGAGCCCCCAGGATGCCGTCAAGAATAGTGGGCTGCTCGCCTGTCTTGCCTGAACGCCGCCTGATAATAATGCCAGCTAGATCTCGATATATGTGATTTTTGTTAGTAACGATGATTTTGAGCATGCACTTCAGCGGTGTCATCATAAATCTGATGCGCTCGCAGCATTTCCCTTACAATTTGTAACTTCTAGTTTATGCTTTATTACTGTACCTTCGTGGTAAACTGGGTATTCATCTGGTTTATTGATTACATCATCATAAGCAGGAGGTGCATCTGGCCGGTAATTTGAGGGTTGTGCCTCCTGTTGCTGAACTTGTAATTGTACTGAATGAAGATGAGCACTTCTGGCTATAACTTCTTGTCGTTGCTGTCCTTGTTTATGACACCTCCAGCACCATATTGTGATAGCTATCACACCAATAATCAATATTGCAAACCTAAAAATAATATGTAGATATTTGAGAAACAAAGTTCCAACAGTAATTAACATGCAGTAGCGCCGGCAAGGGGCCCCCACTTTTCGCCAGGACCGTTTTTGAGATTCGAGAAACATATAGGCCGGGGGGGGGGGGTCCATTTAATAATAGAAAATGTTGGCAAAATAGAAACTTTTATTTATTTTTAAAAAACTATTGGTGGGTTAATAGGTTCTGTGCAGTACTATCGTGATCTATGGTGAAGACGCGAACTTCGCCATTGATGTGTATACGCAGTATATACCAAGCACGCGCTGTTCACGTGAAAGACATTCGTTGCACAAATAACATAGGATGGCTTAGTTTTATAATGCTACTCCGAGAAGATGGAATTTGCAGTGACCATTTAACCATCTTAGTTATGAACTATTATTAATTATATTAAAGTATGTGTCGTGTTTCTCAGAGTGATCCTGAAGAAAATCGAAAATATTTTTTCTTACACTCAGGTCATTCACGTTACAATGGCTTGATTTTTTGTGCTCCTGTAAATGAAGGAAATAGCATTCTAGAAAGTATGAGATTTCAAAAATTTCCGGCGGAGCATACCCGCGGACGCCCTACACCCCCCACCCCAGTTAGCCAATCCTGCCGGCGCCACTGACTGCTTGTCCAGTAACCACTCCTTACAAATAACTGCTTTTTGCATGATGAAAAAGTAACCAAAAATATAGCCATGGTAGTAGCTGACTACTTACAAATTTATAATCTGGAAAATTTAGAAATCTCAGTTTCTAAGCTATATGTTAAAGGACATTGGCAACAGATATTAAGTTTGTCTAATATTAAAGAACTCGTAAAATGATAGAGTAACACCTTTTACAACTTTTCCGTATTTTACTTCATTTTTGAAATATTTCAGTCTGTTTGATGTAAATGAGATGGTCTCTGACGTCAGATGCAGGGTAAAGAATTCCACACATTAGTATTAGTTTCATCTTCAAGTTTGTTCCACAAATTTACTTGAAAATGTGCGTATAATAACTCCTCATGATAATGAACATTGAAATTTAGCAATCACTGAGATATATTAAGACATTTTTTAATAAGGGAAAATTCTCTACCCAGCACCTGACGTCAGAGACCATCTCATTTACATATCAAACAAACTGAAGTAAAATACGGGAAAATTGTAAAAGGTGTTACTCTATAATTTTACGCGTTCTTTCATATTAGACAAACTTAATTTTTGTTGCGTCAAAATCAAACAATTTTGAATTTTCACATATTTTTTCTTCTTCTGTCGAACCTAAGGCAGTGCAAAACACACACCTTTGAAACCTGAGGTTACACAAAGGAAATCACATGCTGAATTACCAAATTACAGTACTTATTTCATCAACCACATGACATTCATTCAATAAGGTGGCTTGCGGATGAAATACTCTAAAAGGTTGTTACGTACTGCCAAAGTAGTACATGTAGGAGTTCTAACGTTTAGAGCGTTAGACAAAAGGCATTTGCTAGAAACATTATTTTTATTTATTTACTAGGTTTGCCTTATAAACGTGGCTGGATGGCCGCAACAGCGTACGCCAATTACTGCGGTCCCATGTAAGTTGCAGCAGTGGATCGCTTCGATGAGACTCTTGGTTGAGTTACATCTTGGACAGATAGATTTCCACGACCTTGGGTCTTCAAGGTCGTATAGCTAAACCACTGCTGTCATATAATGACAGAGAGCGTAGCTTTTAAATTTTGTTAAAGTAATTTGCTTTGCGGTATAAAACATTCCATGTCCTGCACATTCTTGAGAAGAACGAACGCTGGAACGTAAGTGTTCTACATTTCCGCGGGTGATAGTGGACAATATCAGGAGTCGAGCAGGTTCTTGCAGTTGTCCTTGTTGGTATGTACGGGGTAGGTAGGAGATTAGAATCGATTTTTGCCAGGTTATTGACAGCTTTGAAGAAGAATATTAAGTCGAGGTATTCGTAGGAGATTGGGAGTAAGTTTAGTAATATCAGACGTTGTTTGTAGGTTATCGAGATTTAGGATTACTTTTGTGGCACGCCGCTGGACAAGTTCTACGCACCTGATTAGTTCTGTACCCGAGGTGTGGACGGATGATCGCTTGGTAGATTGTACGACGAACGCAGGTATCGGTGATCTCAGTTAAACACACGTGGATGGGGACTTTTGAAAAGTCGTATTTTAAAACAGCAGACGTACAGTGTTTTGATTGATTGATTGATTGATTGATTTGATTGATTGATTTTATTATATTTAAACAGGGTATTCTCGTCACCAACAAGGTGTTTTTCAGAGAAGCCCTGTATTGAGTAATACAATAAAATAATATAAACTACAAAATGATATAAGCATTAGGAAAGTAACAACGAGTAAAATAGTATAAAATACAAAAAACATAGCAGGCATTAATAACTACATATAGATTAAAATAACTTGCGTTTAAAAGGCAGTAACGAGGTTGAGTTACGTATATCCTGTTCCAGAGAGTTAAAATCATTTGAAGCTTGATAAGACAATTTCTGTTTCCCCCAATTAGTTTTGGGTCTTGACAAATGTAAATGTGATTTGCTTCTGGTATTATGAGTATGTATATTACTATTAAGAGTTAAGTTAAAATTATAGGCAATTAAGTTATTAATACATTTAAAAATTAAAATACAGCGATGTGCATGTCGTCGATGGGATAGGGGTTTCCACTTCAAGGTTGCAAGAGCTTGACTAGCAGATGACATAGACGGTGCATCAATGATCAATTTTGCGGCCTTGTTTTGTAAAACTTGAAGGGCATCCATTAATGTTTTGTTATTCTTGTCTCCCCAAATAAAATCAGAATAGTCAAAAAGTGGGAGAACTAGTGAATTATAAATGGTTTTGCGAGAGGTAACAGGCAATAAATGTTTGACTCTTCTTAATAGCCCCAGACGTTGCCTGACTTTGGACATCAGGTTATCAACATGATCATGCCAGGACAAATCGTCGCTGAGAGTAATTCCAAGATACTTATAGGAATGTTCACGTACAAGAGCTTTTTCATTAAGAAAAATAGATATGTTGCTGAAGAACTTCAAACGACGACTGCTTCCAAATAAGACAAACTTAGACTTCATGTAATTTAGTGTGAGGAGGTTATCATTAAACCAATGAGACGCAGCTTTGACGTCTTCATTTAGGTTGAATTCGATGTCTTGAGATGATTTGGTCGAATAATATTTATTTTTTTACAAATTCAAAAAGATAATTAACCAAGCTGATGACTGAAGTTGTCAATTTTAATTATGCTACTTTTTGCAAAGCACTTTAATTGCATTAACTCTTTCCTGTCCGGCTGAAAAACATCCAAAATTGAACCACCTCTTTGTTCTATTGATATCTCTGGAAATTATCATAACTGTTGCGAAAGCTATACAGTTTCTGAAAGCCCAATAAACCGGCTTTTACTAGTGCTTTTAAATTTCCCGAACAAGACACATTATGTTAATATAAATTAGCATTTTGTAAATCAGGTTGAAAAACTATAATTTTTTTAGAAAAGCCCATCTCGCACGCCCGCGTAGCATCATGGAAATTCAAAATGCCACAGGTGTTTCATCTTCAGGTGTTTCAACAATGCTTTCTGGGCCTTCGGAGAATTCCTTCGACGTTTCAGAATAAAGAGACTTACGGCCAAACGTATATAAGTGATGGTTTCTACGTTGTCTTGCCTGTGACATTTTTTGGCCAAATCCCATTCTGGAGTTACGGTGTTCGGTAGTCAGATGTCGCTTCATTGTATCAGGGCTATTAATGTTATCGGTTGGTGGAACATCGCTGTCTCCTTCTTTCGCATGTGTTAATACTGATTTAATAAAGTTATAAAGTTCAAAAGCGTTTCTTATATTTCACTGCGTAGTAATGCAAAGACGATTGATTCACAAGCCTCAGCCAGAATCAACTCTGTGCTTCCAAATTTTCAAAATAAATCTTCTTTCCACCAGATGCAGTCAAGCTTTTTAAATGTTTTAATCATTGAGGAAAGCCCGCTAATCACTGATTGGTTGTTTTTGACAGTTTTTCATGTGGGCGGAAATCCCAAAACATGGGTCTTTCGTGCAGGCGTTCTCTCTCCCCCCCCTCCCCACTTGGCCTTTCCGCTTTCCCCTCCCCTAACGCCGCCACGCAGGCTAACTTGCCGTGTGAGTGGATCTCATATGCCTGGCGCTTGTTGAATTTCAATTTTTAATCTTGCGTTACTTGGGTCTTCTATGAACCATTTTGACTGGGCCGGACAGGAAAGAGTTAAGTGTCTATTTGCCAAGCAAAGTTTTTTGTGTACTGCACCTCAAACCAACTTCAAAGAAGGCGAATTTCTAAATTTCAAATACAAAATGTCAAAATCATTGTAAAAATACCATTGTTATAAGGCACATAATCAATTAACAGTGCTATAAATTTGTCCAGGCGAATGTGGTGGCACTCAGTTGGCTCAATCGAAAATCTTTCAATTAATATAATAGGAATAATAGGAATTCCTATATATGAAGATGTGTAACAAACTTAATAAATAAATAAAAATAAATTAACTAATAAATAAATAAAAATAATGTTTCTAGCAAATGCCTTTTGTCTAACGCTCTAAACGTAAGAACTCCTACATGTACTACTTTGGCAAGACGTAACAGCTCAAAAGGTAACTCATCTTGAAACGATGTTTGCGGTCGCTAATTATGCCCCTGTTATTTCTCGTAATACTATTTTACGGAATTCAACTTCTGTCAACGGGGTATGGCAGTCTATTCGACAACATTATGGCCTGGTTAATATCAAGCTTACGTCAGACCAAAGGCCTGAAGATCTCTACCAAGGCCTGATGGCATTTATAGAAGATCATTTGTTAACGAAGGCTAGTGGAATAACCAATCATGGCCTAGCTCCTGATGTCGACGAAGAACTATCTCCTTTTTTTACATGACTACAGCTTCTCCATCCAGCAATTCCTCGACTCCTCAAACAAAGGTATGGTACAGAACTCCGTAGCCGTACGCTTGCTTCTGTTAAGCCTGAGATATCTCAAATAACGGTGCCGTGGGTCCACTCGAAGGTATGGTGAATATGGGCACTGTTCAACCCCCTCAACGCAAGGGCCGCATGCCTCAGTATGGTCGCGATCAACTCGAACAGCTGCAGACCACGTTCGATGAGCTCGAGGCAATAGGAGTGTTCCAGCGTCCAGAAGACCTAAATGTTGTGGCTGAGTACCTGAATCCTTCTTTCCTTGTAAAGAAAATAAGTGGTGGCTTCCGACTTGTCACCGCCTTCACAGATGTAGGCCGATACAGTAAACCTCAGCCTTCCTTAATGCCTGATGTCGATTCTACCCTCCGTAAGATTGCCTGCTGGCGTTACATCATCGTATCCGATTTATCCCAGTCATTCTACCAGATTCCGCTCTCCAAGAGTTCCCTGAAATACCGCGGCATAGCAACTCCCTTCAAAGGCATCCGCGTCTACACCAGGTGCGCTATGGGAATGCCTGGCTCAGAGACTGCTCTAGAAGAGCTGATGTGTCGCGTCCTTAGAGCCTATCTCCTTCAAGATGGATGTGTCGCCAAGATAGCAGATGACCTTTACCGCTGTGTTTACAGAGGAGTTGCACTGAAGAGCTTCTTGTCAACTGGAGGAAAATCTTGGCTGCCCTAGACAAGTGCGACCTCCGCCTTTCTGCCAAGAAGAGCATCATCTCTCCCGTTTCCACCACCACCCTTGGCTGGATATGGTCAAAGGGCTCAATTAGTGCTTCCGCTCATCGTATAGCAACTCTCTCCTACTGCGCTCCTCCGAAGACCATCCGCGTCGATCTCCGTGCCTTCATAGGCTCCTATACAAGATGCTCGGTCGTGTTATCGAAGGTTCAGCCACCCTTATTGCCCCTATAGGGAGCATCGCCGCAGGAAACCAGTCAAACAACACCGTGGTTTGGTCCGTTTTAGCCTCCTTCCAGTTGGCCCAGAAGGCTCTCTCTTCCACCAAATCCATTGTGATTCCGAAGCCCGATGACCAACTTTGGATTGTATGTGATGGTTCTGTGAAGATGAATGGTCTTGGTGCTACACTTTTGGTTTTTTCAGTGCAAAGACAAGAAAACACCAAAGGTCAACTGGCTTCCTTGCAAAGTCGAAGCATTGTCTGTTGCCTCTGCCATCAAGAACTTTGCACCTCACATCATCCAATCTAAGTTCCAGACCTCTATCCACTGTCAGCCGATACCAGATCTCCCTCGGCCACCTCGCCGGCCTCTGACTTTGCGAGCCGCAACGCTCCACCCTGCGACGAGTGACGACCCACGTTCTCAGATCGGCGCTTTCATCGCGAACGCTGAAGATTCTGTTGTCCGTCCCATTTCTGTCCAGGACGTGCTCTCTGGTTCCGTCTCACTCGCTTTCACCACTCGCTCTGCGTGGTTGAAAACTCAGCAAGAGTGTCCAGACTTGTGGCGTGTCCAATCTCACCTTAAGCAAGGCACTCGTCCCTCCAAGAAGTCAACCAATATCAAGGACGTAAAGCGCTATCTCAACGTTACCTCTCTTTCAAGGTACGGTTTAGTTGTAGTCAGAAAAGATGAGCCATTCTGCCCTTCTTGTGAGTGCATCGTCATTCCTCGCCTTATAATAGATGGTCTACTGTCTATGAATGAATGAATTGATTTTTAATAAATCCTTGAATAGCAAATATAAAAATATTTGAAAAACTCAGGGTTACAAAATGGAAGAAAATACTATATACAATTTACAATAATCTGTGTTAAAAAAACCTCGAAAAGTTAAGAGGTGTTTAAAAAGGTATTAATTAGTTAAGAAATTACACGCTCGACTTGAATTGATACAACTTAAGGATCTAATAGCAAAAGGGATAAAACTGTTTTGGAATCTTTTAGTACGACATTTAATAAGAGGTAATGTTCTTGGGCATCTAAATGAATACATATTCTCCACTGGAGCTGGTAAGATGTCATGAATTCTGTCGTCAGATCGCATAACAGATTTGTAAAAACGGCGGCATAAATCCTGTCTCCTCTCTCGTAACGTAAGGACATACTGGGTAGGATGATCTTGGTGGCACGCCGCTGTATTTGTTCAAGGTTATCGCACAGTGATACAGTCAGCGTCTGCACTCCATATCAAGTTCAACCACCCTTCTCATCACCAGTTGAAACAAGTCGTTGCCCGCTATTTTTATGCCTTAGACCTCGACAAGGCCCTGGACCAGTGCACATAATCATGCCACCTGTGCGCTTCCTTGAAGAAGATTCCTTCCAGTTTGGTTGAACAGTCACGTCAGATCCGGCAGCAAAGGAGATACCAACTGCGACGTGATCAAGAGGAAAACAACTCATCCTGATAGTTTGTGAGACAACCGCTTCCTTCACTACATCCTGCATGATACACGACGAACGCCATGATACTCTTCTACTTCTACTTTAGTTCTACTTTGGTCTTATCCGTCTCTGCCTCGAGTTGTCCTATTTCTGGTCCTCGCTCGGTAATTAGGGTAAATCCCGCCCCAGGGTTTGCCTCTCTGGTCAATGACGAAGAACTCCGTCGTCTCAGAATCTCCGTCGAGATTGGTCGCGTGAAGTATGCAAATAAGAACCCTGTAGCTGAGAAGTGTATAGCTGAGCTTGGCGATGAACTTCTTCGCATCTGCCCAGAAGAAGGTTCCGTCACTCCTGTTACGTTAGTCATCGCCACTGCTAACCTGAATACTCGTATTAGCCACAGAGGTTTATCCGCCCGAGAGATGTGGTACCAACGTGACCAGTTTACCAACTCTCAACTTCCTCTGTCCGAACTCCACCTGATCAGACAACAGCACTCACAACGTCTTCAGAACCACCCTGCCAGCGAGAGGTCCAAAGCCCCCAGTGGTCGACGCCCTTCGTTCCCTGTGGTGCAAGTCGGCGACTTGGTATACATCACCTCAGATGGTTAAAAAAATTGCGCCCACGACAGGTGTACCTGGTTGTTTCCATCGATCGCCCGTGGTGCAACGTACGTAAGTTTCCCGGCTCCCAACTCCGATCCACATCATATCGCGTGAAGTTAGCCAAGTGTTTTTCTGTCTATGACAAGTCAGCTTTTTCGTCCCCACCAATACATGTACGTCTCCACCATCGTTCTGACGATTCCACTCCTGTTGAGGAGTATGTTCGCCCAGCTGTATCTATCCAGGCTCCCCGATCTCCTCTCCCTCCTCACGTCCCAGAAGAGCTATCCCAAACACCGAACCATGAAGATGCTAGCCCACCACACACAACTTTTACTCCCTATTTGCCTGGTCCTGTAGTCGAAGATGTCCAAGCTGACCCTCTTCTGACTGTGACGAAACACCAGCCTGGTGACCGACGACCCCTGCCAGTTCCCTGTTAATTCCACTCCAGCCGAACAGTCAGATACTGTCCCTCGTCATTCCAGTTGACAACGTAGATCTCCCGTTCACCTACAGGACTTCGCTGCACATTAGGAGGCTCAAGTGTTTTTTCTTTGTTTTCATTTAAGTTCACCTGTTATTCTAGTTCGGACAGTGCCTCTCTCGGGAGAACAGAAACAAAAATGAGACAGAAAAGAGAAGCCAGTCGCTATAGTTTATAGTTGTTATCGTTTAGCACTGCACCCGCGATACAGTATAAGCGCCCTGGTATAAGTATACAGTATAAGCGCACCTCGGATAAAGGCGCATGCGCTTATATTCGGATATAGGCGCATGCGCCTTTAAACAATCAAAATCTGCGAGTTTGATAGACATGAACAGAATACCTTTTTTTAATAATACACACTTTTTATGTTAATTACCGAACATTATCTATTATAGTGTCACAGCGAATTAATTCATTCGTTAACTATATATACCGTACTAAAGTCCAATCCTCAATAGTTATTGCTTTTTATTTTTTCTAAGAATTTATTCTTCTAAGGTATGCGAATTTTTATAGCCGCACGCGCCTATAAACGACCCTTTTTACTCCGAAAATTATGGATAAATCTTGAATTTTCGTTTATAGGCGCATGCGCTTATATGCGGGAGAATATGTATTTCTCCACTTTACAATACTATAAATACCATTAAAAAACTGAAAATAGGTGCACTGGCCTTCAGATTTTGTAGCATAGGGGACCTATGTTCAAGAGACAGCTATTGCTTGTGAAAATATGTCTTCCCTTGTTTGCTAATGGTTGCATGCAGGCTCAGCAACGATTTCAAAATTGGCCATCCAATAAAATGGATTGAGTAGCTTGGATGTCTGTTGAAGCTATATTGAGCAGCAGTTTTATAAAGCTATGTTCCCTTGATTGTGTAAATTGTGATTAGCCGATTCCCTTTCGAAAACATCCAGAGAGTGAATAACTACAACAATTTAATAAAGCCAGAAAAACGAGAGATGGATCTTACACAGAGTACCCTGGCAAATTAAAGTGCCCCTAACCTCAACATTTTTTATTGTCTCATTTTGAAGAACTTTTAAAATGATAAAGTAACTTATTTTGAAGATTTTCGTTTCTTTGCTTTCTTTTTTAGATTTTTCAGTTTGTTTGATATGCAAATGTCCGGAATTTACGTCACACATGCATAATGACTTATTGGAAAAATGTGTGTATCTATCTCTTTCATGCATTCTCGAACGAAATCCTTTAAAATCGAGAAGTTTGGTGTTGTGGGAGAAACACGCACAGTCGCACACGTGTTATTCACCCTTTAAGTGTTTTTATTTGATGAACACAAAGATATATAACATTCTCTTAACAATCGTAAAGTCATTACGATTTATGCATGTGTGACGTAAATTCCGTACATTTGCATATCAAACAAACTGATATATCTCAAAAATAAAGCGAAGAAACGAAAATCTCCAAAATAAGTTACTTTATCATTTTAAAAGTTCTTCCAAATAAGACAATAAAAAGTTTTGTGCTACAGTAATTTTGGCAGTTAACACAAGGCCTGAAATTAGATAGCCTAAGATGGCCTTGAACTAGAGTGCTTTACTGCTATGATGAATATCATTTTTCTTTAATCCAATGCCAAAATATAATATATATACATGTTTATGATATAATTCATTTAAAACACTAATGACAGGGTTTATGCAAAGTTACAATATGTGCACAGTGATTGGCTAATCTGAAGCACCTTGGGGGGGCGGGGGGGGGGGGGGGTGGGTGGCAGTCAGGGAGTGGAAATAACACCCTGGGTACAAGGTTGTGTGCCAGCACTAGTCAACCAATTCCCAACTCCTTATACAGTTTACATCTTGTTATTAATATAAATTTCATAAATTTTTTGACAGACAATTATTTTAGTCAATGTAAAAAATAGATCTGTTGCCAAATGTGGCTGCATTTTACAGGTATGTTTAAGTTTATACTTCTGTAAATATGTTGTACACTAATGTATTTCAGCTAGGCCCTTACATGTAGATGTAATTTAAACAGGAGAGTGATCGCATAATTTTAAGGAGAACACCCCCTGGTAGTAAACAAAGCTAAAACTTTTTGGTGAGGATTTATGGTGAAGGAAAATGTTGAGTGTTGCCAATACAGTAGAACCTGAGTTTTACGACACCCGTTTTAACGACCACCTGCCGTTTACGACCACTTTTGCTGGCACGGACGAATTGTAGTTAAAATGTACCTGGAATGAGCGACCACCTGCCTAACGCGACCAGCGACCGCTTTTTGGCGTCCCGAACACGATATGTACCTGTCATGAGCGACTTTTTACGAGATAAGCGTTCGTCTTTTGCAGTAAACATACAAGAATTTTGACAGCTCGCGAATACAGGAAACAGGTCTCATCAGCGACCACATTTTAGCATCCCAAACGCGAAATGTTACAAGCAAAAAGTTTGACCACGTGCGAAAAGTACAGGGAACAAGAAGACGCACTTGTTTTGCTTACTTTCATCATAAGTGATCGCATTTTGAGAGTACATAATAAATATCCTTATTAGCGACAATCCCAAGCCCTTAAACCGTTAACATTGTTGAGGGAAACGTTTCTAAATTAACGAAAAGCTCGAACTAATATTTGCTTGTTACTGCCATCTTGTCAGGGTTAAAATTTGTCGTGCGAGATCGCAAATAACTTTGCTAGTACAACATAAAGCTTAACATAGTTTACGTATGTTGTAGATCATTAAACGTTCTTTGATTTAATATATCGTATGAGCTTTTACGTTTAGTACAACGCTTGAAAATGTTCGAAAACCTCGCCGTTCGAAAATTATATTTTCGTATCCGCCATCTTTGTTTATAACGCAATATCGCCAATAACTTTGTGCATACGAACATAGTTAGATACGAATCAGTATATATCGTTGCTCCTTACTATTTTAGTCTGGCTGTTTCGTAGTTCAAATTGCTGTATGTAAATAAAATATTTTCGCGATCAAAGATGAAGTACGTCGTACGCATTGCGTTTTCTTTCACTGCGCGCTCATCGCCCAGCAAGCTCTGTTCAAACTATGCTTTTTTCCGAACTTTTTCTGACTTTCTTTCTTTATTAAGAAATATTATATTGGTTTTAAATTATAAAGCCATCTTTTAGTCGACTAGCGAACACAGAATAGAGTCGTAAACAATAGCGTTTTCTAGTATTACTTGCATGACGTCACATCACTAACTGCCGTTTACGACCACCTGTCGTTTACGACCACTTTTGCTTGGCAACAGGGGTGGTCGTAAAACTCAGGTTCTACTGTATATACATTTTAAGACCAATTAAACCAGGACCAGTTGCGAAAAATGCAATTCAAGACCTTCTGGCTGGAATTGAACCTGCGACCCTGCGATGCTATAGTGCAGTGCTCTGACCACTGAGCTACGGGGCCGTTGCTGAGAGCCAAGTCACGAGTTCTGTATATATATACATGTATATATAGTGGTGGTATATAATGCAAGGATAAGATTCTGAAAACTATATGGCCTTGATCCAAAGTTTTGTTCAAATAATTACTTGAGTAAAAGAGTTATAAAGCTGGCTTCTTGAAGAAATTCAAAGAAAATGGACTATAATAAGCTAGATATAATATTATATATATACTTGGAAATGCAAATTTATATGTATGAAATGTTGGCATTGAAGCATATAGCGAACAATAAAATGTAACTTTTTTATGAAAACTTCAGCTATCTCAAAGAGCATTATATGTTATGTTTAAATATAAACAAATAGTAAACAATGAAGTTCAAAAAGAACAAAAAAACTTGGAAATCGTAAAAGGTCTACAACCAGAAAATCTGCTTTGAAATACAATTAGTTATGCTGTAATTTAAATTTTAAATTACTCAGAGCTACAGTGATCACTGATCAGCCTCTACCATAAAAAGCATATACCAGTATACTATTAGTATTACTACCAGGGATGTGCTCAGAACATTTTGAGTGCTGGGTAAAAATTTCGATCGCCAGAGGCACAAGTAAAACCTCTAGGGGGTCAGGGATCATGCCCCCTGAAAATTTTGAAATCTAGAGGCTCTAAAATGTCATTTCCTGCATTTTGAGGAAAGATTTTACAGAATTCTGGAGGAAAGAAAATGTCACATATAGGTCTAAAATCAAATACATGAACAACAGTAGAAACTAAAAAGTAGTTCAGTAACGACATTGTTATGTAAACTAAACTAAACTAAATATAGAATGCTTCGTGATATATTTTAGTCTGCTCACAAGACTGAGTATTTTGACTATTGATTGACATGCGCCTGCGATAGTGTACGGCACCAGCACTGAAAAACCTTTGGGGCAGGATTTTGAAAATTTTACATAATGCCAGGTGGCAGCATGTACTACCAGACGTGCCCGCCTGGCGCCGCCCAGTGTGAGCACATCCCTGTACTACCGTAGTACTGTAGTTCTATATACATTACCAGTAATATGCTGAACCATAAAAAGACATAACTTGATCATCTAATCATCTAATTGACCATCCAAGATAAAATCATTAAAATATGAAAACCTAAATAAAATAAATGGTTATTAAATAAATAAATTAAATAAATTTTAATTAAGGTAATTTATTTTTATACACAGCAGGCATATACTGTACCTGTATTTAGATACATGTAGATAGATATTTATGATCACTAAAACTAAGTAGGAATTATGTTTAAAGTATACATCACAATATATTAATAATATTTGATTATATCCAGTTACATTAACTGTTGACTCCCAAGGCATGTACCAAATTAAAAATTATTATTCTGACTGTTATAACCCTTGAACTTCTATAAATAAAGACATGCAATTTATGGCACTCTTCCAAGGTCGTGGCTGGATGGTACACTCGCAGTTGAGGTGACCGTGAGGTACTATAGGTCTGAGTCGTCTTCTGGACGATCCTTTTATTAGTATTAAGATTAGTGTTAGAAAACCATTAGGTGGGGGGTTAGAAAACCAATTAGGCGGGGGGTTAGGGTTAGGATCTAAGTTGTTTTGGGGTTAGCAGTTCCATGATGTATTTCATCATATACAGGCATGTCCGATCGTAACAATCTCTCATTTCGTCCAACCTCTCGTCCATTTCGTCAGACCTAGTACCTCATGGTCACCTCAACTGCGAGTGTACCATATCTAGCCATGACCCTCTTCAAAAGATGAGGTAATTTTTCAGCACCATGCACCCAGGGTGTCACAAACCCACTTTGATTAGGGGTTGTTCAGTTGAATTTCCCCAAATATTATGTTTTTTTATAAAATTGCCCGAATTTTATTTGATGCACATCAAGACATAACAACCACAAATGTTTCCATATATACGTTCTATCTTTAAGAAATCTCACAATTTAGTATAAAGTCCTACTTTACCATATCATAGTTAGTCTATTGTCCATTTTTGCCCAAATTCCCCCCCCACCCCCCAGTAGTGATGCCCCCGCATGCACCTCACCAGTTTGGCATTTAGATATTTCTTTGAAAAAGCAGTGAGAATGACATCATACTTTCTGGCTGACGTTTCATATATATATATATATATAACTATTGCAAATTCAAAACATTAGTTGTCCTAACCCAAACTTTACCTTTATAATCCTATAACCTTAAACGTAATACCAACCATATTAACTCTTACGATAATGCTTTATTTTACAGCTGATTTTAATTCCGATAGTCTATGTGATAATGCGATCATATCGGGATTTAATTATATGAAACTTCGCCTCAAAGAAAGACGCGCTTCAAGTTCAAGCGTATGACATGCAACTTCATAAGAAATAGTAAGATTATGTTTGTCAGCAAAAATTGTGAAAAAACATGTCACCGACGTTACTATCGTCGTCCATTGAATAATTTGCAATTTGCGCCGATTTATTTGATGATAAGGGATGCCTTTATATTGCAGTAATCAAGTCGGCGAGTCATATTTGAGAGAAAGCACTGCGTCATGCCCATACAGGCATACTCTACGTATTATCATTAGCTAGCTTCAGTGATATTGTATTCTAGCCGGTGTTGCTATGCTTAACTCTTAAGCACTTACATTAGTACAGTAACTAGACGCTGAGTTGCAAGATGATTATGCTTGGAGGATGATTTTTTAATGGTACATTATATGAAGTGCTCGCGACAATACATCCTATAATTTCTTTAATTCTTTGGATTAAATCTATAATTTTAAAATCAAATGTTGACAGTTCTGGTACCTCGTTTTCACACGAACTTTAAGAATAACACGTCTTCAATTCCTTTTACAATAACACATTCACAATAAACGATTCTTGTCCAATAATCGAGTTTTATTTAAAGTGACATGCACACCGTTGAATGCTCCTTTGGAATTGGTATTTTGGTTTTCCCCTCCCCTTCCACTCCCCATCGCCCCCCCCCCCCCCCCGTATGATATCTTTGACCTATAAAGGCCGAATGTGCGCAGAATACGGTAGCTAAAATTTTACAACAGTTTGGCTGCTGTTTTATTTCAATAATGTGCCAGAGCAAATTTCCCATCAATTTTTTATGGAGTTCAAATGGTCATATTGAATTTTGAGGTTATATTTTGTTTCGCAATTTGATAGATGGAAACTAGTATATCGTGACGTTGTTGATGCCGCGGAGGGCCTGTGGAGGAGAGAGGGCACCACTACAGTTCTACAAATTATTAGTTTTACGTATTTCTATGCAAATGCAGTGGATTCGTTCTGCATTCAGGTCTACTCGGCGTTTGGTTGGTACAGATCTGGATGGTAACAAGTATTATGAAATTCTTCGAGGTGAAGCGCTGTATTATATTGACACACCAAAATTATCTGTCATTTGTAGTTTGTATTTAAAATGACAGTAATTAACTACCTTTGCTTCTTAATATAATTAGAGGGAAGAAGGCCTAGACGTGAGGTGGTTACAAACAAGAACATAAAACATGACCAATATACACCAGGAATTATTCCAATTGAATGGGAAGGTAACAACTAATAATTTTTTAAAAAAAATTATGCTTCCTATTCGCAGGCCACATACAGGTCTGACAACAGACCTCGCGCTATAAAATGTTCCAACATCACTATGTAAACATATATAAACACAATTGGGACAAAATTACCCTAAAAAACCAAATCCTAACCCTAAATATCCCTATTCCTATAACCCTAAATATCCCTACAAATTGTTGGACCTGTACCTGACTTCCAAGACCGATTGCAAATATGGCGGCGATGTCATGAAAATGAGGCTTTTCAGTGGTTACCGTTGCTAGGGCCTGAATCATGTTAGTAGATTGGTCAATCAACGTGATTCGGGTCATAGCAACTGTAACCACCGAAAAGCCTTGTTTTCATGACATTGTCGCCATTTTGCAATCGGCCTATTAAACACCATGGTTGCAGGTCCAACAAAATTGCCCTAATTTTAACCCTATTCCCTATTCCTAACTCCAAATATCCCTATTCCTAACCCTAAATATCCCTATTACTAACCATAAATATCCCTATTTCAACTTCTCTAACATGGTAAACTACAGTACCAGTCAGAAGTAACCTAACAGTGCGGCAGCGGTGGAGATGCGGTGAGGTAGCGGTTAGGTTGCGGTCTACACATCTAACTGCAACGGTCGACTAAACGCTTCAGGTTCCGAGTTCATCCGACCAAAAGCCGGCAACAGAAAGACATGACACGTCAAATAACTTGCCGTATCAAGTTCAAAACAAAGGAAATTATTAACTAGTAATCATTGGAGTAGTTTTGAAGTCATTCTTATTAGTCTCTGTATTCTGCATACAATGTATAACGATTTCGTGGTTGAACTCCTAACAACGACGACGACATTGGTACAAATGCACAAAACCTGTTGCGTGAAAGCATTTTAGAGAAGAAAATTTAACAGGCATCTTGATACGATTTACGATTATGTTATTGCTGTTGTGTTTCGAGCCGTTTATTGACCCAACGGCATGTTTTGCTGTCGCATGTTTCTTAAACTCATGGTACTATATTATATTATACTCATCCCGTTTCAAACGTCGAACTTATCATGTGTCGAACCTATAGATACATGATAAATTCGACATTTGAATAAGTTGCACTTTAATCGATATATCCGACCAAAGCGGTCGAACTTAATAATATTGCGGTCGATCAGGTTTCAAAACTCCCAATCCGTATATTGTACTACGTTAAAAAATATTGTTTGATGAACTATATTATTGGCATTGCTATCCGACATGCTTCTCATGTATGTAACTGATTGCTCTTATGTGAACTGTAAGATAACGTAAAAAACCTCAAGTTAAGCCAGAGCTTTTGACATGTGTATTGTCAATTTCCGTTTTATTCGGCACGTGGCGCTTTGGCCACGGTGAGAAGAGCATGCCTGGAGACTGGCAGGCGCTCTTATTGTAAAGACTTAAAACTGTTTGTAATTCTCTAATAACTAATACCGCCATGCGGCATGCAATATATACTATAAAATCACGAGGGAGTACACAACTTTTCAAAGAGAGTGCCACCGGAGTGACCCGTGAGTGACTGGACAAGTAAACAAATCAACGAGTGTCCGATTTATTTTGTCATGCTAAACTGTCATGGAACTGCTGATGGTCACCATTAACAACTTCATTAACCACTTTTGCAGTCTGCGTCGACATATAGCCCAACTTTATCACTTTACCTGAAAATTTATATTGAGCAATCGAAGCGTGCGGTCACTCAAAGTGCTTCAGTTTTGTTTCAAGCGTGGTAAACCAGGTCACGTGTCAACATGGCAAAGCAGGCCAAATGCATGTCAACAGTGCCAGTAGCGAAGCAGGCAAGTGTCCTTTTGTCGTCTGTGGCAATAGCGAGTCTCGGAATAGAAAATTTCATGAATACATTTTTATCAAAAATCTCTTCATGTTTCCCTGAGAATGATTGTGAAACAGAGCTTGGAATGCTTCGCATGAACGGACCCACACACGGAGTCACGGCGTTTATATCACCACCTAGTAATATATTTTATCTGCGGCACAGGCTTCACATATTCAGACAAAAATATGTTTGTCGCGAATGGTGCTATTTCTAGAGTATGACTGTATGACTTTTGATACACTGCCCTTAAAAACAATGTCGCGCTCCGCCGCTCCATGTTTGTCTCATTCTTATCGGGAAAGAAACAAGTTTAAAGCAGATCTCGAAGTTTTAATTCCTTCCTGCACTCCAGAAGAAGAAAGTGAAATTATTCGTTCCCTCGCGTATCGAGATAGCTTTCCCATTGTTGCTAGATATCAAAGCTTGAAACTGTCGATTGTCGAACACACATAACTGCTTATAACGATTAATACAACGTGCAAAGGGAAAGGACGCTAAACTTCGGAAATAAGCGACTTCAAGAGGACGACAGTGAGACGATTCTTTCCCTCACGTATCGAGATAGCTTTCCCATTATCAATTTAAACACGGTAACGGTATTTGAAAACGAACTTGCCAAGCTACAACTAACGCCAATCGAAGAAGTGCAGACAACGTGCGAAGGAAGGACGCTAAACTTTGGAAATAACCGACTTCTCCGATACTACACGCGTGAAATGATGCCATACGAACCGCGCAGCAGTGGTTGAAATTTATCAAAATAGTACCAGTCTGAAAACTTTGTAGTGTGTATACAGAAGATCTTCCACATGCACTTGAAATTGTGCATGCACAAAATTTTTAATGTGCGCACAAGCAAAATGTTTTATGTGTGCAAAATGTTTGACATGTGGAAAATGTATGATGTGCACACAGCGTGGAAATCATAGGGAATGTACTGTAGTACAAGTACAAGAAGTGCAGGAAGTTAGTATGTCCACATCATTTGCAGAATTGATTCTGAGTTAGACGAAGAAAATGAGAGTTATGGACATGAGATTGTTTGTAAAACATGCCATGATAGCAGTAGTGGTAAGTCGCTATTAAACTGATTTGATAATTACATTTAACTGTTATGCATGAGTCAATTCCAATATCGACCATCCCCCAGGACACCCCAGCGCATGCAAGCGGTGCACTGGGGCGGACATTGTACTAGGGCTCAAAAAACCCCGGGGATTTGACAATGTTGAAATGCACAAAGGACTATGAGAGTGGATCAGGCCTATCACTGAGAAAAAACGCAGGTGTGCAGAGCTTTGCACGCCTCGGATGACCTAGGCGTGCGATGATTTTCGTACTTCAATAACAGTTAAGAAAGCAGTACTGTATTACTGTAATTGTTAATAATAATTTTATTTGGAATATGGTTTTTCGATACGTACTGGTACAAATAACAATAGCGGAAACAATTTCCTAGTTTTCCTTTAAATAGTTACTCCTACAGTTATTAATTGGTAGTGGTACAAGTTGTTAATTTTTTTCAGTTTAAAAAGTCATCACTAAAATTGTCGCCATTGTCGGCCTTGTTGCTACTTTTGTCGTCACTGCTACAACTTAGTCGGTCATCGTCTTTATCTTCACTGACTTTGATATCACAAATATCTGCTCTCGTTTTCTAAAAAGGGGATTCTTTTCTCATTTCGTCCAGCTGATCTAGTGAGACGTTGGGACGTTTTGACAGCTACTGCAGGTAGATCTTGAGTGCTTGATCAATAACATCGTTCCCATCTTCTTGAAACAATTCTTCATTTCTACTGCAACATTTTTCTTGGCAGTGAATGCTCTGTTTGTTGAGATATTTGAGATATGACATGTCAACTGTTGTATCACTACGATTCGCAAGCTTCCTTTAGTTAAAACATACATCAAAACTAACAAATAAAAAATACAGAATTTATAAATTTCTAGGTGTGCAATCAAATCCATGCCTTGCATTCTTGAGACGTGTGTGGAGGTGTGCAATCTCTTCTCAGTGATAGGCCTTTGGCTTTGTAATGCTAATTCCCAGTTATGGTGCACTTACTGTAATGTCCCATCCCCTGGAGCACAAACCAGTTAAAGATACAATTTAATTATGATATAAACCACGAGGAAAACATTCACTGAGTGAAAAAAATGCTAATTTCCCGGGGGGTTGGTCACTCTTGGAATTGACTCATGCATAAAAAGAGAACAACAAATACAAGCTAGCCGGTCAGGACTTTGTCTTTGATTTGCTAGGCTTAATGATTGATCTCCCCCATCATCCTTCTCATGCTTCGAGGGTAGTTGCTGTGGATCCCGGGATGGAAGCTTATCCATTGGATAGAGCAGTCAACCAACCAGTTACAGATATTTTCAGATGAAATTTATTTAGCAAAGCGTACGCCATTAAAATTAGCATCGCCAAAACTTCATCTTCATGGTGAAGACAGAAGACATCACTGCTATGAGATTCAAAGATGTTGACCTCATAGACATGGAAGGGTGGTTAATGTGGAAGACCAACAGAATGGAAAATGAGGGAGCTGTGTGATTGTCGATCTGTCTTGGAGGAACTAGGAAGGGATGATTGAGGAAATGAAGACAAGAAGAGTTGATGGTTTGCCAGAGTTGTTATATTTGTTAAGTAGTAGTTTGGATTTTGGTGATCTTTTCCATTGTTTAGTTGGAGGAAGAGAAAGGGTGGATCAGTCTGGTTTTAATAAACCATTGTTAGTTTTGGGAGGGATCAGTTTTGCAGGGATTAGTGCCTTCCATATGTGAAGGATGTGGTGGATGCAGGGGACCTTGAGTTGAATGAAGATTGTATAGTGAGTTGATCTTTTGGAAATTGAAGGAGACTCTGGCCAAGGTTGTTTTGGAGGGAACTATTCCAAACGTTTTTCTCCAGATTCTTCACAAAATTGGAAAAGGAGAAATAATGTCCAATTGTGGTGAAAAGTCAGCAAATGATTTCATCATTCGTAGTTGACAATTTCACTGCCGTCCTGAAAAAATATTGTCTTATAAAGTCTCTGTATGAAGATCCATAATTTTATCAATCTGTTGATCGCGAGTTTTGCATCATTTTCGACATAATGTACGCAAAAGCAGGCACAGAAGCCATCGTGGAATCTTTCTATAGAGTTATGGAAACTCAAGAAATGGACGGTGGCCAAAGTCATGAGGTTCTTTCTTTGAGAGCAAAAGTATAGACTGGTCTCTTTCTTCAGTTTTAAAATGTGAATCCTGATTGTGAGAATGCTTCAAGAGTTTTACTTTCAGAAGAGAGCACTAGGTGATGATGTGAATAAGAAAGGATATATATACATGTATATATTTATTTTTTCCGGTTCGTATCCTTACCAAATCCTTCTTTCTGATTGGCTAACGAGCGGTCCGTATGAGCCATACGAAATCTAAAGGTCCTAACGAAAACACCGCCTGATAGGTTTGAATATCGACTTTAGGACAATACGAGGAATGTATGAATATATTGAATAATAAAATTGTCTTCTATATTGTAGCGCTATTTCAGGTGAAGTCATCCACACACGGATGAAGCTTTCAGATGATGTCTCGCAATGCTAACTTTTAAGAGATAAAAACTAGTCTGAACAGGCAGCGGCAAATACCATTCGAAAATAGAAACGGAGTCGTGTATTTTTGGCGTTTTGACACGGATCGGTTCATCATCACGCTTATTCCTTTCAGAATGGCAAAATGGCTGTCAATTAAGTGTTATGAGAGGGAATTGCCGAAAAGCATTATTTACCAGGACAATTTTTTAAGTTATCACGGCGCAAGTGCTCTCAAAGTTCGCTGACAAAGAATGTTAAATAAAACATAAACTGAACAAAAACATTGAAACTGAATATAGTCGTATATTACACATCAAAATCAAGATGAATAGTAACATTTTCTGAGGTTGAGGGCTACATGTGCTTGCTCAAATAATTTCATGTCCTACATACACCAATTATTATCCACCTTCATTGGCCATCATCCACTGTCAACATTGACCATCATCATCCACATCATCGACTGTCATTGCGCATCATCCACTGTCATTTACCACCACCCATTGGCATTTGGCATCATCCACCGTCATTTCGCGTCATCCACCATAATCAGCTATAATCCACCGTCATCGCGACCATCATCCACGGTCATTAGACATCATCCACTGTTATCCACCTTCATCGCGACCATCATCCACCATCATCGGACATCATCCACTGTCATTGCGCATCATCCACTGTCATTTACCACCACCCATCGACATTTGGCATCGTCCACCGTCATTTGGCGTCGTCCACCGTCATTTGGCGTCGTCCACCGTCATTTGGCGTCATCCACCATAAACAGCTATCATCCACCGTCATCGACCATCATCCACTGGCCGTCATTGGATATCATCCACTGTCATTGGTCATCATCCACCATCATCGACTATCATCCACCGTCATTGGGCCATCATCCACTGTCGTCCACCGTCATGGGTATCATCCACTGTTATTGGGCATCATCCACTGTCATTGGGCATCATCCACTGTCATCCACCGTCATTCAGCATCATCCACCGTCATTGGGCATCATCCACTGTCATCCACCGTCATTGGGCATCATCCACTGTCATTGGGTATCATCCACTGTTATTGGGCATCATCCACTGTCATTGGGCATCATCCACTGTCATTGGGCATCATCCACTGTCATTGGGTAACGTATAGCCCAAATCTTATAACGTAGCGTAACATCTTACAACTTAGCGTAACCTCTCACAACTTAGTGTAACGTCTCACAACTTATCGTAACGTTCTTCAAATGGTTTGAACGTCTCTGAAGATGGCTTCCGTACAGAAAGCCGAACCGTCAGACAACAATAACATTTTTGTTTTAAATAATCTGGAAGAACATTTAATATTAAATAATTAGCATAACGTCTTACAACTTAGCATAACGTCTAACAACTTAGCGTAACGTCTAACAACTTAGTGTAACGTCTTACAACTTAACGTAACGTCTCAAAACTTAGCGTAACATCTCACAACTTAGCGTAACGTTTTACAACTTAGCGTAACATCTTATAACTTAGCGTAACATCTTACAACTTAGCGTAACGTCTAATAACTTAACGTAACATCTCACAACTTAACGTAACGTCTTACAACTTAGTGTAACGTCTCACAACTTAGCGTAACGTCTTACAACTTAGCGTAACGTCTTACAACTTAGCGTAACGTCTCACAGCTTAGCGTAATGTCTCACAACTTAGCGTAACGTCTAACAACTTAGCGTAACGTCTTAAACTTAGCGTAACGTCTTACAACTTATAACGTAACGTCTTACAAATTAGCGTAACGTCTCACGACTTAGCGTAACGTCTTACAACTTAACGTAACGTCTTAATTTACAACTTAGCGTAACGTCTCACAACTTAGCGTACCGTCTCACAACTTAAAGTAACGTCTAACAACTTAGCGTAACGTCTTAAACTTAGCGTAACGTCTTACAACTTAACGTAACGTCTTACAAATTAGCGTAACGTCTCACTACTTAGCGTAACGTCTTACAACTTAACGTAACGTCTTACAACTTAGCGTAACGTCTTACAACTTAACGTAACGTCTTACAACTTAACGTAACGTCTCACAAATTAGCGTAACATCTTACAACTTAGCGTAACGTCTCACAACTTAGCGTAACGTCTTACAACTTAACGAAACGTCTCACAACTTAGCGTAACGTCTCACAACTTAGCGTAACGTCTCACTATATTGTGTAACATCTCACAACTTAGCTTGACATCTCACAACTTAGCGTAACGTCTCACTGATGAACATAGCGTAACGTCTCACAACGTAACGTCTTAGCGTAACTTGAAGCACCATGAGATGAGCTGCGTACCAGCTAGTATTGCACTATCGCACGGCCTATATAGTAAATCCTTTGCGCGTTTGATTTTCACCGTACTGATTTTTTTTAATTTTTATTAACAGCTTGGTTGAGAGGCTCTGCTAAAGACGCACCAGTTCACAATGTATGTTTATTAAACACTTTCCACATACTTGTACAGACCGAATTATTAAAGTGCCTATGCAATGAAAAATTCAGTTATAAAATTATAATTCTTGTTTGAAAGAACTCTTGAAACTATAAAGACGAACCATTTACAACTTTTTCATATCTCACTTCACTCTTGAGATATTAAGATTTGTTTAATATGTAAATTATCATACTTATGACATCACAATGCATAATGACTTATTGAAAAATTCTGCATATCTTTACCATTATCACATGGAATCGTTTGATGATTTGCATATTTGATGTCATTGGATACATCCACGCACATACACCTGCATTTCAAGTGATTTTTTGCATATCAAACAAATCTTAATATCTCACGGTGAATTAAGTGAAATATGGAAAAGTTGTAAATGGTTAGTCTTTATATAGTTTCAGGAGTTCTTTCAAATAAAACAGGTATTTTACAACTGAATATTTCATTGCATAGGCACTTTAATAATGTATAGTTTTTGGTTCTTTTCTTTACCATTTTTAAGGTATCTTCATGTTTCGCTAGATGCTGCTTTAAGTTGGCTCACTACGGCAATTTTAGCAAGAGATTGGTAACTAAATATGGCGTCATGGCAGATTCGTGACACTCACGTGTGCTTTAGTATATCGGCACGGCTTTCATCTTTTCAGGACAATTCGTTATGAGTGTATCTTCTGCAATACGCTTAGACTTTATTAAAGGTTAAGAAATCAGGAGAAAGACATGTTATTGTTGTAAAATATTTTATTGAGCGGACCTAACCAGTTATTTTTTGGGGCGGGGCAAATCATTTTGCCCAAAGAGTCGACTGTCGATCATCGGATGCAGTGTGGCAGGCGCAACTTCATGTTGACTAGATTTCTCAGCGGTTTCCTCACCGAAATAGAGGAGTAGTATAATTTTAAATTGCAAAACAACTCTAATATATTATGTTAATGTTAAAACATATTACTTTAATATTAAATTAACAGTTCAAAATATAAATTTTTCACCCGAAATTTCTTTCAAAAAGTCGCCTGGTACGCCTATGGACAAGCTGCTGAAGGTTTTAATTTCAGTCTACGGTAGGAAAGTTTTAATTTATAATGAGAACTATAAAAGACAAAGCTTTTTGACTAGATAAGCAAGAGCTTAAACAAAATTTACCATGGTTTGTAAATCTTCCTTTGTGCTAAACCGCCAAGGTTACCGGTTATCACAAAAACATGGCAGCACAAACTGTAAAATTATTTACCATATTCGAGCGAAAAGATCTGTTTGTCTTCCTTCATCATAAAGTTGCCGACCATGAGCCATGGATTAAACTAATCCAGATTAATTAAACAACTGCGAACTCTGACTTGATATAACAGCAATTAGAAAGGAGATACGAAGAAAAATAAAAACATCAAACAATCGGACTACGAGCTCCACAAAAACCGCGCACTTCGCGTGTTGTCCCGCGAGACAATAACAACGCATGCGCAGATACCGATCTTGTCTTCTCGATATTCTATCACGACAGCAACTGTCCGATCCGATATAAATGATAAATTTTCATGGTGAATATTTTTAAAACTTTGTGTAAAAGTAAGTTCGAATAAACGTCAAAACATACCTATGTTCCTACGCCATTGTTACCATAGCAACGACAAAAATCGAACATTTTGATAAATATTTTAGGCTAGCGATAGTTCAGCTATAGGTAGATATATTCAGGGGCGTCGGAAGCGGGGGAGCAGGGGGGGCTTTGGCCCCCTCACTTTTTGGTGGGGGGCATGAGTATATGAGGCCCTCCCCCCACTTTTACCTGGCTAGTAATATTAAACTACAAACTTATGAGAACAACATGTTCTTCTTTGGTACTTTGTAGTAAGAGTGTAAGACAATATAAGCGTTCTAATTTAAGTTAAGAGGCTACCTATCATCTATGTATTAAATAGTCTGAACTGCTTATAACTTAGGTTTGTAATTGTAAACACGCAACAAATATATCTGTAATAAAATAATTGGTGTTTTACTATCCCCTATGATTTATAACCCCTTACAAAATTTTATTTCTAAGGAGAGAGGGCAGTGAGCACATAGAACGCTCAGGGCCATACGTAGCGGGGGAAAAATCAAGATATGTTTTTTATACGGTTGATTATCAATTTATTATGGGTATTCAGCGCAAGTGTGCAACATCGCAAACTAGACTGAATACCAGCCACCAAACTGCAGATCCATTAATAATGAGAGCCTAGTGCAAGATTCCGTCAAGCGCGAACCGGTGAACGTGCGGTATAAATAACCGTGTCTGCTTGGTTTTGTGATTCAGTGGCTGAAATACGATGACTACAGAATATACACGAATACCATATATTTTCTTTAGATGAAGAGAGGATTTATTAATGGTCAAATATATGTATATGAAAATTTGACTGCCGCAACCGGGAATTGAACCCGAGGTCTCCGAATCAACGCATCGGCGCTCTGACCACTGAGCTATTGAGACACGGTCAGAACAGTCAAACATCATATACATATTTATACATCGCCCCGACTCTCAAATCTCTACAGGAAGACATCTCATCTTCGACGAAGTAGAGCGAAGCCTCTCGCAGGACTTCCTCAAGTAGCGAGCCTATCACCGGCTCTTGTATACAGGAGGCTTTACAACAATTTTCTTGAGACCTCGGGTTCGATTCCCGGTTGCGGCAGTCAAATTTTCATATACATATATTTGACAATACCTTATATATCCACACCAGGATATATATCCATACCATATATACCCATACCAGGATAAGGATACTCCATAACAGTGATAGCACACGGGAGACATGTTTTGACATTATAAACGTACACTAAGACGTACTCTGTACTAGATAAGTATACTAATAGGAGTAGAGGACATGCCAGACAAATGGCGTTCTGTCTTGTTGATGTAGGGCAACAAAATAAACAACCCCATATGCATTTGGTGTGACTATTAGCGCATGGGAACACATGAAACTTAATTTCGTTAACAATGGGCTTGTTTATCTTAAAAAAAATCTAAATATTACCAGACCTTACAGATATTTTTTTCAGAATGTTCCTCGCAGAAATTGCCGGAAATGCACTCCTAGACCTTTCTGTTTTTATCTTTTTTTTCGTAGGTTATGGTTAGCTACGGTTACGGTTAGATTTAAGGTTAGGGTCAAGGTTAGGGTTAGGGTAAGATCAGGATTGAGATTAGGGTTAGGATTAGTAGTTCTACAAATAGTGAAGGTCCTTTTGAGCCATCCCTTTTAGCCTTCGCCTTAGGTAAGTAACGCTACTTTGTTGGCAGCTACATGGGCGCATGTGACCGAGGTGTAACCGGGGCAGGCCTGTCCGACTACCACAGCACACTTGTTGATGTGAAAGGTCTAGCATTCCTAACTGAAAAAGCCTCGCAAATCCCTCACAACCGACTTGTCGATGTTGTGGTGTTTACCAGGCAGGCGCCGAGAAACCTCTCACCTGACGGACCAACTTACCGGCATAATTCGTACCAAACCTTACCAACCCAAGGTAAATCAAAGATGACTGCATGAGGGAGTGATTATCAGCAGGGATAAAGAGCCAAGGGATCTGCAGGAGTCAGAACATACTACAAAACAAATAGCTGGCCTTGTAGTAGAACGGTGGGAGCCACCGCTCGTCACCAGCAAACGACTCTGGCACAAACCCCCCACAAAAGTATAACATGAACTTAGGCAAAACGTTAACGACGTGGCACGGACGTCACCTGGCATACTAACAAGAGACGACGCACGATTCACGAAAAAATTTAAACACAACACACGTAAACACACAACAAAAACACGTAACTATAATCAAGAAAACGTCGAGTTTTGTGCAAAATGCATAATTACTTTCCAAGATGTCTTATTTCAATTAAAAGACAAAATGAATAATTTATATCAAGGATTGACAAGATATTTACGGATGAGAGTTCACTAAGGGAATTTCATTCTTCAAAAAATGGCCGACCGAGCGTGCAATGCATCACGGTTGATACTCGCTCTCCGCTATAGACACCCTCAGGAGCGTGGGGCGCACCGAGAAAATTGGGAGGTAGTGAGGAAGCAAGTGCGATGGTATCTAACGGACTAATCTAAGTACTGAACATGGAATGATATTCATGGCGCAAACAAAGTAACCGTACGGTGATTGGTGGAGCCAACATAGGGTCCCAGATCCCCAAAGCACCGCAACCACGCTCGTTATTGATATCGTTTATTGCATAAAACCATTTACTTTTATCTTTTATGTATTTTCTGTTTGTTTTAATACCAATTCACTTGTTAAAAAACTTTGCCGAGAAAGCAATATTTTCAGAGATGGGCAAACTATTATATTTGTAGGCGATTTTTACAGTAATTAACAACTACGTACACCTACTTACCCGTTTGGAAGGTTAGGTGCAAGCTCTTGAGAGGGGGGGAAGCTTGGGACGAGCGATGGTATTTTGATTCAAGTCAAGATCCGAGTACGCTCTCCCGCCTTTTCTCCTTGCGAGCGCGGAAGAAGCTCTGGCACCCAGGGTAAGATCCGAGCGGATGACATCTTGAACTGACCACCCCCTCAGGATAGCTTGCACCTGTCACACCAATGTCCCAATTGGTGGGAAATATTTGAACAAGAGGGAAAAAATATTTCGGAGTGTACGTACGACTTCTTCGCGTGCCAGTGTACTAACATAATATATATATCGTGTCATTCACTCTAGGCTCCCCCCATTTCCTGCACCTCGTGACGAGGTCTTCTTGAGAGAAAAATAAATTTGTAGAAATGTTTTATTTGCGTAACTCTTTTTAATCCTATTTAAATATCCTTCAAAAGTTTGATACTCGATTTTTATTTCACTTCACGTTGCAATCTGTTACAAAGGGCCTTCGCTTGAAACGTTAGACCATCTTTATCGTAAGGACCGCGGACGGGCAGGGGCTGGGGAGAGCTTCAGCCGGCATGACGTCAGACACGGCTCAGCCTACCCCCCACTTTTTTTCCCAGTTAAAATTTTTTTTAAATATAGAGATATTTAAATTAAAAAGTTAAAGGATCTGACTTTCATACTTCGTGATAGGCTTAGTTATTTTTAACAGTCATCCACAGTCTGCACGCAGTGTTTATAAAAGCATTGTTAAGTTAGAATCTATGTTGTGTTTAGCTTTTGAATTGTTTACGTTGGGCTATTGAACCATGTCGTAGAATTGCGCTTGCTGTGCATACATTTGAAGTTATAGTTATTAAATTCAAAAGTTTGTTAAATTTAAAAACTAAAAAATATGTTTTGTCATTGTTTATGATCTTGATTTTTCTATTAAAACGTCCTTCAAAATGCAGGAAATAGCCGTTTCGGAGCCTTAAAAGGTACTCCTTTTTGCCTCCCGACTTTAAAACTCGCTGCGCGGGGCCCTGTATCTGATATACAAACTCGAGCCAAAGGCGAGCGTATCAGATAAAGATCGGACGCGAATATTTTCTATGACTTATCAAATTAATACACATATATGTTCATATATCTATCTACTATCTTGAAGATACAAGCTGTTTTAGCTGAGGAAATGGAAGGAAAAGTTTTATATATAAATCAGGACGAATCTTTATCCGATCTAAAACCGGCTCTTACTTCGTGTACCGGACACAGAATATTACATCATTGAAATATTTAGTTTAAAAGTAGGGTTAGTATTCCTTTATTTCAGGGTTAGGACTAGAGTTTTTATTTGGGTTATGGTTAGGATTTTTGTTCTTCTAAAGCTTCTGAATCCCAAGAAAATAACCTTGATGTGTATATGACGTAGTCTTTGTCCATTGTGTGTCCGTACACGAAGGAGATGTCATAAAACCTCCATCATCCCACTGATTCCTAAATTTTTTTCCATCATGAATTATTAATGAATTTGATAAATCATTGTTATGCACTTACTTATTTCAGTATTTTATATTCTTGACAGGATCTGGTTAAGAAACAACGTGAACAGTTGGCATTATCAAAAAGAGTGCAAGAAATTGACCTGCGTGATGAACAGGTACACTGTACAGTGATTGAGTATACAAACTAGAAAGTGTTATTGTTTGTTTTCCTCATCTATCATTCCAGGGTTTATTTTAAATAATTTTTATCACTGCACAAAAAATGCATAAAATCTAACTTTAGTAGTGCGTTAAGGGGCCGCTCTAGTACGTATTCCGTATAGGGACAAAAGGTGCTAACCTTAAAACCCCAAATAACCCTGATCCTTACTCTAAACCCCTAAACCTTGCCCCCATCATAGTTATCCAAACTTATATACTAATGTAGGGCTATGAACATATAGAAGTTAGGGCATTGTATTTGCTCTTCAGGGTAATGTATTTACTCGTCAGGGCAATGTATTTGCTCGTCAGGGCAATGTATTTGCTCTTCAGGGCAATGTATTTGCTGCATCTTTATCATACAACGCAGAGGAGGTGCGAAGGTCGTCCCGGCATGCATTGCGCTTTGTTTTCTTCGTATTTGCTCTGGCGTAAAGTTGGCGGACAAAATATATATTTTTTCAGTGGTGCTTTTTTGTTTCAATACCTGTGTTTTAAAAGGTAAGCTTTCTATATGATGTTTTTAGTTTAATCCAACAGATGTTACTCTGGTTTTTTTTGTCGTAGCATACTTGTTTCGGATCAATAAACAATTTTTTTGTTGATGCCTTCACGGGTCACAAAATTTTGCTGTAAAGTGATAAGCGAATATATGTACTTATTTAACGAAATACGAACGCAAACACAACACTGGATATGTTATTATAACAAGCTGAAAATTCTCTTTCAGTTAATAGTAAAAAATTTCTTGTTGCTCCATAAACTTAATTACAGTTAGACGTTGAAAAACCACTATTTTTCAATTTGCGAGAAAATCGTACTCGCATAACACATCTCTGTTCCGCCATAAAAAGTAGGCTTTGGAACTTGAATTTTGTGCAGATTCAAGTTTAAGCCTTTTACTCTGTCGTCAGTAACTTTTTAGATATCCGAGAAGAATATTTGCGATGAAATATCGGTTTCTTCACGAGGACTATTTCTTGTTGGTGGTTATATTGCATTTAGTTGCCTTCAATTATTCAAATATATTTACCGTAATATTTGATGAAATCTTTAAAAAATTTGTTCGGTGTGGATATGGAAGAATTTGCTTTCTTTTAGTACAAATTTTTTTCTTGTTGCTCCACAATTTAAATGAGAAAGAGGTCTGTGAAATTCCGCATCTTCTCAATTATACTTCGCCATTCGTCAGATTGACAGCAAAACGTGCCTATGACGTACTGTTGTTTTGGTTTACGTTTCCCCGCTCTCTTACTTTTATTTGGCGCTCGAAATTCTTTGCCGGTTGTCAGAACTACTAACTAAGTAATTCGTCTATTAGTATTTGATCCTTTCAGGAAACATAACAAAACGAAATGTTGAAGAGACTAAGGGCAAATTATGTTGTGCCATTGTAAGCTCAAACGTTTGTACTTTGCTATCCTTCAACAATGATTATATGTGCATACTGTCCGTATATCTATGCGAGAGTTGAGTTCATCCTCTCCCCATTGTCCGTGTTTAATAACAATAATCCAAGTTGTTTTGTGCATGCCTCCTTTAAGATTTATTTACTTCTTTACTCCATAGTAGCCCATATGACATTGACATACCATTTGTTGTTGTAAAATACAGAGAATTTAATGGAATTGGTATCTTTTATGTTTTCAGGTTCATGCTCAATTTTTATTTCCACAGAAAGTTTCCTCAGAGGCCTTCTCCATGAAAAAAGAGCCTTTTGGTAAAATGTTTTAGGCCGGGTCTCAAGCACAGGCTGGGGAATTCAGAATAATAAAGTTGCATAGCAGAATTGCCTCTATTGCTTGATTTGTACTTCTGAGATCTTTTAAATTAAATAATTAATACATTTTTAAAGCTGTGTATTACATTTGAAATAAAATTACAATGATATTACAGCCACAAGTCTACATAACAAGTTGGGGCCCGGGGAGAACATGCCCCCAGTTCATACGCCTGTGGAAATTTAATTTCTAAGTAGTCAGACAATTTTCCTGACCCTTTTACAAAGGCAAGAAACTGTAGGTTATACCAACAGTGATTTCTCAAAACAGTGCTAAGTGCTATTAAGAGTCCAAAATTTTGTTGTTGATACACACAATACTAGAGATGTACAATGATGTACAATTTGAGGTTTATTGTCAATGCCTTTATATATGGAGCTTTTCCAAAAGGTCTCCATTGCCATATCCCATATTACAATTTACAAAGAAAGCATGATTTTATAAAGTTTGATTTTAATAGTCTATTGAATGGTCCATAGTCTATTGAATAGTTAATATTGAAATTTTATTAAATTGAGAGGGGGCTTATAAAGGAAATAACTTTGAAATCTAAAAACAAGCACATTTAAAATTTGAAATGTAAAATCAAGAATGTTAATACTCGACTATAAAAGCTATAAAAATCGTTATTGATATATCTCAATCCTAACATTAAGTCGTATAAATAATAAAAAGTAAGGATAACTATATAAGATTTTTAAACTTGGTTAGTTTGAGCACCAAAAAGCTATCTCTGTCAGATGACTCAGATGTACTGTTACAACTATTACTACAATTATATTCGGCCAATACATTCAGTTTAACTACAGATGCTGGTTCCTGCAAAAAGATAATCCATTTCGAATCCGTTCACATTGCGAATCGGCACAAACAGTGCAATATATTTACAAATATCAAGCTTAGAAATCTGATGTGGGTATAGCGGTATCTTTAAAATAGTATACATGACAAACCAGACGGAATATTAAACGTTAAAGTGTTGCTTGGGAATACAATGAATATAAAGAAGTTCGTGTGAGCCAAAAACTGAAGTGTTCTTGCCATGAACAGTCTTATACCACGACCGGTTTTCAAACCGCCATTTTAAAACCATGTTCGCTTCCCGAAGGTTCGTTGAACAATGCAGTGCTTCCACTTTTTATTTTTGAAATTCCTTGCTTTCGTGTCAAAATTTCCTTAGATTTCCTTGACCAAGGAAGAAAATTTCCTTGAAATTTCCTTGAGAAAGCTTTTAGTTTACAGTCCAACTTTTAGGCGCGGCCTAGCCTCCTCCGCAGGCAACTCTGTGGCTTCTTTTATCCGAGTCAAATCGCTTCCAAGGCTGTACGAGCAATGTTTTGGATGGGATTGCAGGGAAGTATAGGGATTGTGAAGGGATTGATTTTTCGCTTCGCCTCTTCCCCTCGCCCCCCTCCCCTGGCGCTCTTAATTTTCCTCTCCCCATGCTCTTGTTAATTTCTCTGGCTCGGCCAAAAATGGCCAAAACAGCGTTGGAAGCTATTTGACACGGGAAAAAGAAGCCAAAGAGTTGCCTGCGGAGGAGGCTAGGCGCGGCCTACAACTGAGGTCCGTGTAGGAGACTGGACCGACCAACTACTAATTAATTAGTTAATTAATTAATTTTAATTAATTAATTAATTTATTTATTAATAATTATTATTATTATTATTATTATTATATTATTATTATTATTATTTATTAATATTTATTATTTATTAATTAATTAATTAATTAATTTTAATTAATTAATTAGTTAATTTTAAAAGAGCGAAAGTGAAGAGAAATGAGATATATCAGATATTAACAGATTAACTATATTGTATTAATTATGCAATCTATACTGTGTCTATATTTCATCTATATTTCACAGTCTCACAATTCACAAATCACACTTTACAGCCTCGAAGGCGGAGACATGTTTGAACAGTTTAATTTGCATTTGTCATTTGATGATTTGAATATTTATGACAAGAACGAGCCGACTCAGCCGAGCCTGCCGTCGCTGCCGACGAGACGCTTTTGTCGCAGCAGGTTGCATTTTATGACTTTTTAATAGACTACGTTTACTTTATTTATTGAAATTGATGTGACAACTGCAAGAATTTATCAAAAGTTGTCTGATTACAATATTTCCTTAGATTTCCTTGAATTTCTTTAGATTTCCTTAAATGTTTTCCTTCCTTGAAAATTCCTTTTTGGGGTCAAAATATCCTTCAAAAAGGAAATTTCCTTGAAAGTGGAAGCACTGGAACAATGAAGAATTTCCGGCGGGGAATCGATAATATGTATCAAGCGCAATGCATTTTGGGAAGACCTTCGTACCTCCTCTGCATACAACGGGTGCCCTATTAAAAAAACAAATTTGTTCAAATGTCTACGGATGCATATAGTGAAAATATATAGGGGTCCATTCAAATTGGTTTTACTGAGACGTATTAGGGAGTCTACCCGGATTGTCTCAACGCATGACAGGGAAACTGATCTTTCCTAAGTCAGGGGCAAAGTATTTTAATTGCTCGTTAGGGCAATGTATTTGCTTGTCAGCGCAATGTATTTGCTCGTTAGGGCAATGTATTTTGCTCGTTAGGGCAATGTATTTTGCTCGTTAGGGCAATGTATTTGCTCGTCAGGGTAATCTATTTGTTCGTCAAGGCAATTTATTATATGACAATGGCGTCATTTTTCCTAATAAGGCTTAAGAGAGTCAAATCCAGGAGCGGAATACAAACTAAATTCTGTTATGCACACTGGAAAATCCAAACTAAAATGTCGGATGCGAACCGTCTATTTCATTTGAACAGTCCATAAATATCCCATTGGATGATTTTACCGATAATAGGTCGAGCATTTTACTCATTTCTCGCATTTTTCCTTGCCCTTTCAGGGTCGGAGAAATACATCCGAAACTCGTAAAATACCCGACCGTATTATCGATAAAACCTTTCAAAAATATGTTTGTATTTACTCTTCCTAATATGAAATACGTACTAAAAGTCCATTATGTCTCACCACTCACCATGCATCCTATTCTCATCATCATCTTTTCATGGTCACTTCCATAATTTTCTCCTCTTTCTTCCGTTCTGTTTCACTCCCACTTTCATACTCAAATTATACATATGATATAAAAGTGTTGTGCTATATACGTAGATAATGTAGAAATGCAAATCGAAAGCTCTAAAAGGTTGGTGAAGAACTGCTGTTAAATGATGTGTAGGAGATCTAACCTATACATTATTTCAGCAGTACACCAACGGACCTTTAAGAGTTTTTGATTTGAATGAAATATGTCTTATAATCACTAGGCGTGAATTTCGACTCTTAAGCTTTCTGCTTTTGTTTTTTTAGCGTAGAGAAAAGGAGTATGCTGGTACGTATTGCAATTGTAATGTAGTTTACTTCAAAACATATACCTTATGCTATCATACTACACTACACTACACTACACTACACTACACTACACTACACTACACTACACTACTACACTACACTACACTACACTACACTACACTACACTACACTACACTACACTACACTACACTACACTATATACTATACTATATACTATACTATACTATACTATACTATACTATACTATACTATACTATACTATACTATACTATACTATACTATACTATACTAACTTCTTATTAACCGAGAGCACGGTCATTATGGGAAAATATCAGACCGAGGTCTTGACAGTACGGACCGAGCCTGTAGGGCGAGGTTCGTACATAAAAGACCGAGGTCTGATATTTTCCAGTAATGACCAAGCGGTCGAGGTTAATAAGTGGTTTATTATATGGCATGGATTTTTTAAACAACATACTTTACATACGTTTTGAGTGACAGAATCGTCATTTTCAATCTTGTTCTTGTTCTTCTATTGCTTTCATGATAGTAATACTCTCATTTAGATTGTTCATCGTCCGACTCGTACATGATTTAGTGCTTAATTTACTAAATTCGTTCAATTTTTGCTGCTTTTCAAAGTTTCCTATCGTTGTTCGCTCCTTTGTAAACAAAATGACTGACAAAATCCGTAATCCGGACCGGTCATTACGGGAAATAACGGACCGGCACGTGACGTGTCTCAGCCAATCAGAGCACGCAATTTCACCGGAAGTAGCTTGTGCCATATAATAATATACTATACTATACAATACTATACTATACAGTAGTATAGTATATGGGGGTGCCGGCGCAATTTCACGATTTGGGTGACAACACACAGCCAACCTAGCGCCCCCCGCCAAGCCAAGCTGAGTGCAATAGTGTCGCTTTACACACCCAACATCAGAGACTCGACATTCGCGACTTCGAGAGCCATCTCGAGAGAGCAAACTCGACTGTAGAAGCACCCCTGGTTCACATGATTTTCAAGACTTTATTTGGGGTCGTCAGCTAGACGTCGTACACACCTTTCTTGGGTTTGTTATCACAACCAGTGTCATTGATGTCGCTTCGTTTGCTGCTTCGAGCACGATGTCGCGAGTTTGATGCACTCGTGTGTGTCGCTTCTCTAACCCCACAGCTTGACAAGGGCGTTAGGTTGGCTGTGTGTTGTCACCCAAATCGTGAAATTGCGCCGGCACCCCCATATGCTATACTACTATTGTGTGAGTGAGTGCGTGCACACTGTGTTTCACGCCAGACCCCCTGTTGACGATTCACACGCGAAAAAAACCCACTAAACCAATTGGTCTAGTGGTAATGTTAAAACAATGTTAAGCGTATCGTGTGTCTGCAAATTAGTCTGTTGTCGAGCTCTCAACATCGTCTGTTGTGTCTTTTTTGAAGTGACAATCATACACATGTTTCGACGTTGTGATTCCACCTGATAGCAAACCCAAGAAGGGTACGTACAGTACGGTGTCACAACCGCGACAATGCTTTCAACGTCTTTCTTTAGTAACGGGTCTTTTTGCAACTCGTCGTTTAGCTCGTCGGGGTTCTCAATAGCGTTAAACCCGCCTATCAGTGTTATACCCCCTCAATGAGTGTTCTAACAGTCTGATTGACCACTCATTGAGGGATTCCTGAGCGTTAATAACACCACTTCTAACGAGACGATTCCAGACTCGTCCACCGACTTTGGCTTGTCTTTTTGTCAGTGGATTTTCCATCAGACTCATTGGCTTCTATACTTATACTACACATTTTTTTCTCTAGACCACTCGTTGTAATAATGATCGCTGTCGTCACACCATCCTAACTTTGGGTACACTACCCCGAACAGATTATCGTCAAACTTCTCTTTCACCTTTCCGTCTTTAAGGTCTGACACCTTCTCGAGTGTCTCGAATTGTCTTCTATGACACAACCTGATGATGTAGTATCCATATCTGCTGACGTTTCTACCCTTTATCAACCCACATGAGTACAACACATTGACAACTTTCAAGAAGTCCTCTTTTATCAACTCAAGGTGCTCACCCTTCACAACGTTCCGTAGTCTCCTCCCCATCCACCAAGACCGCTTGTGAACACTTTTTGGTCGCGTGAGGAGTCTCATGTCGCTATAACTCTGAGTGTAACCCCATTCGATATCACCACACTTTGGACACACATACCCACCACAGTCACTTAAGTTTTTCACAACGTCGCAACAATGATAAAGCTTGGAGGTACCTCCACACTCAATTTGCGCTTCACTCGCAATCTCATCAATTGTCAAACCATAACTCATTTGTCTCATAAGTTTGTCCATCACTCTTATACTAGGTAGACATTTTTTTATCGAACCAATACCCACACTACTATTCCACTACCCAAACCTAACGCACCAACAAACAACAATCGATATTCCTTCATTTCCGCACTCGGTTGGTAGTAATCCGCAATCTTCGGACTCTCAGTGAACACTCGACCGCTGTACTGAATGGTCATTACGCTTCTAAGTTCTTCCAACGCGTGGTTTGTGTCATTGATGTCAGCGTTAGCATCTGAGAGCATTTGCCGCAAACGCTGGATCTTATCTTTCTTAGCAACCTCGTTTTCATACCACGCTTCTTTCGCACTGGCTAATTGTTCCAACGCATGGTTGTGTCTCTTCATCTCAGCTTCATAACCTGAGTGATTAAGTTTCGAAAACATAAAGCCAGCGCCTGCAAAAGCCATCGCATTAAATATCCCTCCAGCCACAACACTCACCATTAACTTACGTTGATTTGAATGGATCTGTCGGTATCCACTTTTGCGATTGCATCCATTTTACTAACAACGTTCCTGCACCAACAGCTGCAGCAAGTTTCACTGTACCTTTCACTGTCTCTGGTGTTCCCAATGGTTCTTTCAAAGCCTTTTTCGAAATCATGCTCACTACCACAGCACCAGTCGTAACAAGAAGCGCATCGTACAATAACCTCGTACATCGTTCATAACCTCTTTTCGATCAATCGTAGTCATCTCTTTTCGATCAATCGTAGTCATATATACATTGTCGTATGTTTTGTTCAAGAGTCAAATGTGTCGAGTGTTGGACGACGTCTTTGACTTTCTGACGCAGGTGCTGCTGCAGTGGGTGTGTCTTTCTCACCACGAATTGTCCACCATAGCGAAACACCAGTGATGATAACACCAAGTGTTCCAACAATATAACCATAGCTCCACTCACTACCCTGTTCTTCGTTGACTATCATTTCACGCATTTTCTTTTCTTTCGCAGCTTTCGATATCTCAGCCAACTTCTTACCAGCAGCAACACGCTTTGGGTCCTTCACCTTAACGCTCTTCACCTCAGCCGTGATCTTTGCTTCCTTGGTGTCAACAGCCGTCTGTGAGTTGTCAGCCATCTAATACACTATCACGTGTTATCTTACTCACAGACGTCTCACAGATGACCTCACAGGTGTCTCACAGTCTCAAACGAAACGCACCTAAGTTTTTCTCTCTGAGAGTATAGTATCATGAACTACGTGATTCCCAGAGGCACCTCCAAAGAAGAGATCGTTGAGATCCTCACTAAGATTCGAAGACAGAACGCTTCACGAGACATTATCGACGTGTCCACCAAGTTCTCGCTAGACACACCTAAGCACATTATCCTAGAACGACACTCATCGATCTTCGAGTTACGTGCTACTTGCGCTCCAGAGTCGCCTCGAACGCATATGATGCTTAACACAGTCATGAGACTTTACGGCGCTTGCGTAAGACTTGATGAAGACGCCGTGGAACTTGAGATTTGCGAGCTATTCCATTTAACTCCTGTGATAAACTGTCAGACATATGAGTTACTTGACCGCGCGAAGCGTGAGTACCTCTATGGATCAAACGCTACGTTGTTTGGGAGGTGCATCACGATGCTCTTCGCGAGCCTCATGTGGAGACCAACAAAAACCAAGCTACACTCGTGGTTAGAGGTCGTTGCGAGCGGTGATGTTAAGATTTGTGTGTTGTGTCGTGACATATTCAACGCAGATGACGTTGACGATCATATGAAGTCACGACGTCACCTCTACGCCATAGACGGTTCAGTGATTTATGAGTGTCGTCCATGTGGTGTCTCAAGCGACGATCCAAAATTCCGCTCAGAACACGAGAAATCGAGTTCCCATCTCGATAACCAGGAGTTTCACACGCGAGAGATTGGTGATTGGGAGACCTAACCAAAAATATTTTAAGGACGTGTAGTATAATGACTTGCCTTTTGGAAACTGAGTCGCACGACATTTTTCAGACTGCCATGGCGCTTCATAACGCTTGGATAGAACTCAATGCTGAGACCTCTAAAATTCTGATCGACAAGTTAATTAGGATGGTCCCCCTGGGAAGCTACTGGGCATGTAAACACTTTGGGTACGCAGGCTCTGACCACTTGGACAACCCTAACAGCAGTTCGAGTTTGTTGCTGTCTCACCACCTCACAGTGTTATTCGCAAGTCTTGCGTGGAAACCAAAAAGGTCTGTTCTTAAAGCGTGGTTGAGACTCGCTGAGAACTGCGACGCCTACGCATGCGAAGTGTGTGAGGGTGTGTTCGAACGCAGGCACGCATTTCACTAAAAAATCTCAGAGTATAGTAACCATGAGAAAAGTTGGTAAACTAGAAATCATCGTTGGTCCTATGTTTGCAGGTAAAACAACAGAGACTCTCCGTAGGCTAGTAGCACTAAGCAAAACAGGCCTGGAAGTCCTTTACATGAACAATGCAGGTGACACCCGACGAACTGACCACACGTTCTCCACACATCGTCAGACCATTGTCGTCGGATCAGACTTTACCTGCGAAACTAATCACCAACCTTCCGAGTTCTTTCGAACTAACTGATTATGATGTCATTGGCATTGATGAAGGCCATTGGTACTCTGATCTATCAGTTATTCGTGAGTATGTCAAAGCTGGCATTCACGTCATTATTTGTGGTCTCATAACAACAGAACACTTAGAGAGACTTGGTGAACTTGGCACACTCTTCCCAATAGCAGACGACATCACCTTTCTAAAAGCGTATTGTGCCGTTTGTCGTGACACTGATGGAACAACTGTTGAAGCGCCATTCAATTGGAGATACAATCCAGGACCATCGTTTGTTGGTGGTGCTGAACAATATAGAGCAGTGTGTAGACGTCATCATCCTGATCACTAGACTTTTTTAGCGCAACAACTATGACTGTCTAACGTCGCTTTACTTTTAAATTTACGAATACACCAGGGACACTGAAACCTGATGTCAGAGAAATAATTTGTTATCACATTAATAGCGTTGTCGTACGACTCACACAACAACGTTAGATACCCAGCGTGTTTAAACTTAAGTATCATTTTCTTTTGGTCTTCAGACGTTTTGCCTGTGCCACCTGGATTCTTGAACTCAATCACAAGTCCATTGTGCGTTTTGTGTCCATTGGCAATAATTAGATCAGGTGTTCCACGGTGGTAACCTTTTTTCCATGAATTTATTCTTTTCGCAGAAGTGTCTTGATTCTCACCACAAGCAGCTATCAAAATAGCTTCTGGGTGGTATTTCCTAATGTAACCAACAACTTTCGTGTGCAGGTCGAATTCAGTGATCACCACGAATTGATTGTGCTTGAGACCGACGTGCGACCTAGTCTTTCTGACATTTGGTAAGACCTCTGAGCGCACCCACTTTCCGAACTGTTTCGCGTGTTCCGTATCACTTGAGAACACCAACGAATAAACACCAAGTTCGTTGATAAATAGGGCTTGTGGGCTCGACCCGATGACACCCACTAAATCACAGGCCTCGATTTTGCAGTCAGGTTCGACGTGGTCACGCACTGCACTCTTTGGTTGGGCATAACCTAGAGCTCTCGCAACGTCTTTCGCTTTGAACCACACATTGTCGTTATTCATGGCTGTCGTGACTTGATGGCTGTCAAAATCGAACACTTGAAGTGTGGTCATTACTATAGTCTCACAAAATATTTGTCGCGTCAATAAGCTGCGCTCTGTCATTCTCATTGCTAGGGACTTTATAGACCTGACGTGTTGTGTACCAACGCATCCGATATGTTTTAACACTTGATTTGTTCTTCGACTTACGTCTGAAAAAGTTTCTCACACCACGAACCAGCCTTGTGAACCAACCCATTATAACATAAGGTGTGTCTACACTATGTGTTTCTTATGGTATTGATGGTGGTGTTATTGTCCGGAGGTAATAAAATGGGTTCACCATAAGTCTTTCTTGACCTCAGACCAATCTCAGCATGGAGCTCAAGGCTCACGTCACCACGACCAAATGACCCACCAGCTTTGAACATGTGATCAGTCGTCTTATTTATCTTATATATTTCACGCTCTCTTGAAACACACGCTCCCATCTACTTTATACCATATTCCTTCATCATTTCCCCACCCATGATTATGATGTCTCGGTTTGTCATGTAACCTCACTCACGATTTTCACACCGTAGAACTCTATCAATGATGGGTACGCATAGGGCGCGAGTGGTATTCTTGGTCGATGTATCCCAAAAATCGTTCCATAAGGCGTGCCTATCTTTTTCATATTTGCTGTGAAGTCTGAGTCAGTTGACTTGATGTTGTTGACCCTGACGTGTGAATTGTTCATTTGCCAGTGTATTGATATCATATGCATTTTGGTGAGGTCAACACATACGCGAGTCCATTAGTCATGCCAGTCTTGTACCCTATGAACTTGTCCCAACCACCGTCGTCGTTTGATATAATTGTTTCCCAATTTGACCCTGTGGTTCTCATAGGTAGCCACACTACGACAAAAATGGAAAGATCACACCATTGCATGCTGGGGCAGTTAAAATGAAGGCCTGACTCGAGTGGAAATGGTGTCAACTCGGGGGAGAGAAAACTACGACCTTGGCTGTTGATGCCAACAAAAGGACCATAAGTTGGGTTGTTTTGTACTAACATATTTGTCGCGTCACCGATGGCTTTCACTTTAGCGCCATCACTATGAAAGTCCACGTTTTTCATGGCGTGCACATCAGTGTTGAAGTCGAACACTACGTTATGGTGTCGCGTCTTGAAGTAAAGTGGTAAATACAATTGCTCTAAGACTTTTTTATTGATGGCGTCTAGGTCGTCGACTGGGTCTGCTATGTTTTTGATCGCTGACTTTTTGATTGCATGTCTATGTCACACTTAATTTGGGATCTTCGTCCAGATGCCTTTTCGTTCTCTTTAGTATTTTATCGTGGGGGTCGTCAGACTCATACCCATAGTTTAGACTCATTACTTCAAGGTGTATTTACTTACTAGATAACCAGAGACTGCTGAGAGTGTTAACACTATCGCTAGCGTTGTCGTGTGGTTGTCTGACTTACTTATGGTGGTCTGTGTGACGTGTGTCTTCTGATTGGTGGTGACCACTGTTTTCTTCGCAGGTGGTGCAACTACCAAGTGAGTCGTCACACTTTCTTGGTGAGCTTTTTTAGCCACAGTCGTTGGTGTCGCATTCAAGTGAGTGTTCGCTCCAAATTTCATGGAAGGCGTAGCAGTCTTTAGCAGGTTGTTATAGCCAGCAATTCTATTCTTGAGGATTACCATATTACTCGGCATTAACCATGTAGACGGTGATAACGCGAGATTTTGGACAACGTTGGTGTCTCTAATCGAATTATTCATGTTAAGAATCCACGTCGATATGTCATAGTTGATGACGCTGACAGCGAACAACTTTCGGAATTCTTGTTGGGTTTCTAAACTACCTGCGGTAGGACCAACGGTTCTTATGGAACCAGTGGTTCTTATGACCTTTTGGTAGTGGTTGGATAGTCCCATTGCCTCGCCATATCTTTGGGAATCTTGGTGTCTCAGCCTTGAAGGTGGAGTCTTTGTTGAGGAATTTTGTGAAGCCCTCGTTCTTCGTGAACTTTGGTGACTTTATGTTTATCATGTCAGAGTACTTTGGACCTGACTTGAAGTAAATGTCAACGGTCTTGACTGTTTTATTGTCGTCTGCGAGGTTGTACCCAAACTCAAATAGTTGCGCATTTGGAAATTCACTAAGAAGAATTAGTTCACCTTGTCTTCTCTTTGTCAGCATCTATAACACACACTACATTATATGGTCAGGGTTGTAGTGTTGATTAAAGGTCCAACGAAGACCGTGGATCTGCCAGAGGCTCTCTTGACGTTTGGCTCAGATCCTCACTTATTGGTGAAGAAAGCAACCATCTTTTGGGACTACGTTAATGTGGAAATCGACGTCAACGATAAAGTGGGTTATAACGGCAACAAACACGTTTTTGAACCTGGGTATCACACTTTTAAAATGATTGCTGACGAATTGAAAGAACTAGGGGCTATCGAGTTAGTAGCCAACAAACACGACTCAAAGTGTGTGATAACGACTGACCAACAACTAAAGTTACTCAAATTTGGAGAACTCTTAGGGTTCAATGATAACACAACGATAACCTCAACCATGACCAGCCCTAATGTTGTGAACATCAACAAGGGACTGAAGTATGTACAAGTGGGTTGCAGCATTGTGAACAGACCTGAGAACATTGTTAATGGTAGCAAAAGCGAGGTTATCGTTGTGTTGCCAATAACTACCACACAAACGTTGAAAAGCTCTGTTCAACACTTCTTTGACATTGAGTCGAAGGTGTCGATAAACAAAGGTGTTTTCACGCAGATGGTGTTCAACGTGACAGATCAAGACGGTATAATAGTGCCAACGTTGGTGACATATTGCTTGACATGTATATGATACTATGAGCAACGGTTGGGGTATGTGTTGAAGTAATGAGTCTGAGCAATCGAAAGACATCCGAACCCTCGACAGTGCTTATCGAAGGTGTGGAGAAAGTTGCCTCCCTCGACAATAAGGGTGAGCACAATGGCTTCACCTTGAGTGGTTTTTAGGTACGCCCTCGAGCTTTTGCCGTACATTCGCCCCTAGCTATTCCTCGAATAACCTGGTGTCACGACGGTCTGCTCTTAATAGGATCGATACCATCACTCTCACTCCTTTGGTCGGCCAGACCTCGCCCTGCTTGTGGATGTGGTGGACTGGGGAGAGTCATGTACTTGGATCACAGGCACAACCCCGCAGGCCGCCACACCCACAATCGATTCACTATCATCTTGGAGTATTTAAGCAAATACAAAACATGACGGGTGGCGCTCTACAATCTACATAATGTGTGATAACGAAAGCGTTTGATGTGGATGAACAACATCAGATACGCTTAACATTGTTTTAACACTACCACTAGACCAATTGGTTTAGTGGTTTTTTTTCCGCGTGTGAATCGTCAACGGCATCAGCAAGGTCGATTGTGAAACACAGTGTGCACTCACTCACACAATAATAGTGTAGCATATGGGGGTGCCGGCGCAATTTCACGATTTGGGTGACAACACACAGCCAACCTAGCGCCCTTGTCAAGCTGTGGGGTTAGAGAAGCGACACACACGAGTGCATCAAACTCGCGACATCGTGCTCGAAGCAGCAAACGAAGCGACATCAATGACACTGGTTGTGATAACAAACCCAAGAAAGGTGTGTACGACGTCTAGCTGACGACCCCAAATAAAGTCTTGAAAATCATGTGAACCAGGGGTGCTTCTACAGCCGAGTTTGCTCTCTCGAGATGGCTCTCGAAGTCGCGAATGTCGAGTCTCTGATGTTGGGTGTGTAAAGCGACACTATTGCACTCAGCTTGGCTTGGCGGGGCGCTAGGTTGGCTGTGTGTTGTCACCCAAATCGTGAAATTGCGCCGGCACCCCCATATGCTATACTACTCTATACTATACTATACTATACTATACTATACTATACTATACTATACTATACTATACTATACTATACTATACTATACTATACTATACTATACTATACTATACTATACTATACTATACTATACTATACTATACTATATATGAAAGGGTTGGTGAGAGCAATTTCCTGTGTATGAGCAAAAGCTCGTTCCCATAGTCCGCAGCCCAAAAGGAACGCGGGTTGGCTGGGAAACTAACCCGTGACCCTGTGAATCTAGCTCACCTTTGCTTATACACATGCTGAGATACAGAAGCCATTACTGAGAACTTGTTGCCCTAGTGCTCCATTTTTCAAGGTCCTGATTCGGTTCTAACAAACAGAGCTTTCCCTCACTTTTGCACTCCAAATTTCTCTCATTAACCAGGGTATTTAACCGCGCCCGTAGTATAGTGATCACTGAACGCTACTTGCCTTTCTAAAAGTCAAGCAACGCACCTCTGATGGAAAAGGTTAAATGGGATGACTCTGTGGTCTAGCGTTAGGGTTGCACTGTTGGCTTCCGAAACCGACACTAAGCCGACAGTGACGTACTGGGCGCCATCTTCGGAAAAAGTCTTACAGAGTAATCCTTCCACGGGCTCTGATACACTAACTGGATGGGTTATCTCTATAGGAAAATCTCAATTGTAAAATTACGAGACAGCTCCGTTGCGTCTTCAGATATCGGGTCAAAGGAAGAAAGTACTAAATGAAAACTGTCACAAAACGTCACAAGGAGAGGGTGTCAAAAATCAGCGGAAAAGCGTATTTTGTGAATGGCCCTACTATTTTTTTATATTCCATTTAAGAAACAGCAAATACATTGTCCTGACGAGTAGGGATGTGCCGGATACCATTTTAGCGGATACCGGATTTAACCGGATAGCTATTTACCGGATACCCGATATACCGGATAGTAGAAAGTTTAAATATAAGAGCTAGAGAAAGAAAAGGGAGAAGTATTTATAGTCAGAGGGTAGTTTACACTTGAAATTTAAACAAAACATGTATGTGTTTTTATTAATACAAAAAACTGGGGGAAAAACTGGAACAAGTCTATAGTTATGTCATGTGTCATACATTATCCGGTAAATATCCAGTAAAATTAAATATCCGGTAAAATTTACCGGATACCACCAAATAGCGGAATTTTACCGGATCCGGCACATCCCTACTGACGAGTGCCCTAGGGACAAAAGTTACCGGTACAAAAGGTACGTACTATAAAGCCTGGTTTTCACTTGAACATAAGTATAAGCATAAGGACAAAACAAAAGGCAAAACAAAGGAATGAAGTGAAGCCTGTCGCGACATAAGCATAAGGTTTAGATTTCAGAACGTTCTGAACTTAATATTATATACCATTCACCATGGTTAGTACGTTTTACAAAGCTGTATTTAAATTTGTCACCACGACAAATTAAATCATTGTTCTATAAGCATAAGGACAAAACAAAAGGCAAAACAAAAGGCAAAACAAAGGAATGAAGTGAAGCCTGTCGCGACATAAGTCGACATAAGCATAAGGACAAAACAAAAGGCAAAACAAAGGAATGAAGTGAAGCCTGTCGACATAAGCATAAGGACAAACAAAGGAATGAAGTGAAGCCTGTTACATAAGTCGACATAAGTATATAAGGACAAAACAAAAGGCAAAACAAAGGAATGAAGTGAAGCCTGTCGCGACATAAGGTCGACATAAGCATAAGGACAAAACAAAAGGCAAAACAAAGGAATGAAGTGAAGCCTGTCGCGACATAAGGTCGACATAAGCATAAGGACAAAACAAAAGGCAAAACAAAGGAATGAAGTGAAGCCTGTCGCGACATAAGGTCGACATAAGCATAAGGACAAAACAAAAGGCAAAACAAAGGAATGAAGTGAAGCCTGCGACATAAGTCGACATAAACATAAAGACAAAACAAAAGGCAAAACAAAGGAATGAAGTGAAGCCTGCGACATAAGTCGACATAAACATAAGGACAAAACAAAAGGCAAAACAAAGGAATGAAGTGAAGCCTGCGACATAAGTCGACATAATCATAAGAACAAAATAAAAGGCAAAACAAAGGAATGAAGTGAAGCCAAAAGGTCGTCATAAGTATAACGACAAAACAAAGGAATGAAGTGAAGCTGTGACATAAGTCGACATAAGTATATAAGGACAAACAAAAGGCGAAACAAAGGAATGAAGTGAAGCCTGCGACATAAGTCGACATAAGTATAAGGACAAAACAAAAGGCAAAACAAAGGAATGAAGTGAAGCCTGTGACATAAGTCGTCATAAGTATATAAGGACAAACAAAAGGCAAAACAAAGGAATGAAGTGAAGCCTGTCGCGACATAAGTCGACATAAGTATATAAGGACAAACAAAAGGCAAAACAAAGGAATGAAGTGAAGCCTGTGACATAAGTCGACATAAGTATAAGGACAAACAAAAGGCGAAACAAAGGAATGAAGTGAAGCTGTGACATAAGTCGACATAAGTATATAAGGACAAACAAAAGGCGAAACAAAGGAATGAAGTGAAGCCTACGACATAAGTCGACATAAGTATAAGGACAAACAAAAGGCAAAACAAAGGAATGAAGTGAAGCTGTGACATAAGTCGTCATAAGTATAAGGACAAACAAAAGGCGAAACAAAGGAATGAAGTGAAGCCTGTGACATAAGGATAAGCATATAAGAACGTTGTCCAAACATAAGCCATGTGCAGAACAAAAGACGAAACAAAGAAAGATTCTGGTTGTTTTGTCTTCGCGAGTCCCAGAGGAGAAGTCAAGCTTTGTTTTCGTATTGATCTTGTGCTTATGTTTATGTCGCTAGTGGAAACATTCTTTGTTCGTAATAATTGTTAATTTATGTTAATTTATGAGTATTATAATTAATATTTCAAAAATGAATGTCTATTCATTTTAACTTTTTGAATTATTTAAATTTTTTATTAAATTCAAAACTTCTATTCTGCTATTAGTTCCAGTCCTATTTCCTCACGCGGTCAGATCAGCTATCATTTATGGTAGTCAATTTATCCCAAGCGTTCTGTGACCCCCTCCCGCAAGCAATCTTCTTCTGGACGATCTTTTTTAGTATTAACATATGCAGTCCATATGTTTCTCATTAACCATCATATGAACCAAATGTAGATGTCAAATACTACAAATATAATATAAGTGTTTTACATCATATAAATATAATATAATATATGTGCTAAAATCAATGGATGACTTGATGTCTATATTATAAAAAGAGTTATATTCACACTTCGCTCAATGTTCTGCCGAAGCAGATGTGAACGAAATTGAAGTGCCAATTGTCATTCCGTGTTCAGCACTGCTAGCCTATATATGACCTATATAGCAAGAATCCTTCGTAGATACTTCGTAGGTTGCTTTCTTATCGGATTACTTTTCATATAGAATTAATAGGTTTAAAAATAAAGATTAAAGCCCAGCAATGACTATGACATGACAGAAATTTGAAAAATATTTTATTACTTCAGAGCGATTTAAATTATTTGATACAAGTAGGTATACATATATACACAGTTCATTCAGTATTAGGTTACAAAACGTTTTGTAACCTAATACTGAATGAACTGTTTATATATGTATACCTACTTGTATCAAATAATTTAAATTGCTCTGAAGATGTTACATGTCGCAACGAAACGTTGATAAAATATTTTTCAAATTTCTGTCATGTCATAGTCATTGCTGGGCTTTAATCTTTATTTTTAAATTACGGTTCCCGCCTGGTGTTTCAATTGCCGAATTAATAGGTGTTCTGTTTACACGAGTCCAAAGAAATCCGACACGTGCCATCGCACTTTCACTCCGCTCTATGGAGGTGATATGGAAAGTAATCCGATACGCTCCATCGCCGTGCAACTAGTGCAATCTGCTCGAAAATCACTTTCCTTGCATGTATCAATATATATCTTTTAGCTGCACGCTATTTACTATTCACAGGAAGTGACGTCAAAGCAGAGACACGCGAAAACATTGCACACTGATTCAGCAGTGAAATACAAAGAAAGTTTGGGAATTGAGCGAATTTTGTCTCCTGAGGTGTGTTTAAAGTTCAGAGCCAAACATTCTTTGTATTTCACTGTTGCAGTGACTTCGCGTGTCCCTACTTTGACGTCATTTCCTGTGAATAGTAAATCAACTTTAGCAGGGAAATAGGCATGAAGATGACATTTTCGAACGACAACATATATTACATTTTTTCTTGGTAGAACTAAAAGATTACGAATATGTAATATTCCCAAACCAAAACTCAAGGAAGAATTATTGTATCGACTTAAATTTTTGGGCGAAGGCTCATAATAATGATGTACAAAACATTTAAAACGACTAGCTATATCGATTTTATAATTTAGATTATAGATTTTATATTTTGGATCACATGGAAACCTATAAGCTGTGTCGTTAAGTTTGAACAAATAAAAATGATGAATAACAACACATCCTCCTGAATCTCACGCAAAGGTGATTTTCAGGAAACTCCTGGTTATTATAGTAAAAATTAAAACAACACAACGATCCACTACAAATAAAGGAATAATCTATTGACCTATCTTAAAAGATAAAAATGTTCAGGATTGAGTTAATCCTGACTGCACTTATAATAATAATAATAATAAAGAAGTTTTAGGAGCATTATACAATAGTCTCAATGCTCTTACAACAATACATTCTAAACTTAAAAACTAATTACATTTCATTATAAAATACTACATATGTAGCCAATAAAACTATATGTTGTGTAGAGATAGATTTGTTTCAAGGAATGCTTTGACCATGACCATGACCAACACGGTAGAGACCACTGTCTTCGTAACTTCAAACGTCGAACGCAAATGAGTTTGGATAAAGGATTTTACTAATTGAACAAGTTACAGTGAATAGCGCTCCGTCGAGATGACGTCAGTACCGATTTTGTCCGCATTTACCCATAATTCTTGCGGCCATAACAAAAGAAATAGCTCATTTGCAATCATTTGCGAGTTAAATTTGGTTTGTTTGTCCACTTTTTGAGCTATTAATAGCAGCCACACTCTACGCTATTCAGAATGCAGCTGCAAGACTTGTTGCTAGGGTTAAAAAATTAGATCACATCTCCCCTGTGCTTAGTATCTTCACTGGTTACCAGTAAGATCAAGGATTATTTTTAAGATACTGTTGATTACTTTCAAAGCTTTACATGGCCAGCCACCTATTTATATCAATGATTTACTGACTTGATATAACCCTACTTGTACTTTAAGATCATCTAACTGAAATCTGCTATTTGTAACAAAAACGGAGACCATTACTCATGGAGACAGAACATTCTCGGTTGCCGCTGCAAAACCCTGGAATTCATTACCACAGCAAATTAGAAGAACAGACTGTTTAAGTAGTTTTAAGTCAGCATTTAAGACTTTCTTTTTTCGAATTAATATAATTTTGTAGTTATCACACTTTTATTATAGTTATGATATGCACTTAGTTTTATAAGTAACTTAAGTAAGTTTAAATTTTTATTGTTGTAAGAGCATTGAGACTATTCTATAATGCTCCTAAAACGTCTTTATTATTATTATTATTATTATTATTATGAAAGTCACGCAAACTGGGTTGCTATCTAAGGAGCCTCAGGCAAACTATATATCCGGTTCTTTAAAAACCTATGCAGTGTACAAAGTATCGAATCATGAAAGGTAGTAGCCTGCGTGCAGACTCCACCTGAACGAATGAGAAATTGACTCGTCGAGTGGGGGCACTTCATCGGAGTAAAATGTGGTGCATGCATTACGATTTTAAAGATTTTTCCGTACAATTGTTATCGTGACAATCGTGAGGGAAAATCATGTTGTTCGACGGATCTTAAAAAAAACATTCATACCGGAAACGTGATAATAACGTTTTATAGGAACATATATCAACAGTTTATCAAGATAACCCTTAAGACTAAGGCTGTCGTCGGGTATAGGCATTTTACGGAAACGCAATACCGCAACGTCAATGAGTTGTACTAGCCTCCTCCGCAGGCAACTCTGTGGCTTCCAAGTCTGTACGAGCAATGTTTTCGTGGGATTGCAGGGAAGTATAGGGATTGTAGGGAAGTATAGGGATTGTGAAGCAAAAATGGCCAAAACAGCGTTGGAAGCTATTTAACTCGGGGAAAAGAAGCCACAGAGTTGCCTGCGGAGGAGGCTAGAGTTGTACTACCCTAAACAATAATACAAAGGTCATATATAAGTTTTGTCCCTGAATGGAGAATTCTTCTTGTCGTACCATATACTGATATACGACCATGCATGTATGTTTTCATACATGGCTTTATAGCAACTATAGAACGTAGAAGGATATTAAAGTAGGGTTGCTAAAAACATCCAAAATGCTTCTCAGGATGCTTATACGGACTTTAGATATGAGCAAAAGGTGCACGCTCGTAGCGTGTGGGGCCCAGAAAGCGCGGGCCCCGGCGGATTTCCAGCACTCGGGATTCACTATAGCCTGCGGGAGGGAAAAATGGCGGATTCTCGTGCGGGCGGGAAAAATGGCGTGCGGAAAAAATTCCCAATCCCCAGAGTACTATATGTACAGCAGTTCATGTCGTGATGTCAAAATACCACCTCGAATTGTTCGACTTTAAACTGAAATAAGGTTATGGTTAGGTTAGGAAATAAGCTTAGGGTTTGATTTTGGGTAAGGGTTAGTTTTGTACCTAGTAAATAACCAAATAGTGTTGACAATTGTAACGTCACGACATGAACTGCTGTGCAAATAGTGACTCCCGAAGCAAGTCGCAGCTCGCTGCTGGTACTCGCATGGTTTCCACTGTATTTCCACCACATGAAATCCGCCTTTTAATAATCCGGCCTTGCGTTAAAGGCAACTGTTGCTATTTTCGCTATTTTCCAGAAAATCAAAGTACAGCATCAAATAAGTACATGCTCCCTTTATATTAAGTATATAGATAATCATATGATAGCGAGTACAATTGGATTTACACTACGAGTGATATTTGAAAATTGTGCCAAAATTGCACGAGCCGTTAGGCGACTTTTCCAGCCGGTTTTCCACTTGCGCGAACAGTCGTTTCTATTGTGCAAATTGAATAGATGAGTAATTAGTTCCAGCCGAGCGATGATAGTCTCTTCGCGCGAACAAATTCGCCGAGTTGAAAACCGGAAATTTCGATTAAGTAATATATAGTCGCGTCGCGAATGACTTTGGTATTGTACAAATTGAATGGTTTTGTACTTGGTTGCACGCGAGCGCTCGTAAAACAAAAGGAGAAAGTCACTAATGCTACCACATAGACCTCTTTCATAACGGCACCCAAATTAAATATTATTTTATATTCATTTAAATTAGCCTTTCTGACCTCGTTCGTGTGTCTGTCGTGTGTCAGCTTAAAGCTGGATTTCGATTAAGACAATATGGTCGCGCGAGCGACTTTCTCCTTTTGTTTTACGAGCGCTCGTGTGCAACCAAGTAGAAAACCATTCAATTTATAGAATAGAAAAGTCGAAATCCAGCTTTAGGGACCTTAGATCGTAGGATGGCAACTATGGTTAAAAAGAAATATAAATTTTAGCGTTTAAAATAAGTCACGTTGACTACATCAGTATTTGGTACTTGAAGCGTGATTTATGTCTGATACTTGATTTATGTACTGCTATAAAACGATTGTATATACGTGTTAAGCAACAGCTCTCATCTCTCGGTCGCGAGTTACCGTCATCTTAACGACGTGAAAACGCTCAGGAACAGGATGGGGTAAACAGAACGAGGATAGTGTTGAGCCATTACTCTGGGAACTAAGAATTAGTCAATCTCTTTGTTTCGCATGAAAAATTATTTTGTTATGAAAAACGTCGTTGTTAAGTTGCCGTCGTAGATCTTAACATTAGCGACTTTAAAGCTGGATTTCGATTAAGCGAATATAGTCGCGCGAACGACTTTTTCCTTTTGTTTTATGAGCGCTCGTGTACAACCAAGTAGAAAACCATTCAATTTGTACAATATAGAAAAGTCATTCGCGCGACTATATTCGCTTAATCGAAATCCACCTTAAGGAACACAACGACTACGAAAACGTGTTTGGACAATATAATTTTATGTCATATACAAAGAGCTTTTGCAAATGATGTAATTATCATGTCATCGTGACCGGGCCCGGGGGCATGTAGGCTCGCGGGCCCCTCGGAGGTAGTTTATGTCAAATTCTGGACGGGCCCCGGATTTGCGGGCCCCTAGAATATGGCCGGGCCCCAGGGCAGTTGCCTCGGCTACCCTACCCTCTCGGCGGTCCTGATCGTGACTCTGTTGACAACGTAGCCAACATTTTTACGTTGTAAAGACAATGCGAAACCTGAGTCACTACATTGAGGCCCAGGTTAAACGTCGAACTTAATGCAAATGAGAGTAGTCTTTTGTTTAAGCTCATTTGCATTGAGTACGGCACATGTGAAGTTCGACGTTTGACCTAGGCCCGAGAAGCCTTGGAAAAGATCAACATTATTCTCGCGACTCTAACATAGATTTAACAAATGTTTTCTTCAAGAATTTAAGAGCAAAACGAGTCCCTGCGATTGTGCATCTTGAAATTGCAATGCATAAATACCACACCATTTAATACCACTGTTAAAGTGCCGGGGTTTAGGGTTTTACATAATCATAATCGTCGGGATCTAGCAAGAAGAACTGTAATATATCTAATTGTCGTTCAAAAATTTCATCTTCATGCTTTTTTTGCAGGGCCGTAGCAAGAGAAAGTCAATTGGGGGAGCCGGGACCCCCCAGCAGTCCAGTCCCATTACCGGGGCATGCCTCCACGGAAAATTTAGAAATTAGGATCTCTGAAATAGGATTTCCTAACTTCTGAGAGTAATTTCCAGCAAGTTTTAACGGATCTATACTGGCAACAAATCGCCAGAGCAAATTATTGGGGGCCCCACCCCCTGGTACGGCCATGTAAAGTTCACAGAAAGTGACGTCAAAGTAGGGACATATTTATATACGATATTTTACGATACATACAATATACGATATTTTACGGAGTGATTCAACAGTGAAATATAGCGAAAGTTTGGCTTTGAACTTTAAACGAACCTTTTTTAGACCAAATTCACTCAATTCCCAAACATTCTTTAGTCGCCCCGCAAAATATCTCGTGTGCCTACTTTAACGTCACTTCCTGTGAAGTTTAGCAGGGGAAAAAAGCATGAAGATGAAATTTTCGAACGACAAAATATATTACATTTCTTCTTGTCAGAACCCAATGATTATCCCAAACCCCGGATAGGCACTTTAAACTTTCTACCTTAGGCGCGTATAGTCCGTTAATCTTAAAGTCCTTCATGAGTAATGGCGCCATACATCATGCTCATGTATTAATAAGCTCAAAAATTCGCCCTGTACTTTGATTATCTGAAAAAAATTGTAACCTAATTTGTCATCACGGTAGTACTTTCAGTTATTTGGTTTATATCCGTAGGCGTGGCCGTCTTTAAGAATTTGCTTAAACTCCTTAATTTACAAATAAATGGATGTTTTTCATCCGCATGTATTTTCAGTATTATATACACTGCATTAGAATTGATATTGATTTATTTCAGATGGACTGGTATCCAGACCTTTAGGTCATGCATCCTCTCCATCATACGGCCATCACAAGGAGTCATCACAACCACAGACGACAGGAAAGGGATTTCAACCAGGAGCCTGGGAGAAACAGATAAAGAGAAAAACTTCTGATGAACAAATCAACGAGGAGAGGTATGAACCTGAACCATGGAAACCACAATAAGATTAACTATATGATATTACATGTATGCTATTGTATTGTCCTGTACATCTTCGCATTGGAATAAAATAATTTCAATATATACCGTGAGAGGATATTAAAAAACCTATACATACACTAAATGCAGGAAGAGTTTGTTTCTCTTCCGATAAGGAAGGTTAGTTTTTAATTAGTTTGCGTGCTTGAGACGGTAAAATACTTGTCTTAGTATCATGCCACTGTAGCTAACTAAATGTCGTCAGTTTGACAGCAACATCCTATTTAAGCACGACATGTATTTTATTCTTCGATTATGTTCAAGTATGGTCATGGAAGGTCGTTAAACCTAGTAAAATATTTTCATCTCTAAATCCAAGCCATGTACTTAGCCAAAGTAGTGACGTAAGCGGTCTTGTAAAATTCCTCTTGAGATTCATAGTGACAAGAGTTTCAGTGTACCGATCTACAATATACTACAATATAACATCATCATCGTAATCATCAGTCGTCCGTAGACGGAATATTAATTTTTTTATAACATTTCAATGAATGTTGTGGTCTAGTGCAAGTGGTTACCACACATGTCTATGAGCTGGGAGACACAGGTTTAAGTGCTGCCTTTGCAATAATATCAGCAAATGGTAAGACTTTCGGGTCTTCTCGGATAACGACCTTAAATTGTAGGCCCTCGGAACCCCTATAATTGGGCTTCTAGCCTGTTGGGTATTCCGTTCACCTAAGAGTGATAAATCTAATAAACTAAACTAATGTATTGATTATTGCGCTCTGCGACGGCTGTGTTCTCTGAGGCCGCCATACCATAACTAGAAAGTTCCAAATTTTCGTCCATTTTGCTTCCTCAATGACAGGTGTGTTAAGAAAGCATTCCACTTTTTTTGTCTGCGGCAGACGTTGACTGTCAAGGCTGTCGGAAATGGTAGTTTAGAAAGCTCTTACCGGCACAAGACAAGATACGCAACACATCATAAGCCGCCATGATCACGAAATTATAAAACATTGTATTCGAATTAACGTTACGCAAAGTAAGGCGCCTAGTGGTTTGTCTAAATAAACTATGTCATATATGGTTGCTTTCGCGTTGTTTTACTTGGTAATTTGCTGCACGTCGTTGTTCGAGTTATGAATGCCGCCTGGTTCTTTTCAACTATTTCCTAATTCCTGTTTTACCCGTAATAAGGTATAACAGGAAACTGGCACACGACAACGATAATCTTGGGTGTTTATGTAATGACTTCCTATTGCAAGTATATCAAAACAGCATTATCGTAGCAGTAAATCCTGTAATCAAGGCGGGTTAGAGTTTTTGCTTCACACATGGGCATTAACTAAATGAAAAAGTGCCCATGTAAATCGCGTGATTGCGTGACTCCTTTGCATTATAGTGTCTTTCGATTGATCATGTGCTTGTCTTGAGCATAACGCAGCCGTCGCCTTTGATTGAAGTTTATATCGTTTAATTAGCTTTTTCACTGGCCATTTCCTTTTGCCTCGCCATCAAAAGATGTTTCCTATTTGTCTTCTTGGGTGTTCACCGCCGCAATGTGACTTGTAATATCCGCAAAAAGATTCACACTATAGCTCTCTCCCTTCCTGAGAATTTGGCAGGCAATTGCAACCGTTAATGCGTATGATTCATGCAGTGATGCAGAAGTAGTTTCCATTTCTCAGTCTTTTTCTTATCCAGTATATTACTGTATAAAGCTTCACTGATTCCTTCTCGGTGTTTTACATGTTTTTAACGAAATTAATTTTCTAAAAGCTACAAGAACAGATGCTACACCTTTTCGTTCCAAATACAGATGTCTACACCTTTTCGTTCCAAATACAGATGTCTACACCTTTTCGTTCCAAATTCTTGCTTTATTTTGATAAATGTTATAATCACTGTCTCACTCTTACGTCATCGACAATATTTCGGTTCCTTATTCAGACTGCAGACATTTTCGCTGTCATGCAGTATATTAAGAATGAGCCTTTGGCCCTTTACTCTATAAGAAAGGTCATGGACAATCAATCATTTCAGACAAATAAATTTTAAAGCAGTCTAATCAATTCAACCAACAAATAACCACTAAAAAACCGTATATCCCACAACCATCCATTCCATTTGTATTGGACCTTTAATCATGCTTTAATCAAGTTATATACTGTTTAAGTTATTTTAGCTATGGCTGATTTAGCTAATAGTATAACATTTATCAAGATGAGTTGCTGTATGGAATCATGTTCCCATCGACGGCTGTGGTTAATAAAATGTGTTGTGCTGCGCAGCAAGTGTAGAAATATAAATGGAAGTGTATAGGCTGTCTTTCGAGCGAAGGACTTTAGTTTTTAGGGTGGATTTCCATAGTCGCGTGCCCTTAAGAGCCCTCGTGTGCAACCAAGTAGAAAACCATTTAATTTGTACAATAGAAAAGTCATCTGCTCTTGTCTGCGCGTACGACTGTCAATTCACTCATTTTAATGAAATCCAACGACCCTATATACACACTATTTCGTCAGTACACGTCACCAACCTTTTAGAGTTTTTAAACTCAATGGACAATGATTCTGAGGATTGATATTACGAATACTCACTATAACTATAGTCTCTCAGGGTAAAAAGTAACCTAGTAAAGTTTATCTGGTCGTGAAGACAATCAAGATCAGTTGACGGAGTGTTCAATACACCGTTTATCGTCTTTTTAATTCCTTTTTATCTCCGCAAAGATATTCGTAGAACGCCAGTTATTTTTTTTAAACATGCCTTGACGTTAAACATTAAATCTCACTCAAAATACCAAATGAGTATGTCTGCGATAGTAATAAGTTACCAGCTGTACCGTAATGATTATGCCGAAATAGCGTCAGAAATTGGTCCATAACAACACAATTTCTCAATCAAAACTGAAACAATATTATAGTCATAGACCGGTTCGGAGTTTGATATGGAAATGTCGGGATAAAAGCAGAATGAGGAAGATAACATAGACTGGGGCTACATTGTCGTCAAGGACGATCAATAAGCAAATGTTATCGCAAATACCTAAACAAAAAAGTCGTAAAAGATGTGCTTACTACAGCTGCTACAGCCTCGTGTTATCGATGTACTACGTTTTATTCCGACTCAGATCGTATGCGCAGTCTAAATTCCAAACACATGGCCTTAAGGCTCGTTTTAGACGTCGAACTTCACAGTACATGTGCCGAACTCGATACAAATTTAAACCCTTCAATCTTCATGCCCAAGAGTGATCAGCATCTAATTTCTCCTAAAAATAGCACTGGTTAACCAAGTATGGAAGTAATGAGAATAAAGGAAATGATCACCACAGATACACTGACATGCCCTTTAAAACAACTTCTCCCAACTATATAGTACTATAGACAATGAGTTCGGCACATGTTCGATGTCTAAACCGGGCCTAAACTGAAACACAACCGCGCAATCGAAACTGAAACAAAATTCACAAAACTGAAATACAAGTGTTAAAATATTTAATACTTTTAATGTTAAATATTTAATATATATAGTCTGAGGAAGTTATGAGGGTTTATGACAAAAAACCTTTTAGATTACGTCCTCGCGTGTCATTGTTATTTTAAGCCTATACGAAATAGATGTAACTATGTACAAAGTATAGATAGTTTGATATTGTGTTATCTTGTTTACATTTATCTTTTATCTTTTATACATACACAAGATTTGAAGTATTTTATATTTTTCTTAGTCTTTGTTCTTCCCTGTAGTGATGCTGCTAATATACTGTTTACATATACAAGTGAGACTTACATACTAGCGGGAATACCATGTTTTATTTTACAGTTATTATCCCAGTATCCCTATCAATAATACATGCATGTAATATACAGCTAGCTATAACTAAGTATAGACATTAGGCATCGATTCTTCTCAAAGAACATGTGCGTATTTCACTAATTTCAGATTCCGTTAATCATTCTTAAATACAGTATAAAGTGAGACTAGAAATCAACAGAAGATGTGTCGGGTAGTAAACGGTGTAATTGATTGCGGAGAAAGATGTAGAAAATTTATGATGATAAGTTCAACAATTCAAATTAGGACACACGAGGCGACAAATCGAGGGAGCATGTTGCGGGGACATTTCCCCTGTTGAAGACACACGTGGGGACATGTCAGAGAAGGAAAAGGAAAATAAAATAACGTTCTTTGATTGGTTTATTTTTATTTTGTCGCAGACACTATAGTTGCTGTTTATACGATGGGACATGTTGCGGGACAAAATTTTGGCCCCGCGCGACAATATTTCGCATGGTGCATACGACGGGATTTGTCCCTGCAACATGTCCCCGCGACAGGTCCCCATGATTTGTCGCCTCGTATGTCCCAACCTTAAAGCATCGCTGTATCAAGCCACAATCCGTTGAATGTAGAAATAAAGTATAAGTATACATTTTTCTAGTTCATATACAAGTTTCAACGTTTCTGAAAAACTCATCTGATCAGTGAGTCAACATTTAACTTTGCTAACTGGCCTTACTGATGCTGACGTTCTGGTAGTTGATCAACGTTGTCTTCAGAACGTGAAAACGCCTTCAGTGACGTCTGTGTAGAACAAAGACGACATCAAGGTTACTTCTGGGTAAAATTAATTTTTAAAATTATTTCATTGCATGAAAAATTCTATTGAAATAATACGGCGTCCGTAATATTAAATTTTCATCACCCTGTTTCTTGTCTGTTCTCTCGCTTTCAATACACCAAGTGGCTCTTTACATTATCGACATACTTGAACGTAACTTTAAATCTGTACTATATCTTATATAGCTTATCCTTTATCTTTCACGCGTTATCGTGCCGCAGTTGACAGCATTGAAAGAAAAACTTACACGATTTATACCTATAAAGTATAAAACGAAAAATAACAATTTCAACTAAATTTCATAGTCTAGCAAGGCTAATTGTCATACAATTAACTTCCGCATCAATCGACTTTCCCAAGACATATTCTTCTCTGATTTTGTTCGGCGCGTTATTCTTCGTCTTCATTAAAACGACATTGGAGTACATCGTGTTCATTTTGGGAAATGATACATAATTTTACGTTTGTACTGGAAAGGTAACTGTGCAGCAGATTTAGCAGTAAGTTTCATGTAACAGACAACATTGTGATTGTTGAAGTACAATTTTCCTATGCTTTTCGACATTGCTGTCGCAGATTTCACCAAACACCTGTAGAAATCAACATCGCACGAGCACTGGTATATTCCACTCCTTACGGCAAGTCTTGCTTTTCGGCATTGTTTACGCTTGCGGCAACACACATCTGTTTTCTAAACAAGATAGAAGATTTCATTTTAAAACTAGGTTAGTATAACGCCTTGCAAATAGCGGTTGATCTACGAGACGGCTAATCCAGTTTACTTTTGGATGAAACAATTGTCATTGCATAGGTCATTGTCACCGGAGACTGAGTAATAAAAATGAATTTCCATTATATATAATGCTTAATTTTTGAAGATGAAGAACTTTGAATATAACTAAAGGTACAGAGGTGATGTGTTTGTCATCGTCGGTTATGGAATGTTTTAAAATCAGTTGGAAAACAATAGATAACAAACAGTGAGTCTGACTATAGTCTGCACGCATGATTGCTTTAGTGATTAGTTTTTTACAGGATATATTACCTATAGGCTTGAAAAACATATTGTCCTTACGTTGGCACAGGAAACTAGAATAATACCATTTACACCAATTGTCTGTTTACCTATAGTTCCGGAATAAAAATTGGTGAAAACACAAAATCATGTAGCTAAAATGTTAATGTAAAGAAGAGTGAATGGGATTAACGCTTCTTTTCTTTCATCTGCTCTCTGCGGTCCACTGTGCCAGAGGACATTCCCAAGAATCAAAACTAATCACAAACAAAGACATCACTCGTGTTGACTCGCAACTGGATTTCCGCACACAATGGGAGTTATTTAGATATATACGTTAAGACGGAGAGACTTTTACTTTCAAGTTAGGAAATTAATGAGACACGCGTCATATAGACATCTATACATACCATTTCAAAATGATATTCCACTTAAGCAATATATGAATGACGGTGTAAAATAACATCTGTGAAATTTTGGTGATTTTTATTTTTTACGATTACATATTAAACTAATAGTATATAAACAATCATAATATAACACCTTGAATTTGTTGTTATGGTGAGCATCTTTGTTCTCTTTAAAACACCAGTTTGATTTTTCCAGATTTCTCTCGTGAGCCAAGTACCTCCTCTCAACACTGCCCTGCGTTTTTGGATTGCCTCGATCCTTTTTGACGTTTTCTATATGTTCCGAAAATGACCAATCTGTAAGATAATCCCCTTCGTCACCATTCGATATTTCTGTCTCGTTGCCATCAAGACCAGACCCGTTGTCCACATTCCTGAAAAGACCGAGAACTGGTCCAAACTTAACTTTGTTTTCCTGTTCTTTCCATGGCCTCCACGTCCATGTGGTCTCTATCCCGTCGGCCGATGAAACCAAGCTCGTGCCGTATTTCTCTCGACCATAATCAATTTCCACGTTGTTCGTCTCCTGAAAAACCAGTTCAGCTGACTTTCTCGTATCTCCTTCGATAACTTGAACGAAAACGAGAACTATTGAAAGCACTAGTAAATATTTCATAGTTGCGGATCCACGGATGTTCTTCTACGACTATTAAACTGCTTCTGTAGGTCCAGGTATATGGTGCAGTGTTATATAGGCAACTCGTATAGTCCCCACGCATGTATCCCCCGCGGGTTATGGGACTGGCAAGTGGGTGTAGCTGCAATGAGAGCGATTTCATATCTCGCAAGTGATAACAGTTCCTTATCCTTTTGGCATGTACTTCAACGACCGGGGGAAATTTGAGTCGCCGTTTAGAAACACGTCAGTTTGTCTAAGACGGTAATGAAAAAACAGAGTGTCAGATAAAACACGTAATTTCGACGTGGGTTTGTCCATTCGTTCAAGTCGCGAGTTATTGGTGTAAGCTCGTTACCACTGTGTTAAAGTACTCTTTATCGCATGATAAATTCTCTCTTGCTGAGATTTCCGAGGATTGATGTCAACGCTGCCGTGTCAACGCATGCAGGTGCCGGCCATTGGCCATGCCTAATCAAGGTCATCGCTCATTTATTACGTTTTGTCTTCACTCTCAGCTGGCTCCAACTTTCTGGAGGTTGCACAGTTAATCAGAATAAGAATTTACTTGTCAAAAAATGTCATTTTTTTAAAGCTTTAGTTACTAATACTATATGTCTTCACTCTTCTGTCGCGGGAAAAGACTTGATTGTCAATTTAATCCTACATTGAGACACATGATATATTGCGTGTATCACATTTTCCACCTCAATAAACACTGACAGATATGATTAAATGTTAAGCGAGTAAACATTTGAAACAAGCAGCAGTTAAATTACTCACAAATTAAACTATAATATCCGTTAAGTACTGGCGCGCAGTTTGTCTGACTTGTGAAACACATTGCAATTTGCTTCCGCTGCCGTGGCAGCGCCCAACCTATAAGCTCCTGATCAAGGTTATTACTTTAAAAAAAAACTCTCGCTATTCCTTAAATGTTTTCTTAACTCGAGAAGAAAATTATGCGCTGCGCTAGAACAAAAGGATTTTGAATAAAGAAATATGAGCTGGAATTTTATGTTCGGCACGTGTAAGTTCGCCGTTTTTAGCTTGATAACTTTACAACGTTCAAATTCATGATTTCGTTTTGCGTGATCTGCTCGTCCTTTTTCATTTGTGGTCTGTTCCGTAATAGTTTATCAATTTCCCCGCCGCACTGGTAAAGACGGAAATTCTTGCCTGTTTTTAATGGCGAGATTTTTGTAAGTCCGACTCCACCAACTGACTGATCCACACTGGATTCCGGTGACGAGTGACATGCAAATCCTTTAAGAAAAGATAACCATCAAGATGTTGTGCCAAACCAAGTGATTAGCATTCTTTAAACAAGCGTTAATTCTTCAAGAGCTATACGTGGGAACAATGACATTGATCAATAAACGCCATTACGATGGCCGTCGTCCACTACATGCCTGCATACACGTATAACTAACAAGTTTATAATAAAATGTTTTCAAGTGCGCTAAATAACTGAGTGTCAGCGTAGGCATGAGAAATACATATTGAATACCCGTCTAAAAGGTGTAAATGCATGAATAATGAAATAATGTGTAGGAGGTAGTTTGACGCGTTTCAAACGAAGGTCCTTCTTCAGAGAGTGTAACGTAAAGTGAAATGAAAATTGAGTGAAATTTTAGTCTTTTTTTTAGTTTTTCAAAAGTTTTACTCACTTTTACTTCGTTTCAGTTTACTTTATGTTTCACTTTCTGACGAAGGGCCTTCGCTCAAAACCTGATTATAGCCACTTCCTATAATACACTATGTCGGGACAACTGTGCTTCTTGACTATTATCCCATTTTTACATTACTTAGTCTTTCTATTTCTTTTTTCTTTTATGTTTTCTGATATTTTTTGTTTCGTTTTGTTTGCTTTAATTTTACCCATTCCATACCAATGTCGCCCCTTAGTGACCTTACCTTTTCTTATAATATAGTTATGTAAAAGTGTTGTGCTGCGTAGGCAGTGACAATAGAATACTCTAAAAGTAGGAGGTTTAACGACGTTCCGAGCACATTAGGCCGTTCGTCAGAGCAGTGGCGTGGTGGCCGGGGGGGCCGGGGGGCCATGGCCCCCCCAGCGATGGTTTCAAGAGGGGCGCCGACACGGACGGTGGGCGCCAAAATTACCAAGAAGGGCCTGGATTAGTGTGTAAAATTTAAATTAAAGCGTTCATTTTCTGCACTCAAGAGGGTGAAGACTCGAATTCGTTCGTCCATGGTTCAGGAGAGACTTGAATCGTTGCTTTCAATGACAATCGAGCGTAAAATTTTGCTCAAATGCGATAAAGACCGTCTCATCAACTTGTACGCAAAGCTTTCTCCCGAACTGTCAAAAGCTCTACTTTGACTAATTGACTTGCATTCGGTTAATCGGTTGTCTTTTAAAACTGTTAAGTTAGTGTTATATTATGCTCAACGTGCATAAACTTTAGCCTATAGGCTATAGTATATTCTGACTATACGTTATTGACATTTGACCAGGAACAAAATTATTTTCTAACAGTCTCTCTTCAGTCTCTTCGTTCTTGTAAAACCCTATAAATTTCTAAACAAATTGTAAATCTTGATACAAAAAATGTTGTTTTCTAACCATGGGAATTCTGTAAAATCTTTCCCCAGAACGCAGGAAATGGCATTTCAGAGACTCTAGATTTCAAAAATTTCGGGGGTGCATGCCCCCAAACCCCCATAGAAAGCGGACAACTCACGCCTTCGGCGCTCGCTTCTCGCGCCTTCGGCGCTCGCTTATGTCAGATTTGCAACTGGATTTGGCATCTCTGGGGGCGCCAATTTAGCACTGGCCAGTGGCCCCCCTTGAAATATTCGAGCCACCACGCCACTGCGTCAGAGAGAGAAACGCAAAGTCTACCTAATTACCCTTACGGCTTACCATCACTCGTACCTTACCCTCACTCGTACCTTACCCTCACTCTTGCCTTACCCTCACTCTTACCTTACCCTCACTCTTACCTTAACTGCTCACTCTTACCTTACCCTCACTCTTACCTTACCCTCACTCTTACCTTACCTTCACTCTTACCTTATACCCATACCCTCACTCTTACCTTACCCTCACTCTTACCTTACACTTTTACCTTACGTTACCACTCTTACCTTACCCTCACTCTTACCTTACCCTCACTCTTACCTTACACCTTACCTTACCCTCACTCTTACCTTACACCTTACACCGTACCTTACCTTACCTTACCTTACCCTCACTCTTACCTTACCTTACACTCACTCTTACCTTACACTCACTCTTACCTTACCTTCACTCTTACCTTACCTTACCTTACCTTACCCTCACTCTTACCTTACCTTACCTTACCTTACCTTCTTACCCTCACTCTTACCTTACACTCACTCTTACCTTCACTCTTACCTTACCTTCACTCTTAGCCTACCCTTACACTCACTCTTACCTTACCCTCACTCTTACCTTACCTTACCTTACCTTACCCTCACTCTTACCTTACCCTCACTCTTACCTTACCTAACTCTTACCATACCTTCACTCTTACCTTACCCTCACTCTTACCCTTACCCTCACTCTTACCCTACCCTTACCCTGACTTCACTGGTTGAAGTCAACGCTCCTGCATAAAATCGATAATGCGTTCTGGTTTGCGAATGAACGTAATTATAATAATAATGATATTTATTGAGAATACTCCAGGAATCACAACCGTTAGTGATGTTTAGAGGGGTCCTACAAAATTTTAATTATTTATACACACAAATACGAAAATCTACATATACATAGACTTCTTTCATAATGGCACCCAAATTAAATATTCTTTAAATTAGCCTTTTTGACCTCGTTCGTGTGTCTGTAATTCCAAATAATCTTTGCTCTGTAAGTGTAACGAGGCCAGAAAGGCTAATTTGCATGCATGTAAAATAATATTGAGACTGGCGGCCATTATGAAAGAGGTCTATCATACACACACTCGTATAAAGGAATTAATTAATATACTGATAAATTATAGTTTCTTATAGTTTTAAGAATATTGATATATTGTTTCGTATTTCTTTATCTAAAGACTAAATTATTGAAGTCTTTTGAGCGAACAGTTCTAAACCAACCGCAGTTGGTACTAGCATGGATAGTATACTAGCGGGAAGGAAACAAATATTTTCTTTGTTTCTTATGTTGTTATACGTGATCATACAACACAGTCTTAATAATTTAGTGACTTAATCGGATACATCAGGGTGACAACCATATTTAGAAGGGCTCAGGGTGTCGTTGTTCCGTGCCAGCTGTGAAATAATGGGACATTTTAATTCAGAGTAGGTCACTAAAGGTCATTCTTTTTAAATGAAGATGAAAAATACTATATAATGTTTGAATATAACGTATGTTTGTTTATACCGGTCGTCTGTAAGACATTTGTCAAAGCTTTTTTATTTTACATTTGTCAAATCTCTGGAATATAGTTGTATATAATGATCAACTCTTAAAGCACGGACGTATAGGCTGTTAACTTGTTAGTATCTACTGACTGTGAGCGCAACAGATGCCAACAGGCTTCGTTCGTACTACATGTTCGTAGATACGAAGCCAATGGCCTATACAAGTTTATCTCAACTCCGTGCTGTTATTCGATAAAACAAGGCTTTGAAACAGTAATGCCGTCAATGTTTGTCCGAAAAGCTGGCGTTTGTTGACATCATAGGACACCTGTCACCACCTGTGGACGAAGCGCGAAAAGGTGATATCATGTCTTTTAATCATATAGTGTTATCCACAGTTACTTGACTCAAGCCTTTCATCTTTCCGGCGCTTTTTACAATATACGTAATTGTATACATGTACAAATTTTAGTTGAGAATGTAGATATAACTTCAATATATTAAGTTCCTGTAGTGTTTTTGGCCCTAGTTTGACCACATCTTGAGAATGAGTCCAAAGAGAAAGAGAAATGTCATAATTACTAGGCCATGGTGCTGAAGTGTACGTCGATACGAAACCGTATATATACCCGCGCAATAATTGGGTAATGTTTAATAAACGAGCAGCCGTGTTTTATCGGGTGAGGGTACTGTGTCTTTATCACATATAAAAACATCATTTAAATATGTATGGTTAGTTATTTCTTCATGAATTATTAATGATCTTTTAAAGTAAACAAAGAAAATTCTCGTTGTTTTGTCTTCGTGCGTCCCAGAGCAAAAGTCACGCTTTGTTTTCGTTGCTTATACTTATGTCGCTCGTGTGAACCAGGCTTTAGTGTTATAAATTTCAGCCCGGGCTGAGATTTCAGCCCGGCTACTGCAGACTATGGTAAAGAGGGAGAATAGAGAACACGGTGTCGAAAGCGGTCAAGCGGTAACATGAATATGGCGTAAAACAAAGCTATTTAAATGTACTTTCAATACTCCGTAATTTACCATATCTTAGTAGTCGGGCTGAAATGTCAGCTCATGAACCGAGAAAATCATTTTTATTTCTAAAAGTAAAGTCACTGCAAGCGTGGTCGAAATAAGTCGATGTACTCAGTTATTCGTTTTTGGTTATTTATTTGTTGTTGTTGTTGGTGGTGTTGCATGCTGTTATTGCTGTTATTGCTAAACAAAACATATATTAATCACGAAACAGAAAACCTGCCTCTGGAAGTAATCGCTATTTCAGTATCATAAAAATACTGTAAATGGCCAGCATTGTTCGGGTTCTTGAGTATTTATTGCCAAAATATAGAATTGGAAGTTTCGAGCTAAAACTCTTTGTCAGACAAGTATTTCTCCCTTATATAGTACAGCTAGTGAGAGTCACACGTGTGAAGTATTACAATGGTATATATTGAACGTTCATGTATTAGGATATAAGTGAGAGCGAGTTAAATGAATGGAATAAAGGGAATTTTATCTAGTAATTTTCTGATTAGTTCTTCAAATGTTTTCCTAATTAAGTGGTATCACTGACGTATATATATATATATCTTATCTGGACAAGCATGCGTATAATCTGCAGACTACAGCTAAACAAAAACTCCTGATCACGGCCTGTTTGACTGTGTCTCAAGATTATATACTTTTTTATAGTCAAGAATTGCTAATCAGTGTAGATATCTTATCTGAATTTGCATATTTAAAGTTGTTTATACATAATGATTAATAAACGAGAAACAGTAACGATAACCAAGTGTTTCAGATTCGATAAAATACGTTTATTAAACTAACGACAAACCATTTTATACGTTCATTGCCATTGGTGTAATAATTTTGAAAATCAACATTGTCTATACAGTATAAGCCATTAAAACCAGCGAGAAACGTATCGCGAACAGCAAGTGTGTCATTATCACATGCATTTTTATTGACACTCTTCACTCTTCATTTCTTTTGTTTGTTGTTCTTAAATTATTTCATTAATAATTAATACGGCAACAAACGACAGCGTCTTAATTAAAGGAGACACTATAACCTCAATGTTTTTGAAAACGGCAACATCCGCATGATTTCCGTATGTTATTTCAATATTAGAAGGGTATTCGCGCCGGTTCGTTTGTTCGATTTGATTTGTTCGATTTCCAGTCGCCTGAGATAACTTGTAGTTCAAACTTGTAGTTACAAACGTGAAGTTCGATTTGCTCCAAGTGTCGCTTTAATGGAAAATGTATAACTTCGCGAGGCTTGCTCGTTTCGAGTAAATGTTGTTCGAATTAGACGTATGGCGTTCAAATGGTCATGGAACAATCTGCTTTTATGTCTTTTCACTCATGATTACCTTATGTTATTTTAATATTACAAGGCTATATGATCACCTTATGGTTTAGATTCTACATGTAGATGACCACCTACATGGTTTAGATTTTACATTCTATTTATTTGATCCTTCATGCTATAGAAAATTTCTCGCATTATTCTGCTGACATATGTCTAATCCATATATCTAAGATGAAGGTATGTGACTTAATAGCATATTGATGGCTAATGGCGTCATAGTGCAGGGAGAAGAAAAGAAGGTTTGGTAGTTCGCAATATATTTGGGCAGACTTAATAAGCTTTGGCTGCATTTAATATAAATCCTGAAACTAAGACGCTTTAATATTTTTAAGACACCTACTTCTCAAAATTAGCGTTAAAAAGAAAAACAATGCGATATCAGTTTGCTAATGAAGCTTGTCTTCACTAAGCGAAAAATGTCTGTGTTAAGCTGTTCCAGTGCAAAGTATTTAACACCATGCACAATACCATATTTAAGAGAAATATTTTTACTTGGTTTTTATCTTTATTATATCAAGTTACGATTTCCGATTTATCTGTCGCCCGGCGAATGTAGAAATTTTCATAAATAGCTACCTACCTAAAAAGAACAGATTTTGTGATTGGTTATACGTTGTTGAACAAATATTGTTAGGATTAGTCATTGGTTTCTTTGTGATTGATTATATTATTTTATTGTTTTAATCAACCAATCACAAAACTTGTTCATTTAGGTGGCGACCCTCAATACGAAATTTAACTGCTAAACCACAGTATCGCTCGAAGAGTCAGCCTTTCGATACTTGTTTGGCATTGTATTATATTTTATTATATGACACAAGTTACTTCCAGTGAAACGCGAGTTGTATACGTGATCGGCTGAGACGCTCTGATTTCCCGTAATCATGACATTGTCTGGAAACGTGGCGAACTTCAACTTCAACGCTGCCATTGGCTGCTTGCTCATTATACAGAAAATACAATGTGTTCGGCAAGTGTCATGAAAGTGCACACATTTGCACAAACGTTAACAAAAACATAGAACAAAGACTTTGGCCGCGTTTCCAGACAATATAATTCTAGGGACTATCCCGTAATCGACCGGTCCGGATCACGTGTTGCCGATGATAAGCTTTTTCCTACAACAAATAATTTTAAAAAGCCAAAAAATATATACAAATTTGTTTCAGTGTTTTAACTAAGTCATGAATGAGCCACAATCAGAGGATGAACACTCAGAAAGTGAGTTTTATTATTCTTTCGGTGTGTTCTGTTCAAAAGCGTGTGACGCTCACCCTGTCACGCTATTCGCGTGATGTCTAAAAGTGCCATATAATAAACCTCTTATTAACCTTGTCGGCTTGGTCATTACGGGAAAATACATGACCTCGGTACTCTTTCATGTGACATCGTATTACGCGCTCAGTTCGTAGTTTCTGACGGCTTACTACTACTACTATCAGTTTGCAATTCGATTGCATATAATTGTGCGACTTGACTGTGGGTATCATAAATGAAATAATCCATGGAACTATTATGGTGCACTCCGAGTACATGAAAATATGTTTAAATAATCAAGTACTGTAACCGTGTTTTTCCCAGCGTAGCTCCTCTGCCACAACAATTATAAGTATGTTTACACGACAGCGCCATGAATTCGGTAATAGGATTTTCCAGTCAGTATGATTTTCACGTGTTGTGACAATAAGCTTTTACCTACAACCTTTTAACTTTTCTTAAAAAGCCGAAAAATATACAAATTTGTTTCAATGTTTTAACTAAGTCATGAATGAGCCACAATCAGAGGATGAACACTCAGAAAGTGAGTTTTATTATCCTTTCGCTCTGTTCTGTTCAAAAGCGTGTGACGCTCACCCTGTCAACTGGAAAATACATGACCTCGGTACTCTTTCATGTGACATCGTATTACGCGCTCAGTGTCAAGACCCAGTCTGATACTATTTTCCCGTAATCACCGCGTGCTTGGTTAACAATAAGAAGTTATTGTTTTTAGACCACCTATATTCCATCATTCAGTCAATTTGTTGAATTCTACTGATCATCTATTGAACTAGATATTAAAAATAGGTAAGCAGTGCGTACATGTGTTAAAAACCAACATTGTCTATATAGCCGTCAAAACCAGCGAGAAACGTATCGCGAACAGCAAGTGTGTCATTATCACATATATATATTGACACTCATTAAACATAATTGTTTTTGTTTGTTCTGCTTAAATTATTTCATTAATAATTTATTTTTCTTTTAAAACATGTTTTATTAGAAAGTAAAATCTCTTAAGATAAAGGTATGTGACTTAATAGCATATTTATGGCTAATGCGTCATAGTGCAGGGAGAAGAAAAGAAGGTTTAGTAGTTCGCAATATATTTGGGCAGAGTTAATAAGCTTTGGCTGCATTTAACGTAAATCCTGAAACTAAGACGCTTTACAGTATTTTTAAGACACCCACTACTCAAAATTAGCGTTAAAAAGAAAAATGCGATATCAGTTTGCAAATGAAGCTTGTCTTCACTAAGCGAAAAATGTCTGTGTTAAGCTGTTCCAGTGCAAAGTATTTAACACCATGCACAATACCATATTTAAGAGAAATATTTTTGCTTGGTTTTTATCTTTATTAAGTTACGATTTCCGATTTATCTATCGCCCGGCGAATGTATAAATTTTCATAAATAGCCGCGACTTGCTGCTAACCTACCAGTTGACTGCATGACTTCAGCTAGCAAGTAACAGATTTTGTGATTGTTTATACGTTGAATAAAAGTTGTTAGGGTTAGCCATTGATTTATTTGTGATTGATTTTATTGTTTTAATCAACCAATCACAAAATTTGTTCATTTATAGGTGGCGACCCTCAATACGAAATTTAACTGCCAAACCACAGTATCGCTTGAAGCGTCAGTCCTTCGATACTTGTTCGATACCTGAGCGTATTTATAATTTTAGGGGTACAGATGTTGCCAGGATTTCGAAAATTGCAGGTGATTTATTGGCTTTTTCGCAGATATCTAGATTTTTTTATCTGACTCTCTCTGTGCCCTACGCCGTATTCGATCTCTTTCCCTTCGTCTACACAGTAATCTATCTTCCCGTTCTTCAGCATTTTCATTTGCTCTTCGCTCTCGATCTCGTTGGTTCCTTCGCTGTCTTCGTGCTTCGTTCATAAGACCATAACCAAACATTACGATTTGCGCAAATTTTGCGCAAAACACAATTGGAAGCATAAAACTGCGAAGAGTCTGGGTCCGAAAAAGACGTACGTACGAGAAACAAGAAATCAGTTCTACTACAAAACTATGGGGCTCGCCCCAATTATATTTCATTATATGACACAAGTTACTTCCAGTGAAACGCGCGCTGTGATCGGCTGAGACGCTCTGATTTCCTGTAATCGACCGGTCCGGATTACGTATTGTGACAATAAGCTTTTTCCTACAACCTTTTCACTTTTCTTAAAAAGCCGAAAAAATATACAAATTTGTTTCAATGTTTTAACTAAGTCATGAATGAGCCACAATCAGATGATGAACACTCAGAAAGTGAGTTTTATTATCCTTTCGCTGTGTTCTGTTCAAAAGCGTGTGACGCTCACCCTGTCACGCTATTCGCGTGATGTCCAAAAATGCCATATAATAAACCTCTTATTAACCTTGTCCGTGTGGTCATTACTGGAAAATACATGACCTCGGTACTCTTTCATGTGACATCGTATTACGCGCTCAGTTCGTAGTTTCTGACGGCTTACTACTATCAGTTTGCAATTCGATTGCATATAATTGTGCGTCTTGACTGTAGTTATCATAAATGAAATAATCCATGGAACTATTATAGTGCACTCCGAGTACATGAAAATATGTTTAAATAATCAAGTACTGTAACCGTGTTTTTCCCAGCGTAGCTCCTCTGCCACAACAATTATAAGTATGTTTACACGACAGCGCCATGAATTCGGTGATAGGATTTTCCAGTCAGTATGATTTTCACGTGTTGTGACAATAAGCTTTTACCTACATTTATACAACCTTTTAACTTTTCTTAAAAAGCCGAAAAAATATACAAATTTGTTTTAACAAAGTCATGAATGAGCCACAATCAGATGATGAACACTCAGAAAGTGAGTTTTATTATCCTTTCGCTGTGTTCTGTTCAATAGCGCGTGACGCTCACCTTGTCAACCTCGTCGGCTTGGTCATTACTGGAAAATACATGACCTCGGTACTCTTTCATGTGACATCGTATTACGCGCTCAGTATCAAGACCCAGTCTGATACTATTTTCCCGTAATCACCGCGTGCTTTCCCGTAATCATCGTGTAACGCTCACCCTGTCACGCTATTCGCGTGATGTCTGAAAATGCCATATAATAAACCTCTTATTAACCTCGTCCGCTTGGTCATTACTGGAAAATACATGACCTCGGTACTCTTTCATGTGATATCACATTACGCGCTCAGTTCATAGTGTCAAGACCCAGTCTGATACTATTTTCCTGTAATCACCGCGTGCTTGGTTAACAATAAGAAGTTATTGTTTTTAAACCACCTATATTCGATCATTCAGTCAATTTGTCGAAAAGATATTAAAAATAAGTAAGCAGTGCGTACATGTGTTAAAAATCAACATTGTCTATAACCGTCAAAACCAGCGAGAAACTTATCGCGAACAGCAAGTGTGTCATTATCACATATATATATTGACACTCATTAAACATAATTGTTTTTGTTTGTTCTTCTTAAATTATTTCATTAATAATTTATTTTTCTTTTAAAACATGTTTTATTAGAAAGTAAAATCTCTTAAGATGAAGGTATGTGACTTCATAGCATATTAATGGCTAATGCGTCATAGCAGGGAGAAGAAAAGAAGGTTTAGTAGTTCGCAATATATTTGGGCAGAGTTAATAAGCTTTGGCTGCATTTAATGTAAATCCTGAAACTAAGACGCTTTACAGTATTTTTAAGACACCTACTTCTCAAAATTAGCGTTACTTAAAAAGAAAAACAATGCGATATCAGTTTGCAAATGAAGCTTGTCTTCACTAAGCGAAAAATGTCTGTGTTAAGCTGTTCCAGTGCAAAGTATTTAACACCATGCACAATACCTGATATCTCAGCGAACTATTTTTGCTTGGTTTTTATCTTTATTATCAAGTTACGATTTCCTCCTGATTTATCTATCGCCCGGCGAATGTAGAAATTTTCACAAATAGCTGCGACTTGATGTTAACCTACCGAGACCATATAATTCTAGGGACTATGCCGTAATTGACCGTTCCGGATTACGTGTTGCCGATGATAAGCTTTTTCTTACAACAAATAATTTTAAAAAGCCAAAAATATATACAAATTTGTTTCAGTGTTTTAACTAAGTCATGAGTGAGCAGATGAACACTCAGAAAGTGAGTTTTATTATTCTTTCGGTGTGTTCTGTTCAAAAGCGTGTGACTCGTAACGCTCACCCTGTCACGCTATTCGCGTGATGTCTGAAAATGCCATATAATATATAAACCTCTTATTAACCTCGTCGGCTTGGTCATTACGGGAAAATACATGACCTCAGTACTCTTTCATGTGACATCGTATTACGCGCTCAGTTCGTAGTGTCAAGACCTCTAATTAACAATAAGAAGTTATTGTTTTTAAACCACCTATATTCGATCATTCAGTCAACTTGTTGAATTCTACTGATCATCTAAACTAGATATTAAAATAGGTAAGCAGTGCGTACATGTGTCTACTCGGCAATTTTCCAACGTTTGATTTAAGGTGCAGATGCATGTATAAAATACAGATATATACATCGGCATTTTGATATATCGAATGAATTCTCACAATAAATTGCTGCAAATTATTCTAGCACAAATGTTTTTTCACAATGTAAGCTCGTGCAAAGAGAACAGCTTAGGCTTGGGAGAACAGCTTAGATTATCGTGTGCTGTATTCGGTAAACATACAGGAATTATCACAATGTAAGCTTGGGCCTGTATTAGGTGAACAGACAAGTAAGCAAACATACTCAATCCGATGATAACATTCAAGTTGCACGTGCATTTTTAGCGTGTGACGTCCGCCATCGCGAAACTGATTTTTTCACATTTGCAAGTTGGACGAAAAGTTGATTTGGTTTCTAGTTTTACAACAAGTTTCTACAAGTTACTCGAACAAAATTACGTGTAACATTTGTCGTGCAACTTATTTCCGCAAAATTTCAATCAATAGAAATTAGTCAAATCTAACTCGAGTTTATTAAATTGTCTTGACCCTCTGTTTGAGTTCACCAACCTTATCGAAGGAGATGTAGTATATAAGCGTGTTTTTTCATGTTTGCTCATTATCGCTTTGTACTTTGGATTATTTTGCAACTCGCAACATTTTGTGTATCAAGACAAGTTAATGTAAAATAATCAGACTGACTGGAAAATCCCATTACCGAATTCATGGCGCTGTCGTGTGAACATATAAACACATTTTCATCTACTCGGAATGCATCATGGGTTATTTCATTTATATATGATACCCACAGACGCACAATATATGCAATCGAATACAAACTGATGGTAGTAAGTTGTCAGAAAAAGTCATAATGGACATGCACTGACTAAGCTCCTAATTCTTAAAATGCGATGTAGGCATAAATGAACTGAGAGTCAATCAATCAGATGAAGGAAAACTTATGATAAATTACGAGTATCGAATCATACTCTGAGATCATGCAACCGGCATCAGTTGCGAAAAATGCAATTTCAAGACCTTCCGGTCATTAATGTCAAATCTCTGTAATTGTCGACTAAAACTTGATTGTTTCCGACATCCGAACGCAATGTACTTTCATAATTTCATTGTAGAACTAAAGGCTTTGCTGTATGTAACATTTTCCGTGCAACATGCAAAAAAAACAATGTTCAAGTCCATGTCATATTTTACATTAACTTATCTTGATACACAAAATGTTGGGAGTCGCAAAATAATCCAAGGTACAAAGCGACAATGAGAAACATGAAGAAAACACGCAAGACAATTTAATAAACTCGAGTTAGATTTGAATAATTTCTATTGATTGAAATTTTGCGGAAATAAGTTGCACGACAAATGTTACACGTAATTTTGTTCGAGTAACTTGTAGAAACTTGTTGCAAAAATAGAAACCAGATAAACTTTTCGTCCAACTTGCAAATGTGAAAAAATCAGTTTCGCGATGGGGGACGTCACACGCTAAAAATACACGTGCAACTTGAATGTTATCATCGGATTGAGTATGTTTGCTAAGGTCCGGGTCAAACGTCGAACTTTTCATGAATCGAACTCAATGTAAATTAGGAAACTCTTTTGTTTAAGTTCATTTGCATTGAGTTCGACTCATGAAAAGTTCGACGTTTGACCTGGGCCTTACTTGTCTGTTTACCTAATACAGGCCCAAGCTTACATTGTGATAATTCCTGTATGTTTACCGAATACAGCACACGATAGTCTAAGCTGTTCTCCCAAGCCTAAGCTGTTCTCTTTGCACGAGCTTATACATTGTAAAAAAAACATTTGTGCTAGAATAATTTGCAGCAATTTATTGTGAGAATTCATTCGCTATATCAAAATGCCGATGTATATATCTGTATTTTATACATGCATCTGCACCTTAAATCAAACGTTGGAAAATTACCGAGTAGACACATGTACGCACTGCTTACCTATTTTTTAATATCTAGTTTAGATGATCAGTAGAATTCAACAAATTGACTGAATGATCGAATATAGGTGGTTTAAAAACAATAACTTCTTATTGTTAACCAAGCACGCGGTGATTAGGGGAAAATAGTATCAGAGGTCTTAACACTACGAACTGAGCGCGCATACGATATGTCACATGAAAGAGTACCGAGGTCATGTATTTTCCAGTAATGACCAAGCCGACGAGGTTAATAAGAGGTTTATTATATGGCATTTTCAGACATCACGCGAATAGCGTGACAGGGTGAGCGTCACACGCTTTTGAACAGAACACACCGAAAGAATAATAAAACTCACTTTCTGAGTGTTCATCCTCTTATTGTGGCTCATTCATGACTTAGTTAAAACACTGAAACAAATTTGTATATTTTTTTGGCTTTTTAAAATTATTTATTGTAAGAAAAAGCTTATCATCGGCAACACGTAATGCGGAATGGTCGATTACGGCATATAGTCCATAGAATTCGACACTCGTAATTTATCATAGCTTTTCCTTCATCTGATTGATTGACTCTCAGTTATTCATGCCTACATCGCATTTTAAGAATTAGGAGCTTAGTCAGTGCATGTCTATTAGACTTTTTCTGACGGCTTACTACTATCAGTTTGCATTCGATTGCATATATTGTGTGTCTTGACTGTGGGTATCATATATAAATGAAATAACCCATGGTGCATGCATTTCGAGTAGATGAAAATATGTTTAAATAATCAAGTAACCGTGTTTTTCCCAGCATAGCCCCTTTGCCACAACAATTATAAGTATGTTTACACGACAGCGCCATGAATTCGGTAATAGGATTTTCCAGTCAGTCTGATTTTTATGTAAATGCGATTGATACTGTTTATGCGAATAATCCGAGCTTGTATATATTCTTTAATATTCACAATACCACACACTCAAGAATTGTAAACAATATATCTACATATAGCAGTGCAAATGTTGCACACCACACTCAAGTAACCTTTGCTCTCATGGCGCCATCTGTGTCCTCTCACCGCGATCATGCATGAGAAGCTTATACTAGGTTAACTTTGATTCCCATCCGGGATTCAGAACGTTTTTCCGAGCAATGTACATGTTACACGAGTTCGTAATATCCGGATGTATTATATTCTTCAGTATTGGTTAGATTTTTAATTGATTAGATTCAAACTGTACAGACTACATGAGAGAGGACCGCTCTCATAACCTAGAGCAGTTGTCGGAGTGAAACTTGGGGAGCTTTTTCGACTACCCAGATTACATCATGGCCAAATCGCGACCGTTTTCTTATTAGGATTAAGAATCTTTACCAAAGTCAAACCGTAACAAGCTGATTAGATAAATAAATACTAACCCTACTTAACCTAAGATATTTCTAATATTTTGTGTCCGGTGCATGAAGGAGCCGAAACTTGTGTTTCCACATGAAATATAGGCCATCGTACCCAGGCGCTGCAAGGAAGCCGCTGTGCGGGAGGTGAGCCCGCGAAGGCTCGGCGTGTTCTAGAATCTAGACACAGAATATTAATTACATCATTGGGATGTTAGGTTTAAATTACGTTTACATGGCAGGAAAAGTTTCCTGATTTAAACATTTTGCGTTTAACAGTGAATTTAGGGACATTTGGGGATAACTATGGTGATGAATACAGTAAAACAGGCGCAAAAGTATCTGGATTCATCCAGAGAATTCATTCAAGAGAATTGTCTGTAAGTTTTTTAGCCAATCACAATTGAGATTATATGAGTATTGTCTAATAATAATTATTAACTGACATTAACATTTTGTGTAACATAATCAGAGACCGCCTAAAAGACCATCTAAGCGGCTGGAAAAATTTGCAGGTTGCAGGTTGTAGGTTGCAGGTTGGATACAAGTCACCCAAGCTATAGATTTGTGCGTGAAATCTCTGAATGGCAAAACAACCCCAAAACAACAAAGATCCTAACACCCGCCTTACAAGTGTTCTAACCCTGCAATCTGCATTCTGTAATAATACACGCGTATTATTTAAGAAAGAGACGACAGAAACTAAGATTTTATTTTTTTAGTTAAAAGACGCCTGCTTCGTAGCGGTCTTTTTCAACTTAATAGTACTTTAAAATATCGGTCTCGCACCTATGAAAAGTACGAGTTACTCATACCTGTATAGATTGTGAAATTGTGTGATTATTACCTTCAGACTCATCCAAACCCTAGATTTCTCGTGCGCCCGCCCCCCAATATTCCAACTGCTGCGCGACTTTCTGGTATATCTGTTGGTTTATCGCAATATATATATATATATATATATATATATATATATATATATATATATATATATATATATATATATATATATATATATATATATATATATATATATATATACGGTTGTTTTATAACCGTGTTACAATTTTTAGAAAACCTGCTTAATTCCGTATATCTTCAAATTAGCATTACACTCGCAGCCTTCCCTTCGTCTTTTCATGCATCTCTTTCCGTTTGAGGACAGTATAGACCTCTTATAATGGCGGCCAGTCTAAATAGTTTTAATGCAAATTAGACTTTCTGGCCTCGTTACAAAGCAAAGATTCTTTGGAATTACAGACACACGGACGAGATCAGAAAGGCTAATTTAAATGAATATAAAAGAATATTTAATTTGCGTGCCATTATGAAAGACGTCTATTATCCTTTTTTTGAGATCACAAAATTGCAACGTTGTATGCATGTGGGTGAAACTTTCCCACGTTATACGCGTTCCTAAGAAGATGGGAATTTCAGCCCTAATTACTGAAATCATCACACCATATACATTCATTCTTTCCCACGCCATCAAAATGCAGGACATCCAAGTTATTTTTAATATTTTATTATTATTTCTTCCTGTTCTCGGAAGCTTCTTAATTAACAAACTGAAACATGCAGTCTCAACGGCAATATTGGCTTAACGCCTCTATTGTTTTATTAGTTTTGTTTTATCAATTTTGTTTTATCTGTAATGCATATTTTTAGTTTTTCTTTTCCTTGGTCTTGCATCTAATTATTAGCCTCCTCCGTTTTCAGTCTCATAATGCATTTTTGGCCGAGCGGGCGCCCATGCTCTTATTTATTTCTTTGGCTCGGCCAAAACATTATAGACTGAAAACATTGCAAAACTGAAAACGTTACAGCTAGGAAGACACAGAGTTGCCTGCGGAGGAGGCTAACAATCTAATTACATATCCCGGTTTATCATTAGTGCTCGAATGGATTTTTATGCCGCTGGATATTAGTTTTGTTATATTTAAAGTTCAACATAGTTTTTTAACATAAAATAATTAGCTCGACTATTTTCGTGCTGTGCTTCATCTCAGCGATATGTGGTTCCGTGAATCTTTTATTTTAGAAGTAAGAAAGTCAGTCGTTATACATGCAGTAATCACTGTAAATGCATGTCGCTAAACTGAACGCGATCTGACTTCGGCTGCTACTTCGTGTACCGGACACAGAATATTACAACATTGAAATATTTAGACTAGAGTTTTTATTTGGGTTATGGTTATGGTTAGGGTTTTTGTTCTTGTAAAGCTTCTGAATCCCGAGAAAATAACATTGATGTGTGGTGGAGGCTATTTCAGATACGGTAGAGCACCTAGTCACCAGGACTTTGGTGATTGTTTATATAACATATATGCTTAGTTCTTTAAAAACGCCGCTTTAAATTTCTGTTTCGATTCAGTAATAACCCTGCTTTTAACAACCCTGCTTTTCTGAATCGAAACAGAAATTTAAAGCGGGGTTTTTAAAGAACGAAGAATATATGTTATATATGATTCGTTTACATATCCTTTTTGTGCTTAGCAAGAATCACTTGTTGTTTACGGATTGAATGTTGCACCTATGTCTACTTTAAAATTAAAATGACGACGTAAAACTCATGCACAGTTAATATATAATCATGAATTGCAAGAACAACACCATTTAAAAGGGCCCCAACACCATTTAGAAGGGCCCCCACTGGAAGGGGCACCGGGGTTTTGCGTGTGAACCTGAGTGGCCAGTCTGCCCCTGGCCCTGACCTGCAGGATAATGAACATGAAGCAACGATACAAAGTAACATTGCAGCTAATCCATTTAATAGCCGTACCCCCTATCGAGGAATTAAGCGTGTGAAACTTCTTTTCGTGAGATTTTAAGGGTGAAAATTGTTCAGTGGTTCGCATCACTTCTATTTTGGAATTCATCATGGTTTTATCCAATCCAGACCTGGACTGGTCCATTGGCACATGCGCTGGTCTATTGGCACATGCGCTGGTCCAATGGCACATGCGTTCCCTTAGGACGCCTCAACTCCCTATATATATTGATTTTTACCAATTTTCTGTACACTTTATTACTCGGGCTACCCTAGGTTTCGCGATTATTTTTTTGTCGCGATATATTGCCCCAACAGGCTTTGCGAAACATCTATGCATATGACCAGTGCATGTACCTTCTTTCTTTTCTATCCAGTGGTTCGAACTGAAGTGTTTTTGCTAGCTGCTTTGCTTGGAAGTGTTTAAAGTCAGTTAAGTGACTGGAAACTGTCTTGTTGCATCAGAGTTCCATGCGCAGGCTAAAGTAAGCCGAGTTAACGTCTAGCGAGCGTCTTGTTTGAATTAAAACAAGATTGTTTGAGTTGTTTAAAGTGTCTATATAATAACCCCAAATATGAATGCCAAAATGCTTTATAATATGGCACCGCCCGGGTGAAGGATAAAAGGGATGACTCAAAAGGACCTTCACATTTTTTAGAACTTCTAATCCTAACCCTAATATCAATCCTAACCCCTTGATCCTAACCTTAAACCTAACCCTAACCTGGGTAACCCTAACCTAACGAAAAATAAAGACCAGACAAAAACAGAAAGGTCCTTTTGAGTCACCCTTTTTGCCATCCCCGACTCCTGGTCCAATCCCCTCAAATTATTTAAGTGTTAACTTCATATCATGGAATTCTTCAGGCTTCAGATTTTTTTTAAATTTGTGGAATTCTATTTAACAACTAGATTCCATTTTGCCGTTGTCTGTTCAGTTATCGATGCACAGATGACGTCAGAACGTGGTAAGAACAAATTAAACATGTATATATTTTAATCTAAGAGGGCGGCGCCTCGCATGGACGTTTAGTCTCGTTCGCGCTTTCCCTTTTGGATCTCTTGTTGTTTTCTTTTTCATGGCAAGAATTGTTATGCAATAAAATTATTAAAATAAATAATAAAATATGAACAAAAAAGTGGCCCACGAGACGGAGTCGAGTGAGTCACTGATGTTCTTACCACGTTCTCCTCTGGGTATCTATAACTGAACACGACAACAAAAAATGGAATATATTTGTTTTATACAATCAAAACAACCCTATCCATCAAAGCTGTTGAGGCATGAAAAAAGAAAAACAGTAACACAGCTGCTGACGTGTTTGACGCTATCCATGTATCTGTCCGATCCTTTAATAGATCATGCAGGGCAAGAACCAATGAAAATGCGTATATAAGTCACGTGATTGTATAAAGTAGTATAGCCCATTCCGGAAAGAGCTTTATAAAATAACCGGAAGTAAATGAGCGAGTACACGATATCTGATTGGTTACTGAGCTCAAAAACCGTGCATTATAACTCAATAAAGCATAAGCTGACGTGATTCCTCGCGTAGATTTTGTCGTTTTTGACGGATTTTCTGTAGTTTAAATCACAAAAGATAGTCAAAGAATACCTGGATACAAGGCGAATCAAGGTACTAACACAACAGAATGTTTTAACTGCAACGTTGAGTGCATTTTCATCGCTAAAATCGCCAACGTGTTTTCATCGTAAGCTTCCTAGCAACGCACATAGCAACGTCATTTATAACAGGTAAATCTACATTTTTCATGGCTTTATTGTTAATAATAATGGTGTTCTTTTATAAAAGAAATAAAAAACTTTGTCTTGTGTGATTATCGAGTTATAATGGCACTCGAGAAGCTAGTAAAACACTCGGCTATCGCCTCGTGTTTTACACGCATCTCTCGTGCCATTATAACTCGATAATCACACGCGACACGTTTTTTATTTCTTAAATAAAATGTATCCAGTTTTTTTTTGGTCCAATTCGTAGATTCTTATATTCTCTAATTACGTCAGTATTGACTACTTTATGACGTGAATCTCAAGTCCTTGCAAACTGGCTGGTAAGAAAGTGTCTATGAAAACCGTTCTTATGCTCAATTAGTAAAGGTAATTATCGCATGGGGCCGAGGAAAATTAAGGTTTAATTTCACACGTGTTTTCAAAGCTTCACAAATTTGTGAAACTTTGAAAACGCAAGTGAAATTAAACCTTAATTTTACGAGAAACCATATTATTACCTGTTAATTATATAGAGGGCAAAATTTATTCATAAATAAGTTAGCTGCGCACGTGAACAACATGAGGAAGCCAGCTAAATGTCAAAGCCAAGCCGCCCAAGCGTGAAAAACAACTATACAATCCACTGAAAGTTTAGTGAGTGAAACATCGACTTAAGAGAACAGGGGAGCTTGGGTTTACAAGTAAAATAACATAATTAATTAACTTAAGTGTTTCCCGCTGGCGTCTCCACCAGTCGGGTACAAGTAATTTTCATTTGCCCTGAATTTACGAAAAATGCCCAGTCCTCATTAGCCAATCATATTTGAGTAATTTTGCCCTCTATATATGATTAGCCAAGTAATTGAAGCATATATTGGCAACAAAACATATTTTTTTTAAAAACCATTGCAAAGTTCTATTTTGAACCCACCGTCCCACCTACCAGTAAGGCCAAATAAAATAAAACGTTTAAAAAAAGCAGAATGCGGGCACTTTCTTACAAGATGGATTAAATCTCGTGATTACAACATCGCGCTGTTAACTTCTACAAGATGACGGCTGGTGAAGACAACATCTACCAAGGCCCTTTGTGCCGTCGGTACAAAATACTAAAAAAAATTAACGCGGCTGAAAGGATGTGCGCGGAGGTGAGAAACTAGAATTTTTTACTTGCCAAGTTATTAGCCTGCGAAGCGGCCCTCCTGTTGTGCGGGTGGACGGCCCTCGCTCCTCCAACCTGTTTTGCTTTGCGCGACGGATGGTTGCAGGGCCGTCCACCCGCACAACAGGAGGGCCGTTAACAAGAGTTTATTAGGCTGACGGACAACAGACCTGCCAAGATAAGACCCTGGGCACAGAATACCCTGGGTCCAAAACTGGTATTACGAATATAATTAGATCAACTTTGCAATTCTCCCAAAAAACATCAACTTCCAATCAGCGGAGGTCTTTCATGTCCTAAGCAAATCGGCCAATCATGGATGGTTTTCTATTATGATTTATGATACTGACGACAGCAGGCTTGAGCTGTATAAAAAAACATCAGCGAAACATGCTTAGAAAGATGAAAAAGATATTTCCAGATGGCTTTTATCACGAAAATATGCCGTTTAACTTTATGTTGCATTGCTACAGATGTAAAGATTCTACAACACAGAATCTTTTTTGTGGTTTTCTCTCACTGTCGAAGTGTTGTTCGGTGATTTTTTGTTGACTACAAGAACAAAATGAATCGGGTTTCTTCGTGAATATCCTGCCCGACGAGAGGTAAAATAAACATTTTACACCTTTCCATGTTCTCTTAGACTATATCTATAAAAGTGTTGTCTTTTTGGGTTTTCTTGAAACTTTCAATAAGGTAAACGTCGCCCTCATAATTTCGGGCTATTTTTGCAAAATCTTGTGAAAATTAACAGGGAAGATTGCTATATTTTATTTATAGTTATTAATAAATGTTTAAAAACGATGATGGGCCAGCATGATTTGCTTTGTGTGTGTACAAGATCGACCTCAAAATTCCCATGTTTGGATACTCTTATTGATCAATCTGAGCGCTTGTTGTGTACATGTTATTTTATAAACTAGAAATACGAATTCGCAATAATCCCCTCGCCCGCCTTTTCTACCACCCCACCCCCAGACCTCGCACGCCGTGGCCGTGTATTTCTGTTTTGCAAAAATTCACAATTTCCAAAAGCCCGTTTCGTCGAAGAAATGTTTGAACGTTATCTCGGCCAATATTTAACCGATTTAAACTCTGAAAACAGATTTGGAATAAGCGAGTCAACATACATAACATACGCGTTTTCTATATTACGAGAACGTGAGTACCCTTCGTAAAAACGGTTTATGTACTTAGAAATTAGTCGATTATAAACTGGTCACTTCATCGTATATTATTTTGAACGTTATCTCGATCAATATTTAACCGTTTTCAATTCTGAAAACAGATTTGGAATTAGCGAGTCAAAATACATCACATATGTGTCTACTATATTACGAAAACGTGAATACCCTTCGTAAAAATGGTTTATGTACTTAGAAAGTTAGTCGGCTTTGTCGGCTATGATTAGCCGGTCACTTCGTCGAATATTATGTTGAATATCTCGATCAAAATATAACCGTTTTCAATTCTGAAAACAGATTTGGAATTAGCGAGTCAAAATACATAACATATGTGTCTACTATATTACGAGAACGTGAATACCCTTCGTAAAAATGGTTTATGTACTTAGAAATTAGTCCGGGCTTGGTCGGCTATGATAATCTCGATCAATATATAACCGTTTTCAATTCTGAAAACAGATTTGGAATTATTAGGAATATATATATATATATATATATATATATATATATATATATATATATATATATATATATATATATATATATATATATATATACCTATAAACTGATCCTAGATCTAGGAACGGCTTGGATCTCGCGTGATAAGGGACTAAACGCCGGTCGATATTAGCACCCTCGCCCTCAGGCCTCGGGCGAGGGGATTAATATATACTTCATCTTTATTTCTCCATAACATGAAGTACATACCCCAAAACTAGTACCAGACCTCGTGGAAGTTATGTGGTAAGCGAGGTGGTAAGCAAATTATGCAATTGGACGTTTTAGAACCTCTTGCACACAGCGTGTAAGGTATTATCCAGGTTAAATGTGGTGGGAAGAGTCATAATCCGTGGAAATGCGTAACTTTAAGGTGATTTTAGTCATGCGGGCGGGACAGCAGGAACAAAAGTAGAATGCGTGACACTTGGCAGGTCTGGGACAAATATTAAGGTCATATAGGAGAAGAGAGGATGACAATCTGTGGATGACAGTCAGTTGTCATAAATGTAAATGGTAAATTAATAAATAAAGCTATAATAAAGTGCACTGATATTTCAGGGTGTTGTAGCACCTCTCGTAAGATAGCCTGCGTTTGGCTGATGGGTTTTGCAATAAAAATTATTTTTGCCTTTCTGATAAACAAACGGTCATACGAGGGTAATCCAAGTGAAAAAACTACTCTGCTGCAAAACATCATCACTAATTTCCACAAATAAAAATCTTGTTATCCGCCATCTTGTTTTAATCCTTACCTATAATTAACATAACGTCACAACCTGAATTTATGTGGTATACTTTTAAAAGTTTGTGGTTCAATTGAGAAAGAAAAACATCCACAAACATCAAGTTTTAGACCTATATACGTGAAATTATGGCTGACTATGCTTGTGACGTCACACGCATATCGAAAAATTATCCAAGATGGTGGATAATTAGTGATGTTGTTTTGCACAAGAGTCGTTTTGTTTACTTGGTAATCCATGTGAAGGCAATTTGCTAATTTGGATCAAGCCATCCAAACACGGGATGCCAAACAGGACACAAAACTATGTGTTATTGTTCTTTTATAAAATAAATACTTATATGGTTGCGTGTTTGGATATTGCTCGAGTTGAGAAAAGCGTAAAAAACACTCGCCAATGGCTCGTATATTTTTTACGCTTTTCTCAACTCTCGCAACATCACATATTTTGTTGTTATATATACTTGTTATTCTTTATAGTTGTTAGTTTTGGGCCGGCTGTGATTGGCTTACCTTGCCATTGTTCTATTTAAACAATAGAAATAATATTACGTTTGCCCGGGTCTCTATAACATTATCGAAACCTGAGTGACGTACAATAAAAACACAAAACTTCCCAACTGCTCGAATGTTTTTATTACTTCACGATGGTTTTGATAAATATAAAAGGTATTTGTATTTAAGTGCAAACATTTTCTTGTGTTATACAAATTGCAATATAATGTTAAATTATTTGAATTTGGTTGCACTATTAAATATGGTTTAAGTTATTGCAACCTGCATACCGTACATGTAGCTGATGAGTTTGGGGACCCAATACCATATTCGTATATGCAACTCACCCACTGGCTGCCAAACTGAAAGCTACATATGCTAAAATTATGAGTACACATTATACAACTTTTTAGTTCAAAAAACAAAGCAAATGCAGGCATGCTGCGTGCTGAGCTTAATATTACACGGATATTACACGGTGGTGCGAAGATATGAATTTTATCTTGGAGTGGTGAAAACAATATTTTACGAATGAGCGTAGCGAATGAGTAAAATATTGTTTTTACCACAAGAAGATAAAATTCATATCTTCAAGCTACCTTGTAATTTTCTTTTATTATATAGATTCAATGCAAAAGGTGGGAAAATGTTTAATCACATGATCGATATTTTCACAAAGTGGCTAGGATATGGAAAACATGTCACTGCATATTTCTTAGTAAAACACTCCCATCTATATACAAAAGTGTTATACTAGACTCTAGTATGCCTGCAAATTATCCTTAACTTTAATACAAATAATTAAAATATTCAATCAAATTCTTCAATAATACAAATAACTTATTCCAACTTTACGATCACCCTCAAAGCTCAATCTTGAATGTTGCATGATCATATTATCCAAAAACAGAACATCCCCTTCTTTCCATTCAAACCCAACAGCACTTTCCCATTTGGCCCTTCTCACTTCATCAATACGATCATGTCCAATTTCCTCTCCATCTCCATAAGTAGTGTGGGTAGGGTACTCCTTGTTTGGCAACTGTATGCTGTCGAAGAAAGGCATAGCCTGAAAGTATGAACAATGAATGGCTGCCATTTGATTGAACCAAATTCGATCACCAGTTTTTGGGTGCACAGTGGTGGGAGGCATATTTTTCCACTTGTACAAGGTGGGAGGCATATTTTTCCACTCAAAACTGTAGCCTTGATCAGTCACATATTCCTCCACTTTTTTCTGATCATCCATACCAAACTGTTGTTGCCAACTTTTGTAAACATTACTGCTATGCTCGCTCATTTCGTGCGGAAGATATTGCCAATAACGAAGTAGTTTTCTCTCGCACTTGTCAACAAAACTTGGGTCAAGCTTATTGAAAACTTCCCGGGCGTCAGCAATGGCAGTCTCTCCTCCGTAATGTGCCTTCTTAAAATTGCACATTGTAAATATTGTTGGATAAAAGGAACTGTACGCCTGTTCGTTGTGTGGTTCAATAGTATATTCTTTCGGCTCGATTGACCCAGCGGCTACGTTTTCTGCAAGTTCTGGCAACAAACCAGTTGATTTCTTGTAGGAACCAGTCTGGTACTCCAAATTATTCACCAATTCTGAAAAATCTTTTTCGTTTCTAATTGGTAGGCCGCGGAACAGAATAGCGACTGCAGGGCCACCCCTCTGGAAGGATCTTAGAGCATCTTCAAAGACATCTTTGGATCTTTTCGCCCACTTTGCAATAGTCGCTCCTTCTCCATTTTGAGCTTTTAAAAGCAGCGGATAGTCCTCTCTTGGGCCTGAAAGAAATTTTGGAAAACCCGGAGAGTTGGAGCTCGCGAGATACTTCCGCCCTGCAAGATGTACTGGAACAGCGAGTTCTATCTCCTTTTGTGACCCCCGAATAAAATGTTCTCCAAAATGAAGAAAGCGACCTCGAAGGGCAGTCGGTAAGACTGGTGCATACTTATAAAACATAATTTACAGCAAATTTGTTTGCCTCAAATCTTTTCGAGCAGCTGCCTCCGTGGGAATTGGAATTTTTACGAAACTTGACGACAATAAAGGTCTGAAAATATCCCAAGATTCCCTATTTTTTACCAAAAAATCCCAAGGTTCTCCAGAGGTTCACAGCTTCACTTCCTGACTAGTTCCCAGGTCTCTATCGCCGTTTGAGTGGCAACACTGTGGCTGCCTCTTCCACAGTCCCCAGGCTCTTGGTCGATCGAGCCGCGAGCAAGTTCATGTCGTGACGTCACACGAAAATTTCCGAACGACTGCCTAAATAGTGTGGACGAAGGGCCTTCGCTCGAAACGTTAGACGACTTAGAGGTAGACATCTTACACGGAAGAGGTTAGATGGGATGACTCTGTGGGACCTTTTCCGAAGATGGCGCCCAGTACGTCCTGTCGGCTTAGTGTCGGCTTCGAAAGGTCGTCCGAAGCCGACTGGGCGCCATCTTCGGAAAAGGTCCCACAGAGTGTCAGAGTCATCCGGGATGATCCTAGCCTGATTATATTTCATGAACTCCGGTCGAAATATATGAGAACCATACCACTTGTTTTCTCATATATTTCTCCCTTCGTTCACTCATATAACCCCAATTATACTAACAGGCTTGACAAGCCCTTGTATAATTGGAATTATCAGACGGTACGGTGTCGCTCGCTCACTCCACCTGGAGCACCGTACCGTCTGATGCGAGCAACACCGTACCGTCTGATAATCAGGCTAGGATGATCCCATCTAACCTTTTCAGTTTTCCCTCCTACACACTATTAATTCAGCCGCCCAAAAAATAAGCACCCCGAAAAATAATCCTCCCACATCTTAGGTTCTCTGCAGTCTAATCCTTTGTGAAATTTGTTTTTGTTTATATGGTCCTCCTTGGTGAGATCTAGCTAGCTATTGACTGCCCGAGAGTTCGCCTAGGATGGCTGGAAAATCTCCATGTAAACGTACTCAAGAGGGCTGGCCCTGTTAGGAGTGCTGGAAAAAAATAGGATTCGTTGAAACAAATAAAAAAATTGGATATTTCTGCTCATCTCATTAATTATCCAAAGTATTAAAAGGTAATTGTACTCAGAGCCAGATTAACCCAGGATTTAACCTTCATGTATGCCTAAAGGTGGTTACTTCATGTAAGCGTGTCCCCAACACAACTATACTTATAACCAAAAACTGTGTCGCGAGACAAAAATCGGCATACATGAAGTAGCCCACAGAAGGGGCATATGCCGGGGGCCCCCGCCTTCTCGTTGCGCAATTTTAATTTTACGCGTTTTTTTCTAGAAAGCACGGGACCCAAGTAAGTGCAGGCCGCCCCGATGAGCGCAGGGACCCGGTAAACACGAGGCCTCGGTGAACGCGGGGCTCGGTAAGCGTGGGGCCCAGGGGCGTACCGTGCGGGGGTGTGGGCGGGTGTGACACTCCCCCACTTTTCACTGAATTGGTCGGTAAAACGCGGAGTCGGTCGGTAAAGCCTGGCATCGTCGGTAAAACCGATTGGTCAGATCGGAAGTTGGGAAAACTTTGTAATAGTTTAATCTGTCGGTAAACTGTTCGTCAATATTAGATCGTTGGTAAAATTGACTTCATCGACTGTTTAAACTTTGTCGGTTGTATAAAATTCATAAATTAGCAGTCGGTAGATTGGAAAATGTTAAGCGGAGAAGCAGTCATGTAGACGTGGCAATTAGTAGTGCTAGAAAGAAACTTCTGGCGCAAAACAGAACGGCTACAAAACAGAAAAGTGATAAACGGTACTTTTCGTGGTGGACCATGTTGCCATTTACATCATCATCACCATTGGTGATGATGATGTAAATGGAAACTTCAGGCAACTGGTCAACCTCCTTTCACGTTGGATTTCCATTTCATGTTGGATTTCCATTTCTCAAAAACTGGATTGCCATTTCTCAAAAACTGGATTGCCACTGCCCGTTCTCGCCCATACCGTGTTACGTACCTGAGTCCTAATTCACAGAATGAGTTTATTGGTATCTTAAGTCATGAAACTCGCAGCATATTAACAGAACAAATACGTTCATCTGGTGTTTATGCAGTAATGGATGATACAACGCCTGATGTTAGTCACATGGATCAAATTTCCCTAATAATTCCATACGTCGATGAGCAGTTTCAAATCAGTTCAAGTATGGCAGTGATGTCGAGTACGAATTTTCGAAGAAGCAGCGTCGGCGACAACCACCCAATCGCATTGACGAAAACGCAGACAATGCTAACGTACCGTTATTCAGTCAGCACTACAGACAGGAGATGTTTAAAGTAATTGACCGTCTAATTTCAGATATCAATGATATTAACAAATACATGTCAAGTATTGTCCTTCCCGTGACCGTGTTGCAACAAGTCGACAAGTTGTGCGCAACATTTGACTAACTGTTATAGGATCGCAACTTGCAACTACAGTACTGTAAGAGTATGTTAGATTGTGACAATAATTATATTCAGTGATATATAATCAATCATATTAATTTAAGATGTTTAAGAGTAGAACTTCGTGAAAGAAACATTGTGAAACATAAAGCCATAACGGTGCAGAATTTCAAAAAAGAAGCAGCTTATTGTATGCGATTAATTAGTAGTTAATATAGTAGTTACGTAAATATTAAGTACTTTTTAAATTACGCTTGAAATATGAAAATTGCTATTTGCTATGATGCTTTACAAATTTATTTTAGAAATGTAATATTGTTACCATTGCATGGGTTAATGTTAAATATTCCTGAGCTTACAAACCTCCCTTTTCCTGATTTCCGATCCAACCTAGTATCCAGGTACTTTTCTCCGGAGGAGCGTCGACGTACAAGGCAATCGGGAAGAAAATCTGCGCCCACGTGTTCGTCGGTAAAACTAAGACGATACACCCCCCATCCAAAATGGTCACGCTACGCCACTGGTGGGGCCCCGGTAAGCGCGGACTTTTTTTTAATTGGCAGCGAGGAAAATTGCGCTCATGGTGAAACCGCTGAGCTGGAAAGTTTTATAATATGGCATCGACGACAATCGTCAATCGATTATGGCTTTCCTTTACAATTTTAATAGCAATTTTTGCGTGGCTGCGGGAAATACACACAATTTTTCAACCTTTGGGAAATAGGACTGTTTTGTTTTCTGCACATCGTTTTGAAAAGTGATGTGCAACTTTTACTATTTGGGCAAAAACGATGTGCAAATTGCATACTGGACCCCCATAGGCTAAATGCTCCCTGTCCGGCATCACTATATAAACATATGAACGCAATAGCGGAGCGCAGATGACGTAGGTTGTTGATGTTTGTCCGCATCAAGTCCTTTAAACAATAGGAAATGAGTCATTTGGGAAATCTTCAGACTCAATTTTAGTTAGTTTGTCCGCATTTTGGGTTTAAAAATTTAAAAAATAGAATCAGTACGCTACGTAATTGCGACAAAGTAACCCTAAAGGCTAAAAATCCCTAAATCCTAACCCTAAATATCCCTATTACCAACCCTAAATATCCCTACAAACCACTTCCTAAATAGTAACTAATAGTTTTAAGACGTCAGAAGTGCTAAGAGGTTGTTGTGGGTAAATTTAACCAATGGAGATACAGATGTCCTCTATATACACAAACCTAAACAGTACAAAGATAGAATAAGAGACCACAGAGGAAGCTACGTTCTATTAAATCAATTTGTTGTTCAAAATTTTGTAAAACATTCTTAAAACTCTTCCCACTAATACAACTTATACAGTGTAGCTGCAGCGAATCAGACCAGTAAACGAGCCCAATCAATCATATAATAATTTTCTATACAGACCGCACACTCGGTTAACGTTAGCTCAGAAGAAGAAAAAAACTGGATTTACCTGAATTGGAAAATATAGTGATTGTTATAAATACGCGTGTAGATTTATTGAAGTGACTTTTACAAACTATATTATATTTACAACAGATAGGTTTACGTCTTTTTATACATTTTTTCTGAATAATTTTTTGTGAATCATAGTAATAAGTTGTCTCGCAGTTAAAGGGACACTCCGGCCCAAATACAAATGTAGTTCATATGAAAGATCTTACTGACTTTAGATTATTTCCAAAGTTTCAGCATTCCTATCAATTTAGTTAAGAAGATGTGGCTAGTTGAAGTTGGAGAGTTTGTCCAATTTCGACGCCATTTTGTTTCTCAAATATGACGTCACTGAGTGACGTGATCTCGTATTATGCCTAAGAAGCTCCTCTACTTTCCTGCATGATGAACTAAATAGTTTATTTCGACTAATTTTCGTCCAAAGACCATTCACAATAACTATCACTATGTGATCGCCATCAAAACAACTCCACTGACGATAAAGAATCACTGAATGACGTCATATTTTCAAAACCAATATGGCGTCAAAATCCACAAATTTTCAACTTCAACTAGCAATATCTTCTCAACTAAATTGATAGGAATGCTGAAACTTTGGAAATAAACTAAAGTCAGTAAGATCTTTCATATGAACTGCATTTGTATTTGGGCCGGAGTGTCCCTTTAATAGAATTAATAAATTGTCATCAAATAAATAAATTGTCAAGTTCATGTGATTGATTTGTTTCCCATGCTCACTAAATTTTGGAATCGATCAGATGGATAAACTTCCGTACGGCGTGACTCTCACCGTTACGGATAATATCGGATGCCTCTTTGAATTCTGAACACTGGTGTTTGTAGAATTAGGATCCATCGACTCGTCTACTACATCGTCGTGATTAGTCGGATCCCACTGGGTATATCGTGTCTCCTGATGGTTTCTCTTCTCTTTTAGTGAATTATCTGTCACTCTCCTTTCTTCTCTTTCACTTTTCTGTCCCCGCGGAATGCGAATTCTCTCGTTTAATCTTGAAGTGAGATTTGTCTCGTCTAAATATTTTCCCGTTGTGAAATCGGGCAGTCACTGCATTTCCACTTATTTTGATGACTCTCCCTGGAATCGGGTTCAATTGATCTGTCCGTTTGTTCTTAATGAGATCCTATCTACAATAACTAATGTGGACTTTCTCACGTTTCTACGCTTGTCTTGGTTTCTTTTCGACTTTAGCTTGTACATGGTGTCGTTTCTTCTTACTTCAGCATCGTTTTCATGTTTGAGGATTTTCAAAATCTCTGGCAAGATTCCAAACATCAGCTCGTACGGACTTTTCCCTGTAGCGCAATGTGGTGTGGCTTGATAGGCATTTAATATTCCCTCGATGACCGTGCGGTACTTCCTCCTCACTTGTTTTGCAATCCTCTCCATCATTTTCAGATTTTGCATGAATTTCTCCGCTTCGCCATTTCTTCTTGGATGCCTATAGGTTTCACTGGTTTATGGATAAATCCACTCTCTTTGGCATTCCTCGATCTGACTTAAGGTAGCAAGAGACCATAAAATATTTTCTAGGAAAAGTTGTATTTTTAACAAAAATCAGTGACAAAGTATATACCTTTCACTGACGGATACCGATGTTTAGAGAAATGGTAATGAAAAAAAAACAAGCAAAAATGATTTTGTAGCATCTTGTAGTATTGTTTTCTCAGTATGCATTTTGTAGCAACCTCGCCATCTTCAAATAAGAGAGAAATATCTCTCTTATTTCTCCACATATTTTAATGAAATCTTCACCACAAACTCTTTGCATGAATATCTAGGGAATGATGATAGGAATTTCGAATCTGATTAAAACCTATGAATTAGCTGACATTATTAATATTGCGAAAATTGAAAAACATGAAAAAAGCATGTCAGAAAATAGCTGAGCACTTAATCTTGGAAGTGTTACCATCAGAATATGCCCAGCTTCCAGGACCCTATATCTGAAAATGCCTGAGTAATCTTGCTTGAAGTATATCTGAGTTTTGACATATCGGCGGCCATTTTGTCAGCTAATTAGCATAATTTATGCAAACTGTTTTTGTGGAAATTTTTTTTTTAATATGTTCTTTCAAATGGTTGCCACAGTTAATTGTTATATTGTAGGGTATTAAAAATTGATTATGTGGGATCTTGCTACCTTAAGCTCGTTTACTGTGTGTCGAAACGTCGAAAACCACGATTTGAGGTTGGTTTAACACAGGAAAATGCTGTCGATGTGCAATAGCTTACAACGGGATAGCGGCTGTACAGGTCATACCCCACAATTGCGTAAGTTCCATATCTTTATAAAGGACCTTTGAAATCCACAGAGATCGTGTGCCAGGGACTTGGCGGCAATGGCGTTGATTGAAGAAGCTTCAATGTGCGGGTTTCACCTGAGTGTCCAAGTACCTGTGTGCTTTCTCGACAAATCTCCGACTTAAGTCGGTCATGATAAAGGATGGCTTCTCCAATAACAGATAGGTCGGACACTACTCCAAGGAATCTTGAAATTCTTGGATCTTTCCCATATTTCTTGCAAAGGTTGTTTTGAATCACTTCTTTCAGGAATTGGTAGTCCTAGTCTTCTTTTGACATTCTGGAAAGATATTTATCTTTGTTCTCAGAAACAAAAGTTTTCAATCCTTCCTCCAATTCGTTTACGGATTTCACCATGGAAATATCACTTTCTTTCTTTCTAATGTGTCTTGATCCATAGTCGGCGATGTTTTCGACTCCCTTCTGGTACTTTACTACATAATCTAGACCTTGTATGGCAAGTATACCTGTCGCTCGATACGCAATGATGCTCTTGACGTTGGGTTGTCGAAAAGATGCACAAGCGGCTTGCAATCTGTGATGATCTCAAATCTTGGTGCTCCAATTAAGTATTTGTAGAAAGCATGTACACACGCAAACTTGATCGCAGTATATAGCTTCTAACTCGGTCTGTCTGTATCTTGTGTCGACATCATTAAGGGCTCGGTTCGCAACACGACACATCTTCCATTGTTCCTCACCATCTTGCTAGCATAATATGGAACAGAGTCCTCCAGGTACATTGCTTGACTTTTCTCTTTTCTTTCCAGCATCTACGTAGGAACGAAGTAAGCAAGGGTTGTCTGTTCCGTCAAGCTGCTCTTAAGACTACATGTCGAAAGCTATCTGTTCGTGATCACCCCAGCGGCTCTGCGGAACGGTGATGTTGACTTCGTTAACTGCCGTAATGGTGCAGCAATGTGAGCAAAGTCTGGGATGAATCGTGACATACATCCCTCCATCTGCAAAAAACTTCTTACTCCTTTTGAGCTGGGCTCCCCACATTCTTCCATTGCTTTGACTTTCATCTTCGATGGTTTTATACCTTCCGTCCTTCCCCCGTAAATCTGACACCATAGAACTCGATCTCTTCCTTTCCATACTCGCACTTCTCCAATCTCATCGTTAAACCATGGTCTTGTAGACATGTTAGGACCAGGTCTAGTGTTCTGTTGTTCTCGTTCCAATCTTTTCCACCAATCATGCAATCATCTCGGTTATTCTTCCCGCTAGAATCTCGTTCATTCTTCTGTCAAACTCATCCTGGCTGGTTAACCATCCTTGCGCAAGCGTCTCGTGTTTCAAATTTCCCCAGGGCGTGGTTACCACTAGGTACTTATTTGACTCCTCGTCAACTTTCATCTGATGATAGCCATTATTCATGTCGAGGTGCGAGAACACTTTGAAATTTTGCTGATAACTCGTCTATTCGTAGGCCATGCAGGTACGATTCAGGTCCTCGACGCTCCCTTATTTGCCATTCGGAAATCTGCGGTAATATGAACATCGTCGTCCCCTTTCGGTGTAATCACAATTCGGTGTAATCACAAGCAGTGGGTTGGCGTATGTAATGGGCTCCCCCGGTCTGGGTACATGGTCTCGGTGGTTGAATTACTGGCTTTACATTTCCATTCATTAGTTCGCCATGTAGGTTAGTATGGGCTCTCCTGATTCCGGATTCTTCAATGTCCCTGCTTTGGAACATCTCTTGTGGTTTTGTAAGATCTTTCTGAGGTCTTTTATCGGCGTTTAATCTTCAATATAAACTCTGCACACTTTTTCTGTAACGTCATCTGCTTTCGAGTCGACTTTTTTCACGAATTCTCCCTCAGCGCTGTATTTAACCATACCGAGATTTACAGTAGGAGTGTTCTTTCCTATAATAATGGATATTTGTGAACGCCATCTTGTAAAATGTATAAGATCAGTAGATGTTTCAGCGTTTCTGTTTGTCAGTTTTGCTTCTTGAACTCGAGCAATCACTTCCAGCTTCTTACCATTCAGGGCGTAGATCTTCTGTTTCGGTTTCTTTATTTGGCTCTTTAATTTGGGTTTTCTTGATAGATTTTATTAAAATCACTTTCTGAGATTAAGTCGACGTCAGCGTCAGTATATCAGAATCAACCATGATCTTGGTTCAGCATATAAGAACGGGTTGCTAGTATTTTGGCCTTTTACTGCTCGTATACCCAACTTCTCACTCACGTACTTGCAAATCTCGGGGTCAGTATCAGGATAATCTTTTGAAGAATTCGTCGAAATTTGACCATAACATATTATTTTCAAACTTTCTTGAATAACACTGTGCACTGAAATGACCAAGTTTCCGGCACTTATAACACTCTTGGCACTACTAGCTTAATTAACCCTACATATATAAGAACATTGATTCTTGTCGTCTTACTAATTTCTGCACGTATCATAATATTTTTAAGGGTTATGGATGATGTTATCCTGAACTATGTTGTTGGTGTACTGGAGACTGTTAATGATGATGATGAAAGTTTTGATATCGAAGAATTTATTGAAATTATGGCAGCGTATTTCCCTGGTTTTGAAACAATAGAAAGGTGATTTTAACAAAATAAAATATTAAAATATAATAACAAAGATTTACTACTACAGTTACAGTGCATAATCATGCTCGTGCAGATAAAATTGTATTTCTGTAAAATTGTATTGTGTTAAAGGGCTACTGCCACGAAAAATCGGTGTACAAAAAGTACACTGTTAGTTGTCAATACTCTGAGCTCCAGACAGAACTAGGTGTATGACGTCAGTATCATTAGAAATGCGAGGTTCATTGTCCTAGTTGTTGTATAATGGTAGTCTTGAGAAAGACTAGTCAAATTGACTCTGAATTAAGATGACCACCGCGCTGAGGCCATCGAAACGTCAGTCACCAACAAGACTACAACAACCTTGACGATCAAAACTATTATAAAAAATCTCGAATTTTCAATCCCTTAGGTACAAAAGAATCCAATTTATGCGCCCAAAAGCCTTCACTTCTCGTCGGGTCATTAACATCAGCTCTATATCTATTATGTATTGTTTAATAAACGAGCAGCAGTGTTTTATCAGATTTAAAACACGAGGGCGTAGCCCGAGTGTTTTAGATCTGATAAAACACGTGCTGCGAGTTTATTAAACGGCTTCAAACACGACCCATTTGATCAGTTCATTGGCGTAGTAATTTTGAAAATCGATGTTGTTTAAGCCGAGAAAATCAAAGATAAAGTTTATGTAAATCAGGACGAATCTTTATCACATTTAAAACAACGATACGGTCGTGATTTTCTTTTGTCTTTTCCTCATGAATTATTAATGAGTGTTTGAAGTGTTAATATATTACTGCTATAGTGAATGTGGGAGATTGTAACCTTCGCTCTCTATCTGAGTCTCGGTGGCTCAATGGTTAGAGCGTCTCACCGGCAATCAGAAGATTACAGGTTCGATTCCTGTCCGGGACTCAGAATCATTTTTCTGAGGATATGAGCTTGGCGATCGTCCATGTATCGTCTATCTATTATTTTAACAACAATGTCTTTTAATTATCTATATGTTCTGGTTCAAAAACATGTGCATACAAATGTTCTCCCGCTATTCCCCTAACACCTTTACCAAACCATTAATACTACTCTTATAAATCTCTTACGAAATGATATTATCGTACTCCTTTGTCAAGGTAATAGATCTAAGAAGAAAATTAAAGGGAGAGGTTGCACGAACAAAGGGAATGAGGAAATGCGGAAAATCGCGTTGCCAAATCTGTCAATTTGTTGACGGGGCCATGACATTTAGTGGGGATGGGGATTATTTCATTAATTTCCCTCGAAGATCTACAGTATGTGGGGAGTACGATAATATAAGAGATTTAGTAAAGGTGTTTACAATATTTTTAGAATAGGTTTGGTAAAGGTGTTAGGGGAATAACGGGAGAACATTTGTACGCATATTTTTTTGAACCAGGACATAGAGAATTAAAGACATTGTTGTTAAAATAATAGATAGAGCTGATGTTAATGACCCGACGAGAAGTGAAGGCTTTTGGGCGTATAAATTGGATTGTTTTTTACCTAAAGGATTGAACATTCGAGATTTTTTATAATAATTTTCCATATGTAATTACTTTTTTATGTTTATATAAGACGGCTTTGGCAATGTGTAAGCACGTCTTGACAAAGGGTTATAGTGATTGAGGATTGTGGGTATCGGGTATACGAATAATACGGAGCCATTGTGTTTGCACTGACCAACATCTCGAAGAAACAACTCTCAATCTAGTCCTGACCAGCACTTTTTACTCGTCCGTCTGCCATTTCTAAATTCCGCAGTAGACACATGTACTCGCCGAGTACCTATTTTTTTTATGTCGGTAGGGAGCAGATTTTCAAATGTCCGAAAATATACCTCGAAACAAGCTAAAACCTCGTAAGGTAAGGTACAAATACTGTAGAAAAATTGGACTATTATATTACAATAATAATACAATAAACACTATTTCCAGCATCCTTATTTAGTATAATATGCGTCACTGCATATAAAGCAAATACAAATGTGTTGTTTGCGTTTCTTAAAGTTCAATACTGGCACTGTCGGAGCAGAAGATGCAGAATTTGAAGTTAAAGGGGCTGCAGCTGTCTCTTGTTTCTGTTCCTGACTCGTGTTTACACTGGGAGAACGTGATAAAATATCTGTTGCCTGCCTTAACATGAAGGTTAATAGCTATGGGAAAAGTATTATTGTCTTTATTTACCATAATCTTAACTCCAAAAATAATATTCACACAAGTGTCGCGCAAATGGCGGGAAACCTTTGCGCATGTATGGTCTGGTCAACACAGCTGACCGTATCTGGCTCTCTATTGCTAGCCTGCACACTCCCGATTTTCCTTTTTTCCTGCACGCAGAATCGCTGCCTGCGGAGGAGGCAGGTATCAAATAAGCATTCGAAAATTCGAAGGTTCCTAAAATTCTGCTGACGTTTCATATTAATAGTATCCCGAAGTCAAAACATAGCCCTCACCCTAAACCTCACACCTAATACTAACCTAAATTCTTACGATAATGCTTTGTTTTATAAATAACAGCTGATTTTTATTTAGAATTTTACTATCGGTAGTCTACAGTATGTCACGTCATTTCGGGAATTATATGAAACTTCACCCGAAAATTCGAAACCAGGAGAATTATGCATCAATGTATATAATTGGTATACAGATGTCTACATTTGGTTCCTGAATACCAATTGACAATTGTTCAATATTTTGTGTTAAATAGATCAATCCATGGACGTAACACAAGACAATCTAACAACATTTACCTTCCTAAACCTAAGCTTGAAATGTTTAAGAAATCTTTTAAATACAGACAGACAGACATATACCTTCCCAAGCAATGGAATAGGCTTTGCAGAGCTAAGCTCTACAAAGATCACAGCGCATATAAAAACAAGTTATAAATTCACTTTGCTTTGTCGAGAGCCATTTCATGCCATTGTCGACTTCTATGTTTGCTTTCTTCAGAGTTTTGTAAAGAGAGCGACCATACGTATATTGAGGTGCCCCTCTGGGTCTCTTTGATCGTACCCACGAAGATAACATCTTCCTTGGCAGCCGTGACCAAGGCATTCGGACAACATGGCCAGCCCAACGCAGTTGTTGTTTGCAGATGTATGTGTCGATTGATTTCAATGAAAGTCTCTTCAACAAAATACCATTGGAGATTCTGTGCTCACGAGTATGTCTTCTATTTAATCGACACATAGCTCTCAGACACCTATGGTGAAAATTTCTAAGATTTCGAAGGAGATGTTCGGTCAAACTCCAACATTCAGCTCCATACAATAGTATTGGTAGAACGAATGTATTGTACACTGAACCTTTCAGTTTCAATGATACTTGGGATGACGAAAGTAAACATTTCCGAAGGGATCCAAACGCATTACCAGCTTTTACAATTCTTAAATCAACATCCTTCACATCTGTACACTCACGAGTAACAACACTACCGAGGTATGTAAATTTGTCCACTATTGGAATACAACGATTTTCTCCAACAATTACATCAGAAAGATCTGTATTATCGTAGTTGTCCGGATTTTCATACATGGACGGTGGTTTTGAGCAGAACAATATTTCTGATTTTGAGTCTTCTTTTGGTTCGATCTTTCCTGAGTATACTTCCATGCCAAAACGTGCAAAGTGCGACATGATGCTACACACTCCTTTTGTTAGATCTTCTCGAGAATCAAACAAGACCGCTACATGTATCGTCAGCATATTCCGAAACGAGGAGGGGAAATTCTTCACCACGTGCTCGATGACTGCGTCCAGTTAGTATGACATCCATCTTTGTTCTAAAAAGACAGACAGGAATATCACATTGCAGTTTCCAGGTGATCATAACGGCTGCCATAAGGAATGTGAATAAGATTGGTCCAAGTATGTCACCTTGTTTGACACCGATAATACACTCAAATGTTTGTGTGACTTCATCGACCGTGAACTTGACTTTAAAGTCAGAATGCAACGCTTTCAGCAAGCTAATAAGTTTTGATGGTACACCAAATTTAGCAAGAATGTTCCATAGCAATTCCCTTGGTACGCGGTCAAAGGCTTTAACTAAGTCTAAGAAAAAGATCCATGACTCTACACCATGTTCACGCCTCTTCTTAAGAGATATCTTGATGGTGAAGACAGCATCTGTGCATCCTCTGCCAGGTCGAAAACCACATTGAGGCTCGTGATCTAAGCTTTCCTGGATTGGTATAGTAGTCGCATATGAAGTAGAATGGCTATGATTTTGTATGCCACTTCTAGCAGCATTATGCCTCGATAGTTCTTTGGCCAGCTTAAATCACCTTTCTTTGGAAGAACATTCAGTCGACCAATGTTCCATTCTTCAGGTACAACTTCAGTTTCCCAAAGCTGTACCACAACACCTTTCAACATTACAAATGTTTCATCGCACTCAAGTAGACTTTTCCACGCCTGGGGGCAAATCCCGGATTCTCCAGGAGCCTTGTTCTTTAACTTCAGAGTGGCAAGGATCTGATTTCTTCATTAGTTGGTGTATGATCACATCCGTCCACTAACGGGTTCTGTGGTAACATGTCAAGCACAGTATGATCGTATGTTGCTGATCTTCCATACAGCATTTTGAAGTGGTTACAGAAGACAGTTGCGTTTTTTCCGGTGTTTTACATGTAGTTCCGTCGGGGTGTTTCATTTGCCTGCAATTAGTTGGTTTTGTTTTCGACAATCCAGCTTTCAAACATTTCAATGAATCCCATATGCTTGTTTTGTGCCAAATTGTAAGTTCAATACATCACATTGATTTTGGATCCATTTGTTCTTTGCATCTTTCACAGCCGATTTAAGTTTCTGCCGAGCAAGTTTAAGTCGTTGGACACAAGAGCGAGTTCTTCGATTGAAAACTGCTCTCATGGCTTGATTTCTTGCTTCAATGAGAGATAGCAATTTGCTCGCGTTTGATCGAAACCATCCAGGTTGAGCTTAAAAATATTGAGCTTAAAAATATTGAGCTTAAAAAAATTAAAAATAAAAAATAAAAATATTGAAAATATATATATAAATAAATATAATAATATATAATATATTATATAATATATATATATATATATATATAAATATATTAAAAATATATTATATAAAAAATATTGAGCTTAAAAATATTGAGCTTAAAAATATTGAGCTTTTAAATATTCAGCTGCTTATCATAGTTTTAATTCTCTGCCTAATAAGATTAAACAATCCTCGTTGCTGAACAGATTTCAACGTAATCATTCTACCTTATATTTAATTCAATCCTGTAATTTAGGGTTATTCGTTATTTTTATATGTATTTAATTAATAATGTATAGGGCACCCTACTAAAATAAATATATCTACTATCTACTGCATCCGACAATTCACCGTAGCAGAATACTCATTGCGTACGAAAACTGAATTGATGTAAATTCTGATATAAAATATCATCATGACGGGAATCACCCTTCATTGACATTGAGCTTCTTTTATGGCGACAATTTGTCAATGGCGGTCATGTAAAACAGTCAAATTTGAGTAAATAATTAAGCTCAACATTTGTCAGCCTAAAATGTATTATCTCACTTCAATATTAAAGGTCAACTATACCTTTTGAGGTTCTATTTTCCTCCGAAAGAGATATCATCTAACTTTGTAAAAGTGAAAATAAAAATGAATTTCATGATATAGGGCAGGATTTATTGAGGAGTATTTCTTCGAATCTCTTGTTGCACGACCGTGTTATGAGAAGAATGGCACTATTACCGGTATGACGTCATAGTGTCATACTGGTAATAGGTTTATTGAACAAAATCATATTCCAGCGCTTGATATTTGGTTTGTCACTTATCACTCACCCAAGAGTAAACAGTATTCCAAATTTCACTAAAATAAAACCAAAATATACAGTATTTTCTCGCCGTATGACATCATTATGACATCACTTACCGGTAGTACCAGGCTTTCTTCCGACGCGGTCGTTGTTCAACTAAGTTTAGCAAAAGGGCTGAAAACTCGATCTTTAACAGATCATAAAAGTAGAATTCTAACGAAAAATAGAATAACCTCAAAAGGTATAGTTGACCTTTAAGTGAACGTACTTATTTGATGGCTGTACATCGATTTTATGAAAATAAATAGGAACCGAATATTCATTGCAGTAACACTTTAAATCACCTGTCATACCAAGTATGAAAACAAGATTAATGGAGAATATTTTAGCTCGTTAATGTCAGTTTTTATATGCTTTCTCTTTCGAGTACACGTCATCTGACTTCCCTAACCGCAAAGGTCGCGTTAAAGTCAAGTGATTAAAAGTTTTTTTATGCGATTATGTGCGTGCAGCGCAGCCACGAGTCTGCAGGATATGACAAGTTCACACCCAAGAAATCTGTCGCCAAATATTATTGTACATTTGGCACATACCAAACTGGAAATAAACGATGTTTCATTGTATGGGGCCCCTCTGAACTAGCTTGTGTCAGACCTGACTCAACTCGGTTCGTACCGAGTCGAGTCATGATTGTGACACCTCTGAACAAGTACTCATGAGAATAGAGTGGATTCAATACGAATTTTGAAGCATGTCAAACAAGTTTATGATAAAATGGAATCATAAGACTGTGTCTAAAGACTGCAATTGTGATGTTCATCCTTAACATGCAAGTGTCGACTTGTGTAAAGTTTGCACACTTACATGCTTGATTTTTATTCTTACACACCCGCGAGATCTCGTCGAAAATCACAATACTCTCATGCAGACTAGCCGTGTAGTGATGTATTTATTTATTTAAACTGACTTTCATGACGATATAAAACCCTTCACCTCAGTTTCAGTGATGATATAGTGGCCATCAACTAAATATAAATTAATTACAAACATACTAATGCAGTATGGAAACATATTGTCACCATGTTGGATTAATTTAACAAAGGTTTTTGCTGAATTATTTGTCATTTCATCTAACATGTCTGTTCCTTGAATCTCTGGGAATTGGTTACACGCGGCTAATTGTCTATATAATAAATATAACCTAATAAGTACTATTTCATAAACATTAGTGTGGCCACTGAGAAAAACCGTATTTAATGCGTTAAGGTTTACCAGATTTATCACTCTTTAGGTGAACGGAAAGCCGGGGCGGCTACTTTCGAAATTAGTGCGGCTACTTTCGGAGGGGCGGTTGCGTTCGGAGGGCGCTTACTTCGGGTTGTTATTTTTAGCATCGGCCAAGTTTTAACTACTATTGTACATTGTGCAAAGCACAACGTTTCAAAGTTTTGTTTTATTTTGATTAAATTACATAAGAGTTGTTACTTATCATCTAGTGCTAATAATTTACCGTACTCGATACCGAATATTCAGATACCGAAATGGCAGAGGACGTCTGAACGATGACAAAGACAAACTTATAACTACTGTCTGAAATTCCTGAATCTTTGATATTGGCTGTTTTATACATGTTTTAATTCATGCCATTCAAAATAAATTGTAAAACAGATGTTACAACTTATTTATACAATAGTTATAGACATCGAAAGGGGCTACTTTCAGAGGGGCGTCTACTTTCGGGTTTTCGTAGTAATTGTTTAAAAAAGCGGCTACTTTCGGCGGGGGTCGGTTACTTTCGAGATTCTACGGTATGTCAAGAAGTAATATATGAACAACGAGAGCGAGTGTTTCACCGGGATATCCAAACACGAGAAAATAATGGTGAAAACACGAGCGCGCAGCGCGAGTGTTTTTGTCCATTGTTTTCGAGTGTTTGGATATCCCGGTGGGACACGAGCTCGAGTTGTTTATATAGCTTCTGAAATGAATGGAGAGGTAAGAGAATGTTTTCGTTTGCTGATTTGAATAGAATTTCTAACGAAGGGTATCGTAATTAGGAATTCTATTGAGATATTACACAATGCATAACTGAAGTGGGTTTTCCACGATGAATAGATAATGATAAATTTAATAGTGGAGTTGAGATGATTGTGATGCATGGTAGAGGGTTTTGTTTCTGCGAGTATTAAACTGGACAAGTGTGTGTTTACTGGCTGTAACATTAGATTTGTGGTAGACGACAAAGAGTGAATAAAGGAATTTTGTGTGTGAATTTGTTTGCTGACTTGATTTTGCATACGTAATTAAGATATTTGATCCAAACACTAGTGTTTGGATCAAATATCTTAATTACGTATGCAGCTGAAATCTTTTGTCTGGCGGTGTTTGACCAGGGTATCCAAACAGCATCATGTGACCGAATGCTTACATGCTATTGGTTTAATTACTCATGAATTATTAATGAATTTTAGAACGAGAAAGTGTTCTTTACCATGGTATCAAAACACCTAAAAGTGTGTTGAAAAACGAGGCCGTAGGTCGAGTTTTTTAACAACTTCGAGGTGTTTTGATACCGTCGTAAAGAACTATTTCGAGTTCTTGATATAGCTTCTCAAACGAATCAGTATTTAAAGAGAAAATTGAGCTGAAAGTTGGCTTAATTTATGGAAGTTCTTTACCACGATATCAAACCACCGTCATGCCACTGATTTCCTTTGTCTTTATTTTATGAATTATTAATGAGTTTGAGAAGTCCAATTACAGGGTTCCGAGGGTCTATGATTTAAGATCGTTATTGCAAAGGCAGCACTTTCTCCTCAATTATTTTTAAGACCCTGGTTCCGACACAGGATTTGAACCAAACCTGTGTCTCCCAGCTCATAGACATGTCACATGTGTCTCCCTTACTCCCTTAGACATGTGTGTGGTAAGCACTAGACCACGACAGTCGTTTCAGCGAGCCAATGATTATCTTTTTTGAGTGAAATAAAAAAACAATTCTCAATTTAGGTTGCCCGTGTTAATAAACAGAATAATATACATGCATGGATGCTTGGAAATATGGAATTTATTTCTCGTATATTGAACAGGATATCTTACTCGTTCACTTCGCTCACTCGTGAGATATCCTGTTCAACACTCGAAATAAATTTCATATTTCCGCACATATCTGGCTACAAAATAATAGTAGCATCCGCTATATCATATTAAAAACTCGTAAAAGCATATTGTTTTTAAGATCATGCATCAAATTATTCCCCTGCAGTAGGTTTTTTCTAATTTAAACATGATATTACTATACGCAATTGATACCTAGTATTATGTGATTGCTTGAAAATTTAATACTGTGTTTAATATTTTCTACTTTGGAGCGTGATTCAATAATCTCAACCTCATGAATAATTCACGAGCCGAAAACAAAGGAAATCAGCGAGATGTAATGTGAAACTATCCATGAAACACCTCGAAGTTTGTTAAAAAAACCTCGGCTTCGCCTCGGTTTTCAACAAACGTCTCGGTGTTTGGATATCCTGATGAAACACTGTGGCCTCGTGTTTCATATATTACATCATACATTCTGTTTTCAAATAAAGAAATATTAAAAGGGTACTCCTGTCAAAGTACAAGACTAAGTGGAGTTCATACGAAAGATCTTACTGACTTTAGTTTATTTCCAAAGTTGCAGCATTTGTAAACCAATTAAGTTGAGAAGATATTGCAAGTTGAAGTTGGAGAGTTTGTCCAATTTCGACGCCATATTTGTTTCTCAAATATAACGTCACTGCACGAGTGCACTTGTATCTCGTATTATGTCAAAGAAGCTCCTCTACTTTCCCGCGTGAAACACTAAATAGTTTATTTTGACTAATTTTCATCCAAAGAGCACTCACGACAATTATCACTATGTGATCGCCATAAAAACAACTCTACTGGGATAAAGACGCATTCAATGACGTCATATTTATTATTTTCAAAACAAATATGGCGTACATCAAAATCCTCAAATTTTCAAAAACTAAACTAAATTGATAGGAATACTGAAACTTTGGGGATAAACTAAATTCAGTAAGATCGGATCTTTCATGCGAAGTCATTTCTATTTTGGGTGGAGTACCTCTTTAACCGTACTTCTAAACCTAATATCTTAATGATATCATTAACAATTATATTAAAATTTTTAAAACGAAAATCAAGGTGCCACACGACTACAGGTACAAGTAATTTGTTATAAATTTTTGTTTGTATTATGTTGGATCGGAATGTTATAAAAAAGAGATTGATCGTACTGGATTGGCATGATACTTAAAGAGCTGGCATGCATCCTATCCATATAGGATCGGATTGACATATTTTATAGGGCTTTGATAATACATTGAATCGGATTCTAAACATCAACAAATTGTCAAGTTATAGTACCAAGCCAATTAACACCTATCCTTCATAATCGTATCTAATCGTTCATACTTGTGTATAATCTGTGACTTGCGTCAGGTTAGCCAAAGACGCGAGATTTGTGGATTACACTTAAGACCGTTTACACTACCAAAATATTTGGCACCATTCGCATGAAAATGGTACGCGTGCCAAAAGAAAATTGCGTGCGACACCGTTGACATTATAGGGTATTAAGTTCGACGTTCGAGAGCTATAGCAAGAGTTGGTTTTGTTAGTAGAGTTTTTGCTTGTCATCTTGTGTTTTGCTTTTTTACATCACGAGGGATATTTCACGTTTTAGTTTAACGTTTTTTCCATCTTATCTTCTTTTAAGCCCCAGGAGCTAGTGATCAGCACTGACATTTATCTCGTGAAACTCCGTAATATTTATCATTATGGAATGTTGTGTTTTTATCCGATTTAAATCAATTCTATATCGAAATGATCACTTGAATCTGGCGAATCGAACGCTGTAGGTTTCGTCTACTTAAAATGTGAAGATCAGATGTTATATGAGAAAATGCGTAAGCGATTAAAGTACCCAAAAACTCGTCTTTAAAATCAAAGGACATGGCTTCAAGATCTATTCGACGTTTACCCGGTGATTCAATGCTTTTATGTCCATTAAACCGATGTAATTTCGTATAACAGATATGTTTCGTTTACCTTGTCGTTGATTTTTATATAAGTTTTGACACATTGGGGGAGGGCTGAGGGAGGGGTAAGGGAGGGGTAGCCTGCGTGCAGACGCCTGAGTTTTCTTCGTCCCCCTCAACGGCGTACAATCAAAATAGCTCTCACAGTTCTAGCCCAACTCTACGTAACTACATTGCTTCTAAAAGTTTCCCACTTCTTTAAACGAGCGCTGCACAACGCCTGGCTTCAGTGCCTGATTACAGAAATCAGTAGCCCGAGTAAACGCCTGGTAAAAGATCTCGTACCGAAATGCGTATAATGATTACTACACTGCACGTCAACGAGTGGGGGAAGGCTAAAAGGGATGAAAAAGGACCTTTCAGTTGTTTTCTGGTTTTTATTTTTCGTTAGGTTAGAGATAGCTACGGTTAGGGTTAGGTTTAAGGTTAGGAGCATGGTTAGGGTTAGGATTGAGATTAGAGTTAGGATTAGTAGTTCTAGAAAATGTGAAGGTCCTTTTGAGTCATCCCTTTTAGCCTTCCCCTAAGCAATTGGCGCCAAAAATAACAAATCTCGTAGTCAAATCTAAACCTCCCTAAGCGACCTTAAGCAAACACGACAGTGACGTCAAGCTTGGCTGTTCCAGTACAATATAATTTTTGAGCCAAAACAAAGACTGAAAAAATGTCCCTGCTTTGGAACATCTCTTGTGGTTTTGTAAGATCTTTCTGAGGTCTTTTATCGGCGTTTAATCTTCAATATAAACTCTGCACACTTTTTCTGTAACGTCATCTGCTTTCGAGTCGACTTTTTTCACGAATTCTCCCTCAGCGCTGTATTTAACCATACCGAGATTTACAGTAGGAGTGTTCTTTCCTATAATAATGGATATTTGTGAACGCCATCTTGTAAAATGTATAAGATCAGTAGATGTTTCAGCGTTTCTGTTTGTCAGTTTTGCTTCTTGAACTCGAGCAATCACTTCCAGCTTCTTACCATTCAGGGCGTAGATCTTCTGTTTCGGTTTCTTTATTTGGCTCTTTAATTTGGGTTTTCTTGATAGATTTTATTAAAATCACTTTCTGAGATTAAGTCGACGTCAGCGTCAGTATATCAGAATCAACCATGATCTTGGTTCAGCATATAAGAACGGGTTGCTAGTATTTTGGCCTTTTACTGCTCGTATACCCAACTTCTCACTCACGTACTTGCAAATCTCGGGGTCAGTATCAGGATAATCTTTTGAAGAATTCGTCGAAATTTGACCATAACATATTATTTTCAAACTTTCTTGAATAACACTGTGCACTGAAATGACCAAGTTTCCGGCACTTATAACACTCTTGGCACTACTAGCTTAATTAACCCTACATATATAAGAACATTGATTCTTGTCGTCTTACTAATTTCTGCACGTATCATAATATTTTTAAGGGTTATGGATGATGTTATCCTGAACTATGTTGTTGGTGTACTGGAGACTGTTAATGATGATGATGAAAGTTTTGATATCGAAGAATTTATTGAAATTATGGCAGCGTATTTCCCTGGTTTTGAAACAATAGAAAGGTGATTTTAACAAAATAAAATATTAAAATATAATAACAAAGATTTACTACTACAGTTACAGTGCATAATCATGCTCGTGCAGATAAAATTGTATTTCTGTAAAATTGTATTGTGTTAAAGGGCTACTGCCACGAAAAATCGGTGTACAAAAAGTACACTGTTAGTTGTCAATACTCTGAGCTCCAGACAGAACTAGGTGTATGACGTCAGTATCATTAGAAATGCGAGGTTCATTGTCCTAGTTGTTGTATAATGGTAGTCTTGAGAAAGACTAGTCAAATTGACTCTGAATTAAGATGACCACCGCGCTGAGGCCATCGAAACGTCAGTCACCAACAAGACTACAACAACCTTGACGATCAAAACTATTATAAAAAATCTCGAATTTTCAATCCCTTAGGTACAAAAGAATCCAATTTATGCGCCCAAAAGCCTTCACTTCTCGTCGGGTCATTAACATCAGCTCTATATCTATTATGTATTGTTTAATAAACGAGCAGCAGTGTTTTATCAGATTTAAAACACGAGGGCGTAGCCCGAGTGTTTTAGATCTGATAAAACACGTGCTGCGAGTTTATTAAACGGCTTCAAACACGACCCATTTGATCAGTTCATTGGCGTAGTAATTTTGAAAATCGATGTTGTTTAAGCCGAGAAAATCAAAGATAAAGTTTATGTAAATCAGGACGAATCTTTATCACATTTAAAACAACGATACGGTCGTGATTTTCTTTTGTCTTTTCCTCATGAATTATTAATGAGTGTTTGAAGTGTTAATATATTACTGCTATAGTGAATGTGGGAGATTGTAACCTTCGCTCTCTATCTGAGTCTCGGTGGCTCAATGGTTAGAGCGTCTCACCGGCAATCAGAAGATTACAGGTTCGATTCCTGTCCGGGACTCAGAATCATTTTTCTGAGGATATGAGCTTGGCGATCGTCCATGTATCGTCTATCTATTATTTTAACAACAATGTCTTTTAATTATCTATATGTTCTGGTTCAAAAACATGTGCATACAAATGTTCTCCCGCTATTCCCCTAACACCTTTACCAAACCATTAATACTACTCTTATAAATCTCTTACGAAATGATATTATCGTACTCCTTTGTCAAGGTAATAGATCTAAGAAGAAAATTAAAGGGAGAGGTTGCACGAACAAAGGGAATGAGGAAATGCGGAAAATCGCGTTGCCAAATCTGTCAATTTGTTGACGGGGCCATGACATTTAGTGGGGATGGGGATTATTTCATTAATTTCCCTCGAAGATCTACAGTATGTGGGGAGTACGATAATATAAGAGATTTAGTAAAGGTGTTTACAATATTTTTAGAATAGGTTTGGTAAAGGTGTTAGGGGAATAACGGGAGAACATTTGTACGCATATTTTTTTTGAACCAGGACATAGAGAATTAAAGACATTGTTGTTAAAATAATAGATAGAGCTGATGTTAATGACCCGACGAGAAGTGAAGGCTTTTGGGCGTATAAATTGGATTGTTTTTTACCTAAAGGATTGAACATTCGAGATTTTTTATAATAATTTTCCATATGTAATTACTTTTTTATGTTTATATAAGACGGCTTTGGCAATGTGTAAGCACGTCTTGACAAAGGGTTATAGTGATTGAGGATTGTGGGTATCGGGTATACGAATAATACGGAGCCATTGTGTTTGCACTGACCAACATCTCGAAGAAACAACTCTCAATCTAGTCCTGACCAGCACTTTTTACTCGTCCGTCTGCCATTTCTAAATTCCGCAGTAGACACATGTACTCGCCGAGTACCTATTTTTTTTATGTCGGTAGGGAGCAGATTTTCAAATGTCCGAAAATATACCTCGAAACAAGCTAAAACCTCGTAAGGTAAGGTACAAATACTGTAGAAAAATTGGACTATTATATTACAATAATAATACAATAAACACTATTTCCAGCATCCTTATTTAGTATAATATGCGTCACTGCATATAAAGCAAATACAAATGTGTTGTTTGCGTTTCTTAAAGTTCAATACTGGCACTGTCGGAGCAGAAGATGCAGAATTTGAAGTTAAAGGGGCTGCAGCTGTCTCTTGTTTCTGTTCCTGACTCGTGTTTACACTGGGAGAACGTGATAAAATATCTGTTGCCTGCCTTAACATGAAGGTTAATAGCTATGGGAAAAGTATTATTGTCTTTATTTACCATAATCTTAACTCCAAAAATAATATTCACACAAGTGTCGCGCAAATGGCGGGAAACCTTTGCGCATGTATGGTCTGGTCAACACAGCTGACCGTATCTGGCTCTCTATTGCTAGCCTGCACACTCCCGATTTTCCTTTTTTCCTGCACGCAGAATCGCTGCCTGCGGAGGAGGCAGGTATCAAATAAGCATTCGAAAATTCGAAGGTTCCTAAAATTCTGCTGACGTTTCATATTAATAGTATCCCGAAGTCAAAACATAGCCCTCACCCTAAACCTCACACCTAATACTAACCTAAATTCTTACGATAATGCTTTGTTTTATAAATAACACAGCTGATTTTTATTTAGAATTTTACTATCGGTAGTCTACAGTATGTCACGTCATTTCGGGAATTATATGAAACTTCACCCGAAAATTCGAAACCAGGAGAATTATGCATCAATGTATATAATTGGTATACAGATGTCTACATTTGGTTCCTGAATACCAATTGACAATTGTTCAATATTTTGTGTTAAATAGATCAATCCATGGACGTAACACAAGACAATCTAACAACATTTACCTTCCTAAACCTAAGCTTGAAATGTTTAAGAAATCTTTTAAATACAGACAGACAGACATATACCTTCCCAAGCAATGGAATAGGCTTTGCAGAGCTAAGCTCTACAAAGATCACAGCGCATATAAAAACAAGTTATAAATTCACTTTGCTTTGTCGAGAGCCATTTCATGCCATTGTCGACTTCTATGTTTGCTTTCTTCAGAGTTTTGTAAAGAGAGCGACCATACGTATATTGAGGTGCCCCTCTGGGTCTCTTTGATCGTACCCACGAAGATAACATCTTCCTTGGCAGCCGTGACCAAGGCATTCGGACAACATGGCCAGCCCAACGCAGTTGTTGTTTGCAGATGTATGTGTCGATTGATTTCAATGAAAGTCTCTTCAACAAAATACCATTGGAGATTCTGTGCTCACGAGTATGTCTTCTATTTAATCGACACATAGCTCTCAGACACCTATGGTGAAAATTTCTAAGATTTCGAAGGAGATGTTCGGTCAAACTCCAACATTCAGCTCCATACAATAGTATTGGTAGAACGAATGTATTGTACACTGAACCTTTCAGTTTCAATGATACTTGGGATGACGAAAGTAAACATTTCCGAAGGGATCCAAACGCATTACCAGCTTTTACAATTCTTAAATCAACATCCTTCACATCTGTACACTCACGAGTAACAACACTACCGAGGTATGTAAATTTGTCCACTATTGGAATACAACGATTTTCTCCAACAATTACATCAGAAAGATCTGTATTATCGTAGTTGTCCGGATTTTCATACATGGACGGTGGTTTTGAGCAGAACAATATTTCTGATTTTGAGTCTTCTTTTGGTTCGATCTTTCCTGAGTATACTTCCATGCCAAAACGTGCAAAGTGCGACATGATGCTACACACTCCTTTTGTTAGATCTTCTCGAGAATCAAACAAGACCGCTACATGTATCGTCAGCATATTCCGAAACGAGGAGGGGAAATTCTTCACCACGTGCTCGATGACTGCGTCCAGTTAGTATGACATCCATCTTTGTTCTAAAAAGACAGACAGGAATATCACATTGCAGTTTCCAGGTGATCATAACGGCTGCCATAAGGAATGTGAATAAGATTGGTCCAAGTATGTCACCTTGTTTGACACCGATAATACACTCAAATGTTTGTGTGACTTCATCGACCGTGAACTTGACTTTAAAGTCAGAATGCAACGCTTTCAGCAAGCTAATAAGTTTTGATGGTACACCAAATTTAGCAAGAATGTTCCATAGCAATTCCCTTGGTACGCGGTCAAAGGCTTTAACTAAGTCTAAGAAAAAGATCCATGACTCTACACCATGTTCACGCCTCTTCTTAAGAGATATCTTGATGGTGAAGACAGCATCTGTGCATCCTCTGCCAGGTCGAAAACCACATTGAGGCTCGTGATCTAAGCTTTCCTGGATTGGTATAGTAGTCGCATATGAAGTAGAATGGCTATGATTTTGTATGCCACTTCTAGCAGCATTATGCCTCGATAGTTCTTTGGCCAGCTTAAATCACCTTTCTTTGGAAGAACATTCAGTCGACCAATGTTCCATTCTTCAGGTACAACTTCAGTTTCCCAAAGCTGTACCACAACACCTTTCAACATTACAAATGTTTCATCGCACTCAAGTAGACTTTTCCACGCCTGGGGGCAAATCCCGGATTCTCCAGGAGCCTTGTTCTTTAACTTCAGAGTGGCAAGGATCTGATTTCTTCATTAGTTGGTGTATGATCACATCCGTCCACTAACGGGTTCTGTGGTAACATGTCAAGCACAGTATGATCGTATGTTGCTGATCTTCCATACAGCATTTTGAAGTGGTTACAGAAGACAGTTGCGTTTTTTTCCGGTGTTTTACATGTAGTTCCGTCGGGGTGTTTCATTTGCCTGCAATTAGTTGGTTTTGTTTTTCGACAATCCAGCTTTCAAACATTTCAATGAATCCCATATGCTTGTTTTGTGCCAAATTGTAAGTTCAATACATCACATTGATTTTGGATCCATTTGTTCTTTGCATCTTTCACAGCCGATTTAAGTTTCTGCCGAGCAAGTTTAAGTCGTTGGACACAAGAGCGAGTTCTTCGATTGAAAACTGCTCTCATGGCTTGATTTCTTGCTTCAATGAGAGATAGCAATTTGCTCGCGTTTGATCGAAACCATCCAGGTTGAGCTTAAAAATATTGAGCTTAAAAATATTGAGCTTAAAAAATTAAAAATAAAAAATAAAAATATTGAAAATATATATATAAATAAATATAATAATATATAATATATTATATAATATATATATATATATATATAAATATATTAAAAATATATTATATAAAAAATATTGAGCTTAAAAATATTGAGCTTAAAAATATTGAGCTTTTAAATATTCAGCTGCTTATCATAGTTTTAATTCTCTGCCTAATAAGATTAAACAATCCTCGTTGCTGAACAGATTTCAACGTAATCATTCTACCTTATATTTAATTCAATCCTGTAATTTAGGGTTATTCGTTATTTTTATATGTATTTAATTAATAATGTATAGGGCACCCTACTAAAATAAATATATCTACTATCTACTGCATCCGACAATTCACCGTAGCAGAATACTCATTGCGTACGAAAACTGAATTGATGTAAATTCTGATATAAAATATCATCATGACGGGAATCACCCTTCATTGACATTGAGCTTCTTTTATGGCGACAATTTGTCAATGGCGGTCATGTAAAACAGTCAAATTTGAGTAAATAATTAAGCTCAACATTTGTCAGCCTAAAATGTATTATCTCACTTCAATATTAAAGGTCAACTATACCTTTTGAGGTTCTATTTTCCTCCGAAAGAGATATCATCTAACTTTGTAAAAGTGAAAATAAAAATGAATTTCATGATATAGGGCAGGATTTATTGAGGAGTATTTCTTCGAATCTCTTGTTGCACGACCGTGTTATGAGAAGAATGGCACTATTACCGGTATGACGTCATAGTGTCATACTGGTAATAGGTTTATTGAACAAAATCATATTCCAGCGCTTGATATTTGGTTTGTCACTTATCACTCACCCAAGAGTAAACAGTATTCCAAATTTCACTAAAATAAAACCAAAATATACAGTATTTTCTCGCCGTATGACATCATCATTATGACATCACTTACCGGTAGTACCAGGCTTTCTTCCGACGCGGTCGTTGTTCAACTAAGTTTAGCAAAAGGGCTGAAAACTCGATCTTTAACAGATCATAAAAGTAGAATTCTAACGAAAAATAGAATAACCTCAAAAGGTATAGTTGACCTTTAAGTGAACGTACTTATTTGATGGCTGTACATCGATTTTATGAAAATAAATAGGAACCGAATATTCATTGCAGTAACACTTTAAATCACCTGTCATACCAAGTATGAAAACAAGATTAATGGAGAATATTTTAGCTCGTTAATGTCAGTTTTTATATGCTTTCTCTTTCGAGTACACGTCATCTGACTTCCCTAACCGCAAAGGTCGCGTTAAAGTCAAGTGATTAAAAGTTTTTTTATGCGATTATGTGCGTGCAGCGCAGCCACGAGTCTGCAGGATATGACAAGTTCACACCCAAGAAATCTGTCGCCAAATATTATTGTACATTTGGCACATACCAAACTGGAAATAAACGATGTTTCATTGTATGGGGCCCCTCTGAACTAGCTTGTGTCAGACCTGACTCAACTCGGTTCGTACCGAGTCGAGTCATGATTGTGACACCTCTGAACAAGTACTCATGAGAATAGAGTGGATTCAATACGAATTTTGAAGCATGTCAAACAAGTTTATGATAAAATGGAATCATAAGACTGTGTCTAAAGACTGCAATTGTGATGTTCATCCTTAACATGCAAGTGTCGACTTGTGTAAAGTTTGCACACTTACATGCTTGATTTTTATTCTTACACACCCGCGAGATCTCGTCGAAAATCACAATACTCTCATGCAGACTAGCCGTGTAGTGATGTATTTATTTATTTAAACTGACTTTCATGACGATATAAAACCCTTCACCTCAGTTTCAGTGATGATATAGTGGCCATCAACTAAATATAAATTAATTACAAACATACTAATGCAGTATGGAAACATATTGTCACCATGTTGGATTAATTTAACAAAGGTTTTTGCTGAATTATTTGTCATTTCATCTAACATGTCTGTTCCTTGAATCTCTGGGAATTGGTTACACGCGGCTAATTGTCTATATAATAAATATAACCTAATAAGTACTATTTCATAAACATTAGTGTGGCCACTGAGAAAAACCGTATTTAATGCGTTAAGGTTTACCAGATTTATCACTCTTTAGGTGAACGGAAAGCCGGGGCGGCTACTTTCGAAATTAGTGCGGCTACTTTCGGAGGGGCGGTTGCGTTCGGAGGGCGCTTACTTCGGGTTGTTATTTTTAGCATCGGCCAAGTTTTAACTACTATTGTACATTGTGCAAAGCACAACGTTTCAAAGTTTTGTTTTATTTTGATTAAATTACATAAGAGTTGTTACTTATCATCTAGTGCTAATAATTTACCGTACTCGATACCGAATATTCAGATACCGAAATGGCAGAGGACGTCTGAACGATGACAAAGACAAACTTATAACTACTGTCTGAAATTCCTGAATCTTTGATATTGGCTGTTTTATACATGTTTTAATTCATGCCATTCAAAATAAATTGTAAAACAGATGTTACAACTTATTTATACAATAGTTATAGACATCGAAAGGGGCTACTTTCAGAGGGGCGTCTACTTTCGGGTTTTCGTAGTAATTGTTTAAAAAAGCGGCTACTTTCGGCGGGGGTCGGTTACTTTCGAGATTCTACGGTATGTCAAGAAGTAATATATGAACAACGAGAGCGAGTGTTTCACCGGGATATCCAAACACGAGAAAATAATGGTGAAAACACGAGCGCGCAGCGCGAGTGTTTTTGTCCATTGTTTTCGAGTGTTTGGATATCCCGGTGGGACACGAGCTCGAGTTGTTTATATAGCTTCTGAAATGAATGGAGAGGTAAGAGAATGTTTTCGTTTGCTGATTTGAATAGAATTTCTAACGAAGGGTATCGTAATTAGGAATTCTATTGAGATATTACACAATGCATAACTGAAGTGGGTTTTCCACGATGAATAGATAATGATAAATTTAATAGTGGAGTTGAGATGATTGTGATGCATGGTAGAGGGTTTTGTTTCTGCGAGTATTAAACTGGACAAGTGTGTGTTTACTGGCTGTAACATTAGATTTGTGGTAGACGACAAAGAGTGAATAAAGGAATTTTGTGTGTGAATTTGTTTGCTGACTTGATTTTGCATACGTAATTAAGATATTTGATCCAAACACTAGTGTTTGGATCAAATATCTTAATTACGTATGCAGCTGAAATCTTTTGTCTGGCGGTGTTTGACCAGGGTATCCAAACAGCATCATGTGACCGAATGCTTACATGCTATTGGTTTAATTACTCATGAATTATTAATGAATTTTAGAACGAGAAAGTGTTCTTTACCATGGTATCAAAACACCTAAAAGTGTGTTGAAAAACGAGGCCGTAGGTCGAGTTTTTTAACAACTTCGAGGTGTTTTGATACCGTCGTAAAGAACTATTTCGAGTTCTTGATATAGCTTCTCAAACGAATCAGTATTTAAAGAGAAAATTGAGCTGAAAGTTGGCTTAATTTATGGAAGTTCTTTACCACGATATCAAACCACCGTCATGCCACTGATTTCCTTTGTCTTTATTTTATGAATTATTAATGAGTTTGAGAAGTCCAATTACAGGGTTCCGAGGGTCTATGATTTAAGATCGTTATTGCAAAGGCAGCACTTTCTCCTCAATTATTTTTAAGACCCTGGTTCCGACACAGGATTTGAACCAAACCTGTGTCTCCCAGCTCATAGACATGTCACATGTGTCTCCCTTACTCCCTTAGACATGTGTGTGGTAAGCACTAGACCACGACAGTCGTTTCAGCGAGCCAATGATTATCTTTTTTGAGTGAAATAAAAAAACAATTCTCAATTTAGGTTGCCCGTGTTAATAAACAGAATAATATACATGCATGGATGCTTGGAAATATGGAATTTATTTCTCGTATATTGAACAGGATATCTTACTCGTTCACTTCGCTCACTCGTGAGATATCCTGTTCAACACTCGAAATAAATTTCATATTTCCGCACATATCTGGCTACAAAATAATAGTAGCATCCGCTATATCATATTAAAAACTCGTAAAAGCATATTGTTTTTAAGATCATGCATCAAATTATTCCCCTGCAGTAGGTTTTTCTAATTTAAACATGATATTACTATACGCAATTGATACCTAGTATTATGTGATTGCTTGAAAATTTAATACTGTGTTTAATATTTTCTACTTTGGAGCGTGATTCAATAATCTCAACCTCATGAATAATTCACGAGCCGAAAACAAAGGAAATCAGCGAGATGTAATGTGAAACTATCCATGAAACACCTCGAAGTTTGTTAAAAAACCTCGGCTTCGCCTCGGTTTTCAACAAACGTCTCGGTGTTTGGATATCCTGATGAAACACTGTGGCCTCGTGTTTCATATATTACATCATACATTCTGTTTTCAAATAAAGAAATATTAAAAGGGTACTCCTGTCAAAGTACAAGACTAAGTGGAGTTCATACGAAAGATCTTACTGACTTTAGTTTATTTCCAAAGTTGCAGCATTTGTAAACCAATTAAGTTGAGAAGATATTGCAAGTTGAAGTTGGAGAGTTTGTCCAATTTCGACGCCATATTTGTTTCTCAAATATAACGTCACTGCACGAGTGCACTTGTATCTCGTATTATGTCAAAGAAGCTCCTCTACTTTCCCGCGTGAAACACTAAATAGTTTATTTTGACTAATTTTCATCCAAAGAGCACTCACGACAATTATCACTATGTGATCGCCATAAAAACAACTCTACTGGGATAAAGACGCATTCAATGACGTCATATTTATTATTTTCAAAACAAATATGGCGTACATCAAAATCCTCAAATTTTCAAAAACTAAACTAAATTGATAGGAATACTGAAACTTTGGGGATAAACTAAATTCAGTAAGATCGGATCTTTCATGCGAAGTCATTTCTATTTTGGGTGGAGTACCTCTTTAACCGTACTTCTAAACCTAATATCTTAATGATATCATTAACAATTATATTAAAATTTTTAAAACGAAAATCAAGGTGCCACACGACTACAGGTACAAGTAATTTGTTATAAATTTTTGTTTGTATTATGTTGGATCGGAATGTTATAAAAAAGAGATTGATCGTACTGGATTGGCATGATACTTAAAGAGCTGGCATGCATCCTATCCATATAGGATCGGATTGACATATTTTATAGGGCTTTGATAATACATTGAATCGGATTCTAAACATCAACAAATTGTCAAGTTATAGTACCAAGCCAATTAACACCTATCCTTCATAATCGTATCTAATCGTTCATACTTGTGTATAATCTGTGACTTGCGTCAGGTTAGCCAAAGACGCGAGATTTGTGGATTACACTTAAGACCGTTTACACTACCAAAATATTTGGCACCATTCGCATGAAAATGGTACGCGTGCCAAAAGAAAATTGCGTGCGACACCGTTGACATTATAGGGTATTAAGTTCGACGTTCGAGAGCTATAGCAAGAGTTGGTTTTGTTAGTAGAGTTTTTGCTTGTCATCTTGTGTTTTGCTTTTTTACATCACGAGGGATATTTCACGTTTTAGTTTAACGTTTTTTTCCATCTTATCTTCTTTTAAGCCCCAGGAGCTAGTGATCAGCACTGACATTTATCTCGTGAAACTCCGTAATATTTATCATTATGGAATGTTGTGTTTTTATCCGATTTAAATCAATTCTATATCGAAATGATCACTTGAATCTGGCGAATCGAACGCTGTAGGTTTCGTCTACTTAAAATGTGAAGATCAGATGTTATATGAGAAAATGCGTAAGCGATTAAAGTACCCAAAAACTCGTCTTTAAAATCAAAGGACATGGCTTCAAGATCTATTCGACGTTTACCCGGTGATTCAATGCTTTTATGTCCATTAAACCGATGTAATTTCGTATAACAGATATGTTTCGTTTACCTTGTCGTTGATTTTTATATAAGTTTTGACACATTGGGGGAGGGCTGAGGGAGGGGTAAGGGAGGGGTAGCCTGCGTGCAGACGCCTGAGTTTTCTTCGTCCCCCTCAACGGCGTACAATCAAAATAGCTCTCACAGTTCTAGCCCAACTCTACGTAACTACATTGCTTCTAAAAGTTTCCCACTTCTTTAAACGAGCGCTGCACAACGCCTGGCTTCAGTGCCTGATTACAGAAATCAGTAGCCCGAGTAAACGCCTGGTAAAAGATCTCGTACCGAAATGCGTATAATGATTACTACACTGCACGTCAACGAGTGGGGGAAGGCTAAAAGGGATGAAAAAGGACCTTTCAGTTGTTTTCTGGTTTTTATTTTTCGTTAGGTTAGAGATAGCTACGGTTAGGGTTAGGTTTAAGGTTAGGAGCATGGTTAGGGTTAGGATTGAGATTAGAGTTAGGATTAGTAGTTCTAGAAAATGTGAAGGTCCTTTTGAGTCATCCCTTTTAGCCTTCCCCTAAGCAATTGGCGCCAAAAATAACAAATCTCGTAGTCAAATCTAAACCTCCCTAAGCGACCTTAAGCAAACACGACAGTGACGTCAAGCTTGGCTGTTCCAGTACAATATAATTTTTGAGCCAAAACAAAGACTTAGATCTTTTAATCCATGGGGAATCTCAGGCTATAGTCGTTCTAAATGCCTAAAAATGTTCTAAATACCTACTATTCTAAAGGTAATTGCGTCTAGTAATAATATTTACCCAACGTTTGCGAGAATGACAAAAGAACATTTCGAGTTCATTGAAGAAGCTCTGCTGTGCATGGAATTTCGTCGAAATGCCAAAATGAAAGTAATTTTATAGAAACTTGGTTCTTCACTGCACATTTTTCGCGCGAAGCGACTTTTTCTATTGTGTTATGTGCTCTCGGCTGGAACTAATTACCAACTATTCGATTTTCACAATAGAAATGCCCTCACGCATTTCGTGTCAAATGCTCTCACGCATTTCGTGTCAAATGCTCTCATTCATTTCGTGTCGGAGAGGTGCATTAATGCATTTGGTGTCTATCTCGCGCTACCCTCACGCTTTTTTCTGAGTTTCCAGCAATTTCTTTTTTCAAAATTGAATCTTTCTAGTTTAATTTTGAATCCGATTTTCTAACGTTGGCTACGCCGCATTAGTCTAGTTTTCACGACATAAACATAACGACATACGCAAGCGCAGTTCGTACTTCATGGTCAATTTAATACTTTGTTCTTCCTAAGTACAAAGGGGTTAACTTACCATGAAGTGCTAACTGTGCTTGTGTATGTCGTTAGTGAAAACTAGGTTTTAACGCTCTACTTTTATATCATAATAATTTAAATTTCTTTTCACAGTCGTGTCATTTTTCACTGGCTTAAGCAAGTAACCTGCAATGCCGTCAAAGTGAACGGGGAGGGAGCGCCCGGGATGGGAGGGGAGTGGAGCGAGGACCAAGGATATTGGATTATTTTGTAACCTGGCTTATTCTCGCTTATATTATCCGGGGGCCGGATCGCTGTGAAAACAATATGGATGATTTAAAAATATTACAATTTATTGGAAAGAGAGTACGGACTACAGACAGAAGTTGAAAGATGGTGGATTACTTCGAAAAATACGTTGATTTACTGGACATTTAATTGCTGTCATATTAAAGATAAATGATGATCAACGCCAGAACAGTTCGAAATATGCAGTTTGAATATGAAACGTCGAGACCGAAACCACATCAGAAATCTGAAATCCCTATAAATGCTTTCAACACTTTTAATATTAATAAAATAATAGTCACATAGTCAGACTGTAAATTCGAACTGTTCTGGCGAAGATCATCATTTATTTTTAATATGAGTATATGACAGCAACAAATGTCCAGTAAATCAACGTAGTTTTCGAAGTACAGGTAATCCACCATCTTTCAACTTCTGTCTGCAGTCCGTACTGTCTTTCCAATAAATTGGAAATGGTATTATGGTATGTTTTCACAGTGATCCGGCCCCCCGGATGATATAAGCGAGAATAAGCCAGGTTACAAAATAATCCAATATCCTTGGAGTCACGTGATCAGCCTCTTCCCTCGCTCCACTCCCCTCCCATCCCGGGCGCTCCCTCCCCTAGCACTGAGAAGACCCTGGGTACGAGGTTGACAATGTCTCGGTTATGATTTTTCTTTGTGTTTTCCTCATGAATTATTAATGAGTTTGAGATGCCATGGTTTATTACATGGAACTACTCGGCAGAGGAATATTAAGATTTTGTATACTTAAGGAGATCGTAATATAAATTGAGCTCAAAACGTGTGAAGGGTAAGGATCACAAGAGTTAATTTAAAGTCGTCTGATTTAAAGACTGCAGGCATTACCTTTTTGCAGCTGTGGGACTTGGCGATGGCGCGAGTTGCATGCGAAACAAATCTATAGCATTGAGTAAATATAAAACGTGTTGTGGTCACTCTGTTATTTATTTATATATAACGTGTTGTGTTCACTCTCTGACGAAGGGCCTTTGCTGGAAACGTTAGACAACCGTTACACGCTATTTCAGCAGTACACCAACTTTTTTAGATATTTAATGTTTGTTTATTATATTTAGTTACGATCGAAGTATAGGCCTGCGTGCGACAGATCGGATGTAAATTGTGTTCCTGATGATCTAATACGCATAGAATGTTTCATCCAGACAGGGTGGGACCATAGGATGGAACTGATATGTACTGAGACTATAGGGTAATTCTTAGTAATGAGTTTTCTAGTTCTTTAATTAAGCCTTTATAATCACCCAAAGAACTTCAGGAATCGTAGGATAATATTGTAAGTATGTAAGACGTGGTCACGCGTTGTCAATTAAGTTGTGTTGGGAATCTTTATTAGGGATAAGGAGAAAGGTTATAGGTCTTTGTGGATTTGTAATGATCACTAGTCACATTCTCTGACCTTGTGCGCGAGGTCTCTGACCTTGCGAGGAAGTAAAGAGAACTCATACAAGGTCAGAGAATGGTATGCTTGTGGATGTAGTAAGTCAAACAAGGTCAGGGCCGTATGAAGGATATCATTTGCAGGGGGTAAACCAGCTTGTCAGAGCAGACAGAGGAGCAGACCATTTCGGGGGGTCTGGGTGCATACTACATACAGAGAGATTTCTGACCCAGAATGAGATTCGACTCCTTTTGTGGTGGCTATTTTAAAAGTTTAAAATCTTACAGAAGTGCATGCGAAACAATCCAGCTCTCCATTTGTTATTTTGGTAATTTTATGAATTTAATAGAACAATGGCACATAGGTGTGTGCGCAGCGTCTTAAATCACCTTCATTAATATAGTGATTTAAGGTTGCTTGATAGGAAATAACTATAAATAATCAGATTTTTCCCTCTATAAAACGTTTCACAGTGTAGATTTGTGCTTCATTCTAGTTCCTTACACAGCCCTCGTAATACTCTTGAGTTTTGAAAAGTATTAGACAGTGCACAGTTTTCAGGAGGGGAGCCAAACCTTTGTTCTATAGTGAGTTCAGAAATCATAATTTTCATTAAATTTATATAATTACAATCAATGTGATTTGTTCAGATATAATTTAATGCTGCGAGTGTAAAACTTTTCAATTATCAGAACTGACACTAGAGCTACACTGCGAAACGTTTTAGGGGGAAAATGTAATTCTTCATAACTTTTTCCTATCAAGCCACATTTATACTAAAAATGTTGGTAAACCATATTTAACAAACTTCCTTACCAGTCAAAATCTACAACGATGAACGAGATTAAAGTAAGGTCAGGGTTAGTATAAGGGTTTGTATAAGGGTTTGTATAAGGGTTTGATTTGGGGTTATATTTCAAAGATTTTATACTATTTATACAGCACTTATGTATGAGCGCTGTGAATGGCTGCCATTTATTATTGCTCCACTATAAGGGCCTGTTTATATGATCCAGGTATACCGGGATGTCCCGGACGTCAATAATTAAATATGTCAAAACATGTTTTCAATGTCAACATTTTACGCCTGCTCACGTGACCTCGTCTACAGTCCAAGATAAACGATGTCACTTTATCAGTCTTCTGAACATGTTCTAATATTTTAGTATACCTTGATACTGTTTGCATGATTTGCTTTTTGTGTGTACAAGACCTCAAAATTCCCGTGTTTAGATACTCTGATCCAAACACGGGTATTGACCAATAAGAACGCTTGTTGTGTACATGTTATTTTATAATCCGTGATCGTGGTCAGCTATCGCAAAAATCTGCCCGCTCAGGTAGCCAATCAAATTGGTTGTTTATTATTAGCATTGGTTGTTGTTTATTATTATTGTTTATCGGTAGCCAATCAAATTTCACGCTCACGAGTAGTATAGTAAGTAGGGCTGCGAGCTCAATCGACCTCAACTGTGAATATAAACACCAAAACGTCACCAAATTTGGCCAAGTCGCGACTCGACAAATTTGACGATGTTTTGGTGTTTATATTCACAATTGACGTCGAATAAGCTCGCAGCCCTACTTACTATACTACTACAACGATCGTTAGTCAATCTAGACATCCCTCGCACATTTTCTACTAAATTGATGTCAAACACACGCGAGATTAGCGAAACAATACCAAATTTATACTAAATAGCGACTCTCGCTAAATTTGACACCATTTCAGTCATATTTAAAAAATAGAGAGCGTCGTTTCAAAATTCTCACAAATTTATGTCAAATTACATTTAGGAAAAAATAGAAAGTGTCATTTCAACATTTTCGCGTGTTAAAAAAATAAAATGTGGTACGAGCCCACTCTCACATATTAAAAAATAGAGAGTGTCGTTTCAACCGACGCGTTCTGCTGTTGTCTCAATTCACGCGCGAAAAAAACCACTAGATTTTGATTCTAGTGGTGATGTTTATCCAAATGGATAGCGAAATGACGCTCTTTTGATTGGCTAACAACATTGACTAACAAATAGCCAGTCGTTTTGCGAATTAGTCCGTTTGCTCACTGTTTTCAGTGGTGTCTCTCACTACAATGTTTTTGTGACCATATGCGTAGGAGTCAATACCATTTTCTAAAAGGTATCGTTTATCGTCGAAGCAGGATAGCGATACTTTATTAATTTCGTAGCTACCGAGCTGATGTTTGACACTTCTAATGGTCTTCATTGTGTGTCGCAATTGTTTCTGCTCTAGTAGCACGCTTTTGTAATCTTCGTGTCTGATTACCTTTTTAATTATGTTCTTTCTAATACCTTTAGCGGTTTTCCCACCACCTCCACCCTCTTTCAAATAGCTGTACATTTTACTGCGCAACCCGACGAACTCGACAATTGGCGTTCCAGCGCACTCGTCCTTCATCTTCCCAATAACTTTCTTATTCTCTCTAAAAAAGAATGGGCTGTCTGCAGGGTAGTCGCTATTGTCAAACTTTTCGCACTCCATCATAAAGTCGGAATAAACGTCATCGGTTTTGATTGAGTACAACAGACTGTCAGTGTCAGTGAAGTGCAATCTGCAGGTGTCGCTAGAGTACTTTTTCATAATATAATTGTAGTGAAAATTGTACATCAGCGTTTTACTCAAGTCTAGTATGCACATACCCACATATGCAGGTCTATTTAGTGTCAGCGTTTCTTTAACCTTATGGACAGCGACTAAGTTCTCGCTAAATATTTTGCAAGACACAAACGTCGGCTTCGAGACAAGCTTTTTTAATTTCTTCGCAGTGGTCACTAATCTTACATCCACACGCTTCCTCAAGTTTTCCATTGTTTTTCCGAACACACTATTGTTCATCAACTTGAAGAAGTCCTTCTCAAAAGCGTTCTTAGCTGTGGTTCTTTTGACTGTGTTAAAGTCGATGTACTTGCCCAACCACTTGGACTGGTCGAACTGTAGGGCCCTATGAACCTTTTTGATTTTCAATCCAAGATCCATGTACAACTGCAGATTTCCGTAGTGACACACATACTTTTTTTTGTCCATCAAATTAGTCACCAACTTTTTCACACCACCAACACTCACGTTAAACTTATTTTTGATTTTCGTGCAGTACTCCGACAACATGTCAACGGTTATCTCCATCTTCTCGGGAGCCAACGGGTAATCGTTGTGTAGGTCATGCAAATGGGCTGGGTACTCCAAGTCAACCTCGAGCAGTAAACCTTTTTTACTATTGTTGTGATAGTCGCATAGATTAACCTTTTTTATTTCTTTCTCAGTCAACCATTTAAAACCACCCGTAGGTAGACTTCGACTCATCGCCCATCCATACAAATTGTTGGCATCAAGGTACATCAAATACTTCGACTCTTGCTCTTTGTCATACCCTTCCATGTACTTATTATTCGCCACACCATGTCTGTTGCAAATGTAGCTCACGCCACCACGCATACCTAATTCTACAAACTGGAACATGTCGATGTCGGACAATAATTCGAGTTCTACTCCAGTCATCTTTAGCATGGCGTCCCAAGCCAATCCAGGCGATGTGAAATAATGGCAAGGGTCTAATTTATACTCGCGATGGCATGTCTCTCTAAAGTTCTCAAAAACGTCAGCGAGCAAGAGCACATCGCTTTTCAAATACAGGTCGTGGTACCCACCCATATTTTTAACGTCGAAGTAGTCCCACACATCGATGGCGCGCTCGTGCATTTCTTCCGTGATGTGCTCATCGTTCAGAACGCTGTAGAAATCTTTTTTGGAGGGTAGCTCGCGCTCGTCGAATTTTTCAAAGGAGTCCATATAATCGTAGGGATAGACCCCCTTTCTTGTCATAAGTGCCAACCCCTCGTCGCGAAACACTTCTGACGTGTACTTGAAAGCGTCCCTTGGTAGGTTCCTCACCAAGTTGTCTAGACCACTACTCATGAACTGAAAGCTGTCCAAAAATACTAAGTTTTTTCCAAGCATGAACGCCATGTACTTCTCCATGTTGTTTGGTATCACATTTATGTCTTGGCCAAACTTACCAATCTCCTGCATGATGAAATGGCTATCGTAACCACGTAAGTTATGAAAGATCACAGGAATTTTGTCAGTCAACTTAAAGTTCACATTACAGTCGCGATGTGCGGACCCTCTGTACTTACCTGACACGTGACAGTGGTCTCTCACTCTAACGTCAGCGCTAGTGTACCCAACACTGCAAATATGACAACTTTTAGCCTCGTCAAAGTTCTTCTTATCGGCATCAGTCAGTATCATTTCTTTGTTAAAGTGACTCTCAGATGTCTCTTTACAATATTCGACAATTTCTAACATCTCCCCAATGAACTTGTTGACTGCATTTTCACCGCGATACACTTTTACTGGCTTACTGTACTCGTTGTCATAACAACAAACCAGTTTATACCCATAACCACAGTCGACATGCCTCTGGTAAGCATTTGTGTAGCTAGTCTCGCTTGATGGTGTCGCTGTGTGCACCTTCTGTGTGATAGCCTCGAAATCTGCGTACACCACAAATGGTACATTTAATTGTCTGCTAAAATTCTCATATTTTACTTTCGCGCCTTTTTGTGGCATTTTAATAGCTTGCTTCCCATTGATGACCAAACACACTTCAATATGACTTTCAAGCACGTCCGCGCGGGTGAAACACTGCAAACAATACCTGCAAAAGTGCTTTCTCGCCTTATACTTTGTCTGACGGTACATGAATTTGTTAAAATCGCGAATGTACACATAATGCTTGTTGCCCACGTCATTAGTTATCAACAATAGGTCCATATGGTCAGGATACGCTTCCTTAGAAATGTACACGGGGAATGGCTGCTTATCTTCATACCCAAAAACATTGATGCTAATATCGTTTGCCTTTTCGATCTTGTTGTAGTCTTTGACTGATACTGGGAAGTCGATTCCGTCATAATTCAACTTACTGACATGTCTGACGTATTTTGACGTTCTGTCAGAGTTTTTTCCAACAGGAAACTTATGTGCAAGGTGACACCATCTAAAGCACTCGTTGTCATCATCGTTATTTACGTTTATCAGACCCTTCATACTGTTGCACAGCTCCTTTGGCAACGCAATGTAGCTACTCCCATGCAAAGGTCTGTAAATAGCGACATTAACGTAGTGTGCGTCTATTTTGTCGATAGTCCATCCAGACCCCTCAGATAACCACCCAGCTATCCGCGTCAAAATCTGTTCCGACCCACGATTGGCGACACCCTCGATGTCATGCTCGTTAATGACGACAAACGTTTCGCTGTTAAAGTAGGCAGTTTTGTACGTGGTCTTATCGAGTTCTAAAACTTTCTCAAAAGTGACCTTGACTGTCTCCACCACTTTCATTCCGTTGGTCTCACCTAGTTCACGTCTCAAAAGGTTAGTGACAGCACTTCTACTACCACTTACCTGATTGATGTCTCTGTCGTCAATTACCTCGACTCCATAGGACCTTGTGAACCCTCTCAGTGCTCGATCCAACAGATGTGTTGACGGTGCGAGGTCTTCGACTACAGGTTGTGTTTCTTGATCTCTAAAGAAGCCGTGAACGTTGGTCGCTTCATCTGTTAGTGAATTGACAACGGCTGCACTCGTCTTATGCGCCCGTCTTTTTGTCACTGAATTTTTCACAGTCCGACTCATTGGCTTCTATATATACTACACTTGTTTATTTTTTTCCTAAACCACTCGTCGTAATAATTGTCGCCACTTTCGCACCATCCTAGTTTTGGGTACACCATCCCAAACAAATTATCGTCAAACAAGTCTTTCACCTTCCCGTCTTTGAGGTCTGACACCTTCTTGAGTGTCTCGACTCGTCTTCTATGACACAACCTAATAATGTAGTATCCATATCTGCTGACGTTTCTACCCTTTATCAAATTGTATGAGTACAACGCATTGACAACTTTCAGGAAGTCCTCTTTTATCAACTCAAGGTGCTCACCCCTCACAACGTTCCGTAGTCTCCTCCCCATCCACCAAGACCGTTTGTGAACGCTTTTTAGTCGCGTGAGTCTCATGTCGCTGTAACTCTGAGTGTAACCCCATTCGATGTCGCCACACTTTGGACACGCGTACCCACCGCAGTTGGTCATGTTTTTCACAACGTCACAATCCGAGCAGTAGTAAGTTCTGAAGGTGTCTCCACACTTAATTTGCATCTCATTCGCGATCTCGTCAATTGTCAAGCCGTAACTCATCTGCCTCATAAGTTTGTCCATCACTCTTATACTGCTCCAACACTTTTTTTACTGAGTTAGCACCCACACCGCTATTCCACTACCCAAGCCTAGCGCGCTAACAAACAACAATTGGTATTCCTTCATTTCCGCACTTGGTTGGTAGTAATCCGCAATCTTCGGGAGGTCAGTGAACACTCGTCCGCTGTACCGTATGGTCATTACGCTTCTAAGTTCTTCCAACGCGTGGTTTGTGTCATTGATGTCAGCATTAGCATCAGAGAGCCGCTGTCGTAAACGCTGGATCTTATCTTTTTTAGCGATTTCATTTTCGTACCACACTTCTTTCGCACTGGCTAGCTGTTCCAACGCATGGTTGTGCCTCTTCATCTCAGCTTCATAACCCGAGTGATTAAACTTCGAAAACATAAAGCCAGCGCCTGCGAAAGCCACTGCATTAAAAATCCCTCCAGCCACAACGCTCGCCATTAACTTACGTTGATTTGAATGGATCTGTCGGTATCCACTTTTTCGATTGCATCCATTTTACTAACAGCGTTCCTGCACCAACAGCTGCAGCAAGTTTCACTGTGCCTTTCACTGTCTCTGGTGTTCCCAATGGTTCTCCCAAAGCCTTCTTAGAAATCATACTCACTGCCACAGCACCAGTCGTAACAAGTAGCGCATCGTACAATTCGTTCATAAGTTCTTTTCGATCGATCGCGGACATATATACATTGTCGTGTGTTTTGTTCAAGAATCAAACGTGTCTAGCGCTGGACGACAAGTTCTACGATTTTCTGACGCGCTAACCACAGTGCTCGCAGGCTCCAGTTGTGTCTCTTTTTCATTGCTAATTGTGTACCATAGTGAAGCACCAGCAATGATTACACCAAGTGTTCCGACAATGTAACCATAGCTCCACTCACCACCCTGTTCTTCGTTAACTATCATTTCACGCATTTTCTTTTCTTTCGCAGCTTTCGATATCTCAGCCAACTTTTTACCAGCAGCGACGCGTTTTGGGTCCTTTACCTTAACACTTTTCACATCAGCCGTAATCTTCGCCTCAACAGCCGTCTGTGAGTCCTCAACCATCTAATACACTATCACGTGTTATCTTACTCACAGTTGACCTCACAGGTGTCTCACAGTTGACCTCACAGGTATCTCACAGTTCCAGACCAAACGCACTAAAAAATTAGGATTTTTTCTGAGAGTATAACATAATGACTCAAGCCCGAGAAATCAGCGAAGAAGATATTGCCAACATGTTGAGAACAGCCTTTATCAGTGTGCCCACCCTACAAGGCGCCTCTGGACCTACCGTCTTAAACGAGTACTTCTCAACATACACAATGTTCGACCCCGACCCTGAAGGACCACCAAAACGGCTTGGCTCTCAGATCCGCCATACGAGGTATCTTCTCGACGCTTGGATCGATCTTCGAGAGGAGAGAGCCAACGAGCTCGCTGGTGTGTTAGCTGACATAATCCCTGTGTGGTGTTACTCACCATTCAAATACCTTATGTTAGCGAGTGACGTCTACTTGAGCGACCCTAGTGGGTCCACAGCTACATTACTCGGTAATTTCCTCCAAGTGTTCTTAGCGACCCTTCTATGGAAACCATGCCCAACCAAAGCCAAAGCGTGGCTAGATCTCGCCGCAAACCGCGACGTTCACGTTTGCAAGGTGGGGTGTAATGAGATACTGGGTGCGGACGATATCAGGGACCACGTACTCTCGCCCGCTCACAGACACTTTGCGAGAGACGAAAACGTGTACACCTGTCACCCATGCGGTGTGGTCACCAACGACCCAATGCATCGCTTGAGACACGAGAGCTCGCAGACTCATCTTAAAAACTTAGAGCTTCAGCGGATATTTAACAACGAACAACGATTTCCACAATGAAAAAGTATTTCTCTGGAGGTATAGTAACCATGAAGAAAGTTGGTAAACTAGAAATCGTGATTGGTCCCATGTTTGCAGGAAAAACAACAGAGACTCTTCGTAGGTTAATCACGTTAAGTAAGTCAGGGCTCAAAGTCCTCTACGTGAACAACACAGGTGACACCAGACGAACTGGCCACGCGTTCTCCACACATCGCCAGACCATTGTTGTTGGATCAGACAGTTTACCTGCGAAGTTAATCACCAACCTCCCGAGTTCTTCCGAGATAGCCGATTATGACGTCATTGGCATTGATGAAGGCCATTGGTACTCTGGGTTACTCCCAGTTATTCACGAATACGTTAAAGCTGGCATTCATGTCATTATTTGTGGTCTCATAACAACGGAGCACTTAAAAAAACTTGGTGAACTCGACACGTTGTTCCCAATGGCAGACGACATCACATTTCTAAAAGCGTATTGCGTCGTTTGTCGCGACACTTACGGAACAACTGTTGAAGCGCCATTCAATTGGAGATACAACCCAGGACCATCATTCGTTGGTGGTGCTGAGCAATATCGCGCAGTGTGCAGACGTCATCATCCTTCCACATAAAATTAGGGGTGTTCTCGGATACCCCACTTTTTAAATTTAGACATTGGTCACATGAAGCGTCCAATGTCTCCCGTTGAAACATTTTTTCACACAGTGGTAAGAAGGTTTGTGAAATAAAGAGAGAAAGTTTCGCAAACGTTTTTATCAAGTTAAAAAACGTCTTTAAAAAATGTTAGAGCAGTTGTCGCTTCAAACGTCGTATCAACAATGAGAACGAGCGCTAATTCGACTCATTACTCGCTGTCTAAAAAGTCTCTTTACAATAGCGTCTCTCGTGGTTACTTAACGCTGATTTATTTTTAAATTTACGAAGGCAGTGAGAGCACTGAAACCCAACGTCAAAGAGATATTTTATTACCGTGGTAATAGCGTCGTCGTACGAGTCGCATAACAACGTTAGATAACCAGCGGATTTATATCTGAGCAACAGAGACTCCTGCTCTTTGGACGTCTTACCTGTGCCACCTGGATTCTTGAACTCAATCACAAGCCCGCTGTGCTGTCGGTTTGCATTGGCAATAATCAAGTCAGGCGTTCCACGTTGGTAGCCTTTTTTCCACGAATTTATTCTTTTACTCGAGGTGTCTTGATTCTCACCACAAGCGGCTATCAAAATAGCTTCTGGATAATATTTCCTAAGAAAACCAACAACTTTCGTATGAAGGTCGAACTCGGTGATCATTACGAATTGATTGTGTTTGAGACCAACGTTAGCTAAACTTTTTTTAACGCTTGGTAAAACTTCTGAGTGCACCCACCTTCCGAAGTGTTTCGCACGCTCCATTTTACTTGAGAACGTCAATGAGTAGACTCCAAGTTCGTTGATAAATGAGGCCTGCTCCATCCTCATTCTACAATCAGGTTCGACGTGGTCGTTGACTGCATCTTTTGGTCGAGCGTAACCTAGAGCGCTCGCGACCTCTTTCGCTTTGAACCATATTTCACCGTTGTGATTAACCGTCGTGATTTGATGACCGTCGAAATCAAATAGTCGAGGTGCTATGGAAGTCATCACTATATTATAGCCTCGCAAAAAAACTACTCGACATAGGTGTCAGGTTTTTTATAGATCTGGTTTGTTGTGTACCAATGCAGCAAATACGTTTTATTAGTCCTCAGTTTTCTACGTCGTCTGAAAAAGTTTCTAATGTTACGAACCAGTTTTCTAAGCCAACCCATTTTAACTTAGGTCACGTCTCCCACCACTCCTACAGTGTCTGACTCTGGTAACATAATAGGTTCGCCATAAGTCTTTTTAGACCTCATACCAATCTCAGCGTGGAGCTCGAGAGTAACGTCGCCGCGACCAAATGATCCACCAGCTTTGAACATGTGATCAGTCGTTTTATTTATCTTATATGTTTCGCGAGGTCTCGAAATACATGCTCCCATTTACTTTACACCATATTCCTTCATCATTTCTCCACCCATGATTATGATGTCTCGGTTCGTCATGTAACCACTCACAATTTTCACACCGTAGAATTCTATCAATGATGGGTACGCGTAAGGTGCGAGTGGTATTCTTGGTCGGTGTATTCCAAAAATCGTTCCATAGGGTGTGCCTATCTTTTTCATGTTCGCTATGAAGTCTGAATCGGTTGACTTGATGTTGTTGACTCTGACGTGTGAATTGTACATTTGCCAATGTATTGATATCATATGCATTTTACTTATGTCAATAATACTCGGAATAGTGCATACTTTCTCCACCGCTGGGATGCTACCACCATACGCGAGTTCATTAGTCACACCAGTCTTGTACCCTATGAACTTGTCCCAACTACCATCGTCGTTCGATATAATTGTCTCCCAATTTGATCCAGCGGTTCTCATGGGTAACCTCACCACGACAAAAATGGAGAGATCACACCATTGCATACTGGGGCAATTAAAATGGAGACCTGACTCAAGTGGGATTGGTGTTAACACGGGGGATAGAAAACTTTGACTTACACCACTGATGCCAATAATAGGACCATAAGCTAGGTTGTTTTGCACTAATTTGCTTGTTTCACCAATGGCTTTCACTTTGTTTGAACCATTGGTGTGAAATTCCACGTTTTTCAAGGCGTGTGTGCTAACGTTGAAGTCGAGCACAAGATTGTAGGACTGACTCTTGAGGAAACCTGATAGCAATTGCTCTAGAGTTCTTTTGTTTGTTGCGTCTGAGTCATCGACTGGGTCTGCTACGTTTTTTATCGCTGAGCCTTGCATGTCTATTATTCCAGACATCCTTCCACCGGTCGCGCTTAATTTAGGATCTTCGTCCAGATGCCTTTTCGTTCTCTTCAGTATTTTATCGTGAGGGTCGTCAGACTCATACCCATAGTTTAGACTCATTACTACTTCAAGGTGTATTTGGTTAGTAGATAGCCAGAGACCGCTGAGAACCCTAAGATTATCGCCAGCGTTGTCGTGTCTGACTCACTTGAGGTGGTAGTCTGCGCAATTTGATTGGTCACTGTTTTCTTCACGGGTGGTGCTACTCCCAAGTTAGCCACCACGTTTTCTTGGTGGACTTTTTTAGCCACTGTTTTCTTCACGGGTGGTGCTACTAAGTTAGTCACCACATTTTCTTGGTGGACTTTTTTAGCCGTAATTGTTGGTGTTGTTGCGTTCAAGCTGGTGTTCACTCCAAATTTCATAGACTCTGTGGCAACCTTTAGTAAGTTGTTGTACCCAGCGATTTTATTCTTGAGAATCACTAGGTTACTTGGCATTAACCATGTGCTTGGCGACACTGCAAGATTTTGGACAACGTTGGTGTCTCTAATCGATTTGTTCATGTTGAGAATCCACGTCGATACGTCATACTGAATAACACTGTCAGAAAACAACTTTCGGAATTCTTGTTGGGTCTCTAGACTCCCTGCAGAACCACCGACGACTGATACACGTGTTCTCGCTTGCGCACCAAGTGTGGAGTACACAAAGGCTTCTATGCTCTGATTTAGATATTGCAGCCCAATGTTGGTAAAACCGTCTGAGAGTCGTGCGACGTATCGTTTATAATCGTTCTGAACGTCGTTGAGTGTGAAGACTCTAGATTCGCCTAAAGTGCCATCGCTCAGGACTTTATTCTGGTAATAATGCTTTTTGGGAATCTTGGAAATCTTACCATACAATTCGGAAGCGTTAAATTCTCTACTTATTGATTTCATGGTCTCACCACCTTCCATTCTTCTGAGAAGTCTTCTAATGGTGAAGTACAAATGAAATCTCATCACACTTGTGACCACAGGGTGGACTTCTTGTGACACTGATAGATGTTGCAACGAAACACCACAACAGAAACTCGCACAATATGTCGCAAACACAATGCGGTAGTAAGATTCGCTGTCATCCCACTCTGATTTTGTCTTTGACGTGGTGACTCGCAAGACTGGTAGCTTTGACATGAAGTAGCTACTCTGGTTAACGAAAACTTTAAAGTTATTCACTGGATAATTTAACACATTTTCTGTTGGATAACCGTCCCAAAGTCCCCAATGGTTTTTATGACCTTTTGGTAGTGGTTGGATAGTCCCACCACCTTGCCATATTATTGGGAACTTACTATTGTGTAGCCACTTCCACATGCTTTTATCATTTTTGAAGGTTGTGCTGGTTATGTCTGTGCTGAGGATGTCGTTGTTTTTGAAATACACATCGACACTCATGATCTTACCATCTTGCAAAATATTTGGATAGAACTCAAATTTGCTTAAAGTAGCGTGGGGGTACTTTTTGATGAGGTCTGCCTTTGCGTCGTGTGCAGCCTTCGATGTGTTAGCCATCGCGAGTTTGTAGTGCTTTCCATAGTAATCGTGAAGGGCTTTCTGCATATATAATATACTGTATGTTATACAGAATGCGAAAGTTAACGGTATTCATTGAAGGTGTAGAAAAAGTTTGTGTCCTTTGACAACGCAATAATGGTCACGCACGACAACCCGTGCATTATGGTCAAGACAGCCACTGTGTTTTGGGACTACCATAACACGACAAATGACTCCTATATTCGGACCTTAGTGACTATTAGACCAAAGGTAAGTAGTTATAGAAGTACTATGGTGGGTGAAGGGCACTTTAGCTTCGACACGCTAGTCAAAACCTTGAAGCTAGATCTTAGCGAGCGTGGGGTGAATCTCGAGATAGAGAAACTGTCACCCACAGGCAAATGCAGGGCCCGGGCTGATAGTGCAGTTTTCTTTTATACCCTCGGGCCTCTACTTGGTTTCGTGGGAAATGTGCCGATCCCGGGTGACTCACAGTGGCACGTCAGCCCAAACGAGGTCGACATGTACAGAGGTCTGAAGTACATAGAAGTCTCGTGTGATATTGTTGACTCTGAGAGCAATGTAGGTATTGATGGAAAGCGTAGCAATGTGATCACAACGTTACCAATACCCACCGAACAGTCTTTGAAGGGGTCAGTGCAACGCCATGTGGACATCGAGTCCAAGGTGGGTATTAAAAAAGGTGTCTACTCAAGTATGACATTTCGCGTCAAACCAAATAACGGCGATACTAAAATTGGTGCGGTGTTATTGGAACTGTATATTGTGTGAATTATATGGAGCTCGGTGTGGAGACAGAGCAAGGGTTGAGAGACATTTATTACAATCCTAAGACAGGGTTCAGTGGTGCAGAGAGGTTGTATCAAAGCGCATTGGGAGACGGATTGAAAGTAACTAGAAAAACAGTGAAAGAATGGTTGGCAACGCAGGACACTTACACTAGGTACAAACCCATTGTGAGAAGACATAAGTTCCGTGCGACCTTTGTTGGGTTTCTTGGTGAAGAGCTCCAAATGGACTTAGTGGACATGAGTAAGTATTCAAAACAGAATGGAGGTTATTATTGGATATTGACAGGCATTGAAATATTGGGTAGATACGCTTTTGGAATTGCAGTTTATAGAAAAGACACTAAGAACATGACTAAGGCTGTTGGAGAGCTATTGAGTGACTTTAAAGATCGGTTTGGAACCACACCTAAGTTAGCGCAATTCGATGATGGACTTGAGTTCTACAATGTTGGGGTGAAAAGTTTGCTGAAAGAACATGGTGTTGAATATTTCAGCACTAAGAGTGATAAAAAGGCTGCCGTTGTTGAGCGTTTTAATAGAAGTCTGAAGAGCATTATGTGGAAGTACTTCTATGCCCATGGAACGTACAAATGGATTGACGTTTTGGATCAGTTTGTGAGCAATTACAATAGCAATGTGAATCGCAGCATTATGATGAAGCCGAAGGATGTCGATAAGTCAAATGAGGGTGAAGTTTGGACCACTTTGTTTGGTCATCAATTTGCAGACAACCCATCGCCAAAGTTTAGAGTTGGTCAATCGGTGAGAATTAGTAAGTACAAGAGTGTGTTCACAAAGGGCTATGAAGCCAACTTCACTGAAGAGCTGTTTAAAGTGGTAAAGGTTATTCGTGGTGATCCGAATGTGTACGAAATTGAGGACGTGAGCGGTGAACAGATTATTGGTAAATTTTATGAACAGGAATTATCGCTAGTCAATAAGAAACGTGGTGGTGACGATGTGTACAGAGTTGAAAAGGTGTTGAAAAGAAAGAAAGTCAGAGGGAAGAAGATGGCGCTGGTCAAATGGTTGGGTTACGAGAGCAAACATAACTCATGGATACCAGAAAGCGACATTCAAAATGTAGGTTAGTGTAATATGGCTAAGAGTGGCTTCGACGACTTCGAGACGGAGGGCTTTGATGAGTACAAAGATATGAGTAATGATGAACTAGATCGCAGTCTCGAAAGAGCCACTCAAGATCTTGAGCTAGCTCGGGGCGATCTAGGCGTCACAGCCGATGAGGAAACTAGACTAACTAGAGTGGAGAGTGGACTGAAGCGCGAACACGATATAAGACTTCGTCAACACATGGGGGAGACTACTAGCGATCTCGTAACGCGGAGTGGTGGAGGAGTGTATCAACATGTGGAGAGGGTTTTTAGTGATCTCGCAACGCAGACTATTGACAATGTGAGAGATCGTGAAGACATTGTGAGGAGTGCGCCATTGTTAGACACCACACACGTAGAGTACGTCAACACACCTGAACTAACACCAATCGAGAACCACGAGTTGAGCGCGCTACTCAACCCAAGCAAGAACGTGCTGCGTGAGTCTAGAATAGGCGACACTGGCACATTGCAAATACGAGCGGACCGTTTTCAAAACTTGATAAGTGAAGTGAACAAAAGAATAGCGGAGCTTGCAGTAAAAGACCTCACGGCTGTGGAGGATAAAGAGTTCATCAATCTAGCTGAAAGAGTGATTGGACTTAAAAAAGCTAAAGACATGCTTATTGAGCAGCGAGAAATAGAAGAGGTTAGAGAGCAGCAGGAAGTCGACATTGACAGGTTTCAGAAGTTTAAGAAATGGGCTAGAGAAAATATGGTTGGGGTGAGTGCTTTAGCGATTTCAGTGGCAGCAATTGTGACGACTGTTATTATCGTTGGGAGGTCTAACGTTATGAGAGGCGCTATGGTCACGAGATCATTCGCACAGGCTGTTAAAAACGCGATAATTAAGATAGGTCCATGGGCTGTTGAATTAGCGAACTTAGTTTACGACGCGCTGGCGACAGGCGCAAAGGGCCTCGCTTGGTTAGCTCAAAATCTGTGGGTGTTTGCGGTGACATTCGCGTGGCTTGCGTACAATTATCTAAACTAAAAGCAAATGTGATTCGTGGGAGTCAGAGAGCGATATTCAAAATGTGAGCTAATGTAATATGGCTGAAGGTGGGGAAGTTTTTGACGAGATCGAGATGGAAATCCTCAATAAGTACGAAGACATGAGTGACGAGCAATTAGAAAAGACGCTCGTCGATGTCGAAGATATTGTTGGAGGTATGTACGGTAAGCACACTGAAGACGACATGCCGGAAGACGTTCGTGTTAATTACAACGACTATCAAGACTATGCGAAAAAGATACTGAGTGAGCTAGACGCGAGGCGAGGTGGGCAAAAAGAGACGTCATTTATTGATACTGATGATGGTAAGACGGTGACGATAAGGGGAACCAACACAGAAGTCCCTGCGGTGGAGTTCGTTGAGCAGGAGTCATATGGTGACGTCAATGACGCAAGCTACAGTATGGCTCTTGAAGTGAGGTCAGACGATCTTTATAAAAGATTGGACAAGCTAAACGCAGTCAACAAAGAGATAGCAAAAAATCAAGTAAAAAGAGTCAAGGCTATAGGTAAGAAAATACGTAAGTTGTATAAAAAAAAACTCGGTCTCGACGACGCGTCAAGGGAAATAGTCAACAGATCGTATGTGACGGACTCAGAGGCTATTCTTTTCAAACCGATAAGCAAAGATGGTAAATATGGAAGTCCTAAACTAATTCTAAAACCTGGGAAAAGGGGTTTGATCTACAGTAAAGACGTTAGTAGTAAAAATGCGATTGAGCAGTTCAAAAAATTAGTTAGTCAAATCCCTGAGAATGCAGAAACAACAGTTGTCACAACAGAAGTGACCTCAGACGACCTCCCAGTGATTGAGACAAGAGTGGATCACGACGACATACCTGGGTTATCACCAGACGAGAACCGTGATCTGAGTGGTGTGGTTAATCCAAGCGATAGTGTGGTGCCTGAGTCAAGAACGGGTGATGATGGTGCGTTGCAAGCGCAGGTAGACCACTTTCAAGAGACGATAGATGAGACGAGTGGGAGATTGGCAAAGCTTGATAAAAAAACTAACCAAACTGGTCTCACGCCCGACGAAGGGCGAGAGCACGTTGGTTTGGTTGAAAGAGAGTCAGGACTCAAGCAAGCCAGAGACAGAACTATCGAGCAGCGACAAATAGAAGAGGTTAGAGAGCAGCAGGAAGTCGACATTGACAGGTTTCAGAGATTTAAGGAATGGGCTAAAGAAAATGTAGTCGGGTTGAGCGCTGTAGCGATTTCAGTGGCTGGAATTATAACAACTATTATTATCGCTGGGAGATCCGCTGTTATGAAAGGCGCTATGGCCACGAGGTCATTCGCACAGGCTGTTAAGAACGCAATCACGAAGATGGGTCCATGGGCTGTTGGGTTGGCTAATTTAGTTTACAACGCGTTGACGTTGGGTGCAAAGGGTCTCGCATGGTTGGCTCAAAATCTGTGGGTACTCGCGGTGGTACTCGCGTGGTTTGCTTATGATTATTACAAGCTAAAACGGTAGCGATAAAACATATGTAAAGGTATATGAACGTCACGTCGGCAGAGTTGAGCCCTGGTTTTAGACGAGCGACCATGGGTGTCATAAAAGGGGCGAGAACGCAACACGTAATCACGTTGAACCCTAATAAAGTCAGTCCTGGCGAGGAACTTTACATTGATATACCGAAGCTCAAGGTTAGCAGCTGTTTGGTGCCTGGATCGTTGGGTCTAGTGTTCGACTTTAAGAACGCAAACGCCAAAAGCTGGTTCTTGAACAATGTGAGCAAGTTGCTTTGTGAGAAACTTGTTGTGAGACTAGCTGGAGAAACTGTGTATGACAACAATGGGGAAAATTACACTGGTGTTTATCGCGACCTTTGGGAAAGTGTTACTGCGCGAGACCAAATGATTGACTATGGTATTGGTGGTGAGAACTTGAGAAAGCTAGTTTCTAAGGATGACAGTGGCGCGACGAGTGGGAACGTTGCTAAAGTTAGTGACGCGTTGATGTTTGGTGTGATTGGGACGAAGCAGCGGATTAAGCTTGGTAAGATTATGAATGACCATGGGTTGTACGCTCCTTTTAGCATGAACAACAACTTGCAGTATGTGATCACACTTCCGAAGGCCACAGACATCATGGTGGCGCAATCCGGTAGCGCTGTGGGTGGATACACTCTGGAGAACCTCGAGCTTGAGTATGAAACGATCGATAACCAGGAGCTCGCTGACGAAATAGCGTCGGGTTATGCGAGTGGTCGTAGTTTGTCATACGAACACGTTACATTGATGAAAACCACTGAATGGGACAAAGGTACGACCATTGTGAATGAAAACATTAATCTCCCAAGAAAAAGCATGAAGGCGATTGTGTTGCTATTCACGAATAAGGTGCGAACAGACAGTGAGGAGTTTCTTTACCCAAATATTGATAGTGTTAGAGTCACAATCGAAGGTGTGCCAAATAGTGTGTACTCACAAGGCATCCCAAAGTCGAAGTTCTATGCAGAAGCGAAACGATTGTTTGGGTTGGGCGAAGAACACGCTCAGTTCATGACCATACAGAAGTTCTATAAAGATGGCTTTGCGTTAGTCATCGACTTGAGGAGTGTTCAAGATAATCGCAATGTCGCCACTGGCAAGAACATTGTAAACACACAATCTGGCGTGCTTCTTGAAATCACTAAAAAAGTGACGACTGCGAATGTCATGTGCAGGGTGTTTGTGATGAGTGATGGGTTGGTCAACTTTATGAACAATGGGTTGCAATCAATCCAGTATTAAATCAAACGTGAGTTAATGGAGACTCCGTTTAATATGTTAATTGTTGGTATGACAGCTTGTGGTAAGACACATTATTTGCTGGAAACATTGGAATCTGAGTATTCTAGCAAATTTGACTACATTGTGTTGATTTGCCCTACTTTCGAGTGGAACAAAGCGTACCAAGATTGGAAATATGTGCGCGACCCCGACGTGTTAGCGATAGACTGCACACAGGACAGTGTCGACGCTGTTCTCAAGTGCGTAACAAATGTTTTTAAAGGCACTAACACTCTGATCGTGTTGGATGACTGTGCAAGCTCTCAAGATGTTAAGAATAGGACTAGTCAGTTGGTCAACTTGGCTTTTAGTGCGCGACATTTTATGTTGAGCGTTATTGTCATCACACAACAACTGACGTCGATCGCAAAACCGTACAGAGAAAATATTAGTAAGCTCGTTTGCTTCTACTGCCCAAGTAGGAGTGATATGAAGGTCGTTATCGACGATTACCTTGGAAACATTAGCAGAGAAAAATCGTCGGCGATTGTGACCACACTAAAAAATAACAAGTACGCTAGACTAGAAATCTCACTGCGCTATCCATACAGTCATGAAGTTGTTATTCCGCAATAAAATATGGGTATAAGTAATAACGCGATGGTGAAACGCAAAAGTGAGGAAAATCCTACGATTGAGGAATTAGTTGAGGAGACTGACGACACCCCAACTGTGGAAGACAACATTGACGTTAGGAGATCCGAACTTATTAGACTGTCCGGTGATGGTGTGGTAAGCCAATCTGAAGCGTACATTAAAAAAGCGTCCGCAAAAGTTATTGATAAGATATGGCACCAACACGAGTTGAAGAGAATGGAGATCGCAAACGCTTTTCTCACCGACTTGCTAATCAGCAAATTCGCCAGCTTACTGGATGGGTTGAACGCTATTGAAAATCCTGACGAACTAAACGACGAACTACAAAAAGACCCGCTATTAAAGAAAGACGTTGAGAGCATTGTCGCGATTGTGACGCCGTACGTGCCTTTCTTAGGCTTGCTGTCGGGAGGAATCACAACGTCAAAATATGTGTACGATCACCATTTTAGAAAAGAGGCGACAAACGCTGAAAATAGTGAACAAACGGACTAATCTATTATTAACAGGTGGCAATAACCTAATTTGCATAACAGGTGGCAATTTTATCACGCGTGAGACACTTTTACGATACATAAATTTGTAAAAATGTAATTTGACAAATTTGTGAAAATATTGAAACGACACTTTCTATTTTTAAATGTGATTCGACAAATTTGTGAAAATGTTGGAACGATTATCTTTAAAATGTGATTTGACAAATTTGTGAAATGTTGAGACGACACTCTCTATTTTTTAAATGCGATTCGACAAATTTGTGAAAATGTTGAAATGACACTCTCTATTTTTTAATATGTGAGAGTGGGCTCGTACCACATTTTATTTTTTTAACACGCGAAAATGTTGAAATGACACTTTCTATTTTTTCCTAAATGTAATTTGACATAAATTTGTGAGAATTTTGAAACGACGCTCTCTATTTTTTAAATATGACTGAAATGGTGTCAAATTTAGCGAGAGTCGCTATTTAGTATAAATTTGGTATTGTTTCGCTAATCTCGCGTGTGTTTGACATCAATTTAGTAGAAAATGTGCGAGGGATGTCTAGATTGACTAACGATCGTTGTAGTAGTATAGTAAGTAGGGCTGCGAGCTTATTCGACGTCAATTGTGAATATAAACACCAAAACATCGTCAAATTTGTCGAGTCGCGACTTGGCCAAATTTGGTGACGTTTTGGTGTTTATATTCACAGTTGAGGTCGATTGAGCTCGCAGCCCTACTTACTATACTACTCTCACGATTAATCAAAAATAATTCAGCACTATTCTTCTAGAATAAACGTTATTTCCTATTAATAACTTTTTAATCATTTTTTCAGGGTTAGGATTACGCTATTGTAGACTAAGTACTACCTGTATATACTAGGGAAGAGGTTAGATGGGATGACTCTACGTCACTGTCGGCTTAGTGTCGGCTTAGTGTCGGCTTCGGAAGCCACCAGTGCAACGCTAACCCTAACCAACCTGCAGGTAGAAATCGAAGTCTAGTTTTTACCCTATGGTTATTTACATAAAAATATAATGCATAAATATATATGGGACTAAAATGCTTAAGGAAATCTAGTTTTTTTTCCCCTTATGACTTATGTTCCTGAAATTCTCCATTAAGATTAGTGACATTCTCGCAATTTTTTTGTTGTTGTTATTTACCTTTTTACGATCAGTCTTGTGGGGTACAAGTATAAACAATAATACATGTATCCCCCCCACAGGTGACTTGATAACATAGATTTAACTATATAACGCCGCTTTTCATTGGCTGTTATACGTGTACCATTTCTTGATGGAACTTCAAATCAGAAACGTTCCAAATTTACGGTTTCCAGTTATTTAATTATCATATTACTTGTGCTACCATAGAGTCTAGGTTTCGGCTCTGTTTTGTCTGGTCGCGAAATCGCAATTGTTTACTGAATTCTCTTATTTTATTCTGTTGTTCTTTTATGTTGAATGGAGCACGCCAAACCATGACCATTTTGAAGTACTTTGAATAAAGAAATACCAAATTGTTTCCGTGTTTGGATGGCCTGATCCAAACACGCGGGATGTTGCGAGACTTGAGAAAAGCGTAAAGAAACACGAGCCGCTAGGCGAGTGTTTTTAGCTTTTCGAAAGTCGAGCAACATCCCAAGCTAAGTGTTTGGATCAGGCCATCCAAACACCGGAAAACCATCAGGTATTTATTTTATAAAATAATACGAACGAACGAGCAACACAAACTTGAGTAAACGTTTGGCGGGAAATTTCCGTGTTTGGATGGCCTGACTCTAAACACGGGTATTGACCAATCAGAGCTTACGTAGCACATGTTATTTTATAAACGAATTTATTTTCAGTTTTTCGTTGTTAGGTATGTTTAGAACACATTTTCATATTTGTTATTTTCTAAAAATATATTTTAGGCGTTTTTAAGCATCAAAATCGACCAATTTATTAGAAAATCTGTCACAGAGACTGGGTACGAATTTAGTTCGAAAGCACACTGATGACGTCAAGGTATTTGATAAACAGAGAACGAAAGAGAACGTATTTTTAACTAGTGTTGTTAGCAGCGGCTTTCTCACTAATAAATAATATGCCATATTTATACTATTTGCAAACACCTTGACGTCACACCAAGAAGTCACGTGGTGTTTAGCCGCTTGTGGAAGTGACTACATTTGGCTGAAATGTTCGTTCTTTTAGCCTATTTCAGTGGCGTAATAACGTTTTAAATAATTGTTTTTTCACTATGTTCTAAATACCCATTGAACGTTTAAAAACTGCAAAAACAATTTTCGTTTGTAACGTCTTTATAGACCTAAATCATAGTTCGACGTTTTGAGCGTCTCATCGTTTAGTGTCAATTATACTTGATACATCAGACATAGTTTGACGCTACTCTGGCTTTAAAAAGTTTTTTTTGAACGTAACTTTAAAAGTTACTGTCCATGACCCAACGTTTCGACACTCCAATCTAGTGTCTTCATCAGGGGTGATCGTTGTAAAGTTAGGATCCCTATTTATACACTCATAGAACCGATGATGACGTTATTTATTAACAAGATGGTTACTTGCTTATTAGCGTATATATACTTGCGATATTTTGGTATTCATCACTTTTTTTTCTGAAAGGTTGGAGATGGGAAAGAGTTGGAGGCGATTTGTACAAAGGAAACCGATGTAAGAAAACTTCGTCTTGTCAAGGTAAGCTGTAACTCTTGTTTTACTGTCGTGGAAATAGAAGAATTCCGAAAAGGTTGAAGGGATACTCCAGCCAAAATACAAATGTAGTTCATATGAAAGATCTTACTGACTTTAGTTTATTTCCAAAGTTTCAGCATTCCTATCAATTTAGTTAAGAAGTTATGGCTAGTTGAAGTTGAAAATTGGAGGATTTTGACGCCATGTTGGTTTTGAAAATATGACGTCATTGAGTGATTCTTTATCGACAGTGGAGTTGTTTTGATGGCGATCACATAGTGATAGCTGTTGTGAATGCTCTGGATGAAAATTAGTCGAAATAAACTATTTAGTTCCTCATGCAGGAAAGTAGAGGAGCTTCTTAGGCATAATACGAGATAGAATCACTCAGTGACGTCATATTTGAGAAACAAACATGGCGTCGAAATTGGATAAACTCTCCAACTTCAACTCGCCATATCTTCTCAACATAATTGATATTTATATTTTGGCTTTAACTACATATTTATATTACAACACTTTGAGTAAATTCATTATTTCACATTGAGAAGTTGGTTTGATGTTTGTTGAACAATTTCCTGCTTTGCATTTGATTGGTTTTTGATCAACCAATAGGATTAGGAGTAAAAAACAATCAAATACAAAGCAGGAAGTTGATAAACGAACTTCATATCAAACCAACTTTTCAATGTGAAGAAATCAATTATCTCAATGTTTCATTGCCTTAATCTTCTATTCATCTGCAAATTATTTTATCATTTTCCAACTGAGCCAATAGGTATAAAGTAAATTGGTACTGATTTAGCATGAATTTCTGTATGTTATTGTGAAAAAAGTTCTTGTTTTTGTTCACGTTCATGCAAATTTGTGCACGCGGGTGACTGTTACTAAACACATTGTATTTTGGTTTAATGAAATAATCATCCAATGGAGGGTAAAGACGTAGCTTCTTGAACAACAGGATCTAGGACACAAGAATCTAGTAAACACGTCCACTAGTTAGGATCTTGTTATTAGATGGTTAGTAACCAACAGCCAATCGTAAAATTAGCTTCTACCAGCTACGTGATAACTCCCAATGGAAACGCTTGGGTTCAACCGTTCAACCGTACTGTTTAATATTAATAAACGTAAACATAAACAAAAGATTTGTGCACGGCGAGGCCCTTTCAAATAAACCACATGCAGCTAATTTGTTAATCGCTTGGAGGTTTGGCGAGTTCCTAGACCATACCTGGATTAACTATGGTTACTTGTACAGTATGTATCTATGACAGATTATCTGCAGAAAATATTTCTGACTCCTGCATTTAGGGATCAGAACAAAGTTGATCCCTTAACCTTTACTTATCGAATTTTATTATATAAAAAGCAGTCGATAATCAAACACATGTGCATTATTATAGTGATAATCTCACATGTACACTATTTCTTTGGAAATGGGCACCCATTCCGCACGTTGTAAGCAATAAATTATTGGCATTATCTTAGTACAATTATAAGCGCATGCGTATAACAGTCAATTGCTAGTCCCACATTCATAGTCTCTCTCACTAGTCCAGGACCCCAAGTAGGGGAGTGGATGTGGTGGCGGTTGGGGAGGGAGAAAATACAGACGGGGGGCTAAGGTTAGAATACTCGCTAGCCGGGGGGTTAGGACCTTTGTTGTTTTGGGGTTGGTTATAATCCAATAACTTATTGGTTATAATGTTAAGATAATGCCAATAATTTATTGCTTACAACGTGCGGATCGGCTGAAATGGGACTATGAGAGTATTTTTTTATAATAAACAGAACAATACGTGGATGCTTCGAAATATGGAATTTATTTCTCGTGTTGAACTGGATATATCACTTCGCTCACTCGTGAGATATTCTGTTCAACACAATAACCAGTTTAATAGACCCAAACCCCAACTCGAAATACATTTCGTATAAGAAGCATTGTCTGTGAAGCTGAACGTAATGACCGTTGAGCTGAACATTCAAATGCTGATGTGAGATTTACTGATGGACTTCCGTTAGATGATCTACATGCATGATAGAGATGTTGACCAATGAAAAACGAGCATGAAGTTTGAATATTACTAGGTTGAGCACAATTACCTCGTTTTTTATTAAAACATTTAGTTTTCTGTTGGTTTTGTATCTTGTGAGTTCTAAACCATTTTAAAATTCTAGATATTCTTACATTGACATACAAAGTGATGACAAAGTCTATGCTCCAAGTCTCCCCAAAAATGTAAGTAATGAAATATTTCCTCATTTTATGTAATTACTAATGTTTATAGTTAATTGTTTTAGATTTGATAAAACACTTGCTGCGAGTTGGCTTTTCTGGCTTGACCATCGAAACGAGCTGTTTCAGCATGGTTCTCCAAGCTGTAATTTTGATCACTTCTTATCTCTTGAGTTTGTTCTTATCTCATTTTCGAGTTGAGTAGATTTAATATTGAGCAAATTATCGTAGAGATATTTGAATGTGTGTTTTTTTTAATGAAATTTAGACACCTAAAACGCTGGTTCGTTACAGAGATAACCAAGTTGTAAGTACAAAGGGGAAGCGGTTTTGGAAGGCAAAAGAACCTGAGTCAGAGGAAATTAAACGAACTTATGTTAACCTGAAACCTGCACGAAAGTACCGTTTTCATTAAATAACAGATACATGTATATTTTATGGCGAATATTTAGGTAATATTAAGGTTAGAGACACTGGTCTCGAAAGAAGAGTGGATCGAGCAACCTATTGTCCGTCGATGGCAGAAAATGAAGCCTGCAAAATTCGACAGGCGCCATTACTAAGGGACCAAAGTCGCAGTAAATCGTCATGATAGGTCATGAATCGTTGTTCCCAGTAATTTGAAAAATGTCTTCTGGTCCTCTTTATAGCAAAATTTATTTTGTCGATGGTAAGAGCACATAATCCAACAAAAAACCTCATAGGAACCTCAGTTGGTCCCTCATTTTCTGAACAATAGTTGCTCGATCCAGTCTTCTTTCGAGATCAGTGGTTAGAGAGGATTTAATATAGTCGTATACATACTGTATATGGAAAATGTGACTGCCCCAACCGGGAATCGAACCTCCCTGGTTCTCCGAATTCGGATACCCAGGGTTCGATTCCCAGTTGGGGAAGTCACTTTTTCCATATAAAGCATGTATATGTATATGATTAGGTAGTATATATCATATACGAGAAGGCGTTTATTATCTGATTTGAAAACACCGAGAAAAAACGAGGCGATAACCGAGTTTTTTTAACAACTTCGCGGTGTTTTCGAATCAGATATTATAAACGCCTTTCTAGTGTATGACATATAGCAGTCATCAAATCAGTCATCGTTTCGGATACAATATTCTGCTGCTGTGTCAGCCATTCAAAAGAATCTTTGCTTCCTAACGAGGTTGTAAAGGCTAATTTATATGCACATAAAATAATATTTAAAATGACAGCCATTATGAAAGTGGTCTATTTTATCAACTTTTTCACTCAAACCTCAACCAGTTTATCAAGAAAGCCAAATTCCCGATTGACGTCACACTCATTCATGAGCTTTTCGGACAAACAAAGCTTTATATATACCGAATTCATAAAGATGGCGACTAATTAATATTCTTTTATGTGAATTTAAATTAGTCTTTCGAGCCTTTTGAATAGCGAAGCGCGTTTAGTGCTATTTATAAACCAAAACTCAGACAAACAAACCAAAATGGAATCTCAAGGGATTCCTAACTAGCGATTTTCTATTGTTGGGAATGCAAGAATAAACAAGAATAAATTATAGACTCAGACAAACATACACACTGACGTCATTACCACGCTTCGCTATTATAAACACAAGGTCGAATCTCGAAAGCCTAATTTATGAATCCGCCATCTTTATGAACAACGCAAAGCTCAAATCATAAAATATTTTGAAATTCAAATATTCACTTCATATAGAATCTATATGAGTAATATCTTATTTGGAGTTATACAGTGTGTATAAAAAAAACTGAACCCTTAGAAAACGGTCTTATACTCCTGGGAAATTAAAAATACGGTCTTAATACACCTGGGAAATTACGATAACTTGTAATCGTACGAAGGAGCATAACTGCAAACAAACATGTTAAATATATTAACGTTTCTTTGCAGTTATGCTCCTTCATACGTTTACAAGTCATCGTAATTTCCCAGGTGTAATTAAGACCGTGTTTTTAATTTCCCAGGAGTATAAGACCGTTTTCTAAGGGTTCAGTTTTTTTTGGTATACACTGTATAGGCACTTTAAACAAGCTAGAAGCGCTAATAAAATTACTTTCCAAATTCCATGCCGGTAAGGATCTTCATTTTGTTCCGTTCTCAATTTTCATGTAAATTTCCCCCTGTTATTGTGTAAATTAGAAGGGCTGACTTTTTAAGTAGTTTTATGGTTATACATGTAGCAGTTTTGATTTTATAATAAAATATAATTATTTTGTATTGTACAATGGTAGTGAAGGATCCTCAGTAAAGGCAAAGGTTTGTTTACCTAAATTAAATTTAAATAAATCCAATGGTTATGTGACTTCTGACCATCATTTTGGGACACTTACCAACCTGCCATTCATGAGAATCGAGAACTGACTTAATTATTTGAAGTTTCTGTTGGGATATTCAGCAGCAGAAGCAATTGCTGGATTGAGGTTACCCTCAGCTAACTATATTGAACAATTGGAATTCTTGATAATAGATTTGGGGATAAAAAATAATAAACAGCCATATGGATACCATGGTTAATTTACCCTCAGTGAGAAATATGTATGACATTAAAGCAGTTAGGCAGTTTTATGACGACAAGGTCGAATCGAATGTGAGAGGGCGAAAGGCACTCATGGATATACCCGCTACCTCGTATGGCAATCTTATGGTTTCAATTCTTATGAATAAATTGCCCCAAGACTTACGACTGGTTGTTACACGAATATTAAAAAGAGATGCATGGAACCTAAACACCCTACTTACCATCCTTCAGGAGGAGGTGTTATGTGTGTTTGCGAAAAGATCACAGCAGTCGAGTTTGTACAGCAACAACACTAGATGCTTCAAGTGTGGGAAGAGACACCACCCCAGTATTTGCCAAACAGAGCATCCAAAAACCCACAGTTTCGACTCCGACCCGCTGATTCAAATGGAAAGGCCTCGTCAAAGAATTCATCTGAGCCACGTTCATTGAGTAAATCTACCACCAATATACATGGCCTGTATATCGATGCAACCAAACCCATTTTACTGCATACTACACACGCGAGAGCATGGGGAACTGGCGACCCAAATAGAACTATGAATATTCGTATACTTCTAGGTAGTGGAAGACAGAGATCATATGTTACATCAAGAGTCAAGAGCAATCAACCTACAAGTACCTGCATGTCATTGAAACTGAGTCACTTATGATTAAAACGTTTGGTTCAACTTTGGAAAACATCCAAACATGTGATATTGTGTCATTCTCGATTGGAAATGGTCAGAGTGAAAGGGAAAATTTAAAGGCTTATTCAGTTCCAACTATCTGTGCACCAATCAAGCAACCCATTTTGTTCAAGAGAAGTATGATCACCTTTGTGGACTTGCAACTGTAACGAAGAAGACAAGGAGTTTGAAGTTGACTTGTTGATTGGTTCTCATCAATATTGGAACATTGTGACAGGTAAAGTCGTTCAAGCAGCAAGCGGGCCCACAGCAATATGAACAAAACTCGGGTATGTGTTAATCTTGTCCTGTCGAGAGGCAAGTGGAAGCCACTAATCTGGCATGCATTCATGTGTTAAAGTCTTTGGGTCTACCGATTGCAAGGGAATATCCAGCAGCAGATCAGTACCTGAAGAGCTTTTGGGAGCTGGAAGGATTGGGAATATCTCCAAATGAATCTTCTGTCTATGAAAAATGTACAGATATATCATTTACTGTAAGTTGACGGGCGATATGAAGTAAGTCTTCCATGGAAACAGCCACGAGCCTTGCTTCCAGACAACTATAAGTCGAGCATGCAAATATTTATGTCCCTTTTCAAACGCCTGAAGAAAGATCCAAATCTACTCGCCGAGTATGATGCAGTTATAAAGGAGCAAATCAAGAATCGAATTGTTGAGCAAGTGGAGAATACAGCCAGAAGTGGTGAAGTAGGAAGAATACATTACCCAACCCCCCACCACGCGGTGATAAGAAGAGATAAGGAAACTACAAAGCTTAGAGTAGTCTATGACACCTCAGCCAAATCAACTTGTCCTTCGTTGAATAGCTGTCTTTATAATGGTCAACCACTGGCTCAAAATATACTGGATATATTGTTGAGATTCCGAAGCCAACAAATCGCAGTAGTCGGGGACATTGAAAGCGTTCCTTATGATATCCATTGCACCAGATGATAAAGATGCCCTGAGATTCTTTTGGGTAGACGACATTGACAGTGACCCGCCGCCAAAGGTCATCGTACTAAGATTTACTAGAGTCGTCTTTGGTGTGTCCTCAAGCTCATTTCTCCTGAACGCCAGAATCAACCACCACATCCATAATTATGAGTCTGTTGATCCAGAGTTTGCAAATATTTCGTGCAGGCAATATACATACAGTGTAGACGATGTAATAGCTGGATACAAAAATGAAGAAGATGCCTACACATTCTATCTAAAGTCGAAGTTTCGGTTAGCCGAAGGAGGTTTCCACTTGCGGAAGTTTGTTTCCAACTCGAAATCATTGATACAAAGAATTGACGAAAATGAGTCAAAGATAGCATCAAAGGCATGCCAACCTTCAAGTGATCACTCACGAGATATTCAACGATCTTAGTTTAGAGAGTCATTCTATCTATAGAGAAGATGCTTCTTTCACAAACAGTACAGTTGGAAACAGCGGAGAAGATATAGGCCCATGAGCATACAATTCTTGTAACTAAGTGGAATTACATGAAAGGACGATTCTCTGATCCTATAGATTCACCACGGAATCAACAAAGATAAATGCTGTGAGTGCTTCCTCTCGAATATATGACCCATTAGGAATTCTGTCACCATGAGTTACCATACGGCTGAAGATGCTCTTCTAAGAAATATGTAAACGAGATTTATCCTGGGATGATGAACTTGATGAAGACTTGCAGGAAACATGGCACATCACTGCATACTTGGAAGGGTTTTGTGATACATCAATCTGTGCTTATGCAGCCATGATCTATTTGAAGATAACAACCTTAAACGGAACCGCTGCTAGAATTGTTGCACCCATTGACGAAAGACAAACAATACCGAGATTGGAGCTCTTGTCAACTTTAACTCTCGCAAGGTTGATCACGAACGTACAGCGAGCATTAGAAACTATAATGCAACTTAGAAAACCAACGGACTCGAAAGTAACTTTGTATTGGATAAGAAATGAACCAAAGGACTGGAAGCAGTTTCTCCAAATCCGCGTCAATGAGATCAGATAATTTGTTCCACCTGAGTTCTGAAGACACTGTCCCGGCAAGGACAATTCCCTCCGGATATACCATCACGAGGGATTTTACTATCTCAACTGCACGATTACTAACCGTGGTTCAATGGTCGTGAGTGGATGTTACAAAATAATGAACATGAGGATTCAACCAAGGAATGTGAAGAAATTCCAAACGAATGCATTCAGGAAGCTAAGAAATAAGTTAGTGTTAACGTCTCGAGCCGTAGCAAGTGTCCATACCGATAAGAATATTGAAGCCATTATTGAATTGTCAAGGTTTAGCGACTACAACAAGCTTTTGAGAGTGACAGCTGTCGTTATATCAAGGCAGTCAACATTTTGAAACAAAGGATTACCAACAAAGGAGTCAAACCAAGGGTAACAATATGTGGAGATACTATGGTTAAAGGCAATGCAAAAAAAACTGCATTTAGAGCTAAGGTTCAAATCGTGGGGAAACTATACAAAGACGTACAGTAATATTTCAAGATGGCGGGATGTGTACTATTTCAGTGCTCCTGTTATGTAGCACTAATTTTGCTCATTAAAACAGTTTTGAGCTTAAATAGCGACGACAACGAAATTACAACCAACGGCAGCTTATTTATAACGTTTGGATTGAATGTGAAGAAATTTCCTGGTAGAAATTCGACGCTCCCACGACGCCGATATGGTTGTGTCGGTGAAGTATCATCAGCATCGGCGAAGCTACACGCCGTGAATTCTGTTGAAGTATGACTGTGAAGTATGACTGCCTTGGGTCTTGTTATGTTATCTGGAGATGTCTGTCCCAACCCTGGACCTGGTGTAACTACAGGAGATAAAAGTTACTTGATGGATTGCATGTATTTTAATGCAAGAAGCCTAGTACATAAAACCGACGAACTTCAAACTCTTGTTGTTGACGTGGATTTAATTGCAGTAACTGAGACGTGGCTTAAACCTGACATCCTTGACTGCGAAATCCTGCCTACTGCTGATTTTTCTATTCACAGGCGAGATAAGGTTTCTCGAGTAGGTGGAGGAGTAATGTTGGCTGTTCGAAAGTCTATTCAAACGATTCGGAGAAGAGATTTGGAGATAATTCTGAAGTATTGATTTGTGAGATTCGCCCTAACGCAAAACGCAAATTTTTTATTGTTGTTTTTTATAGACCACCAGATTCTACGCTCGAACACATGAAGGAACTTAAAAAATCACTCAGACTTTTTAGCCAAAACCAGTTTGACCAAATTATCCTTTGTGGAGATTTTAATCTCCCTCATATAGATTGGAGCACCGGTGTCGCTAGCACTAGTGACAATATCCACACGTATTTTGCCAAGCTCGTCAGAGATAACTATCTATGGCAAATGATAGATTTTCCAACGCGAAATAACAATGTTCTGGACTTGATACTTACAAGTATACCGGATAAAGTAACCAATGTTATTGGGTTTGATGATATACTATCTACCGACCACAAACTTATTAGCTTTGTTTTGAATTTTAATTTACGCAAGAAGCATTTGACTAAACGGTCAGTCTACAATTTCAAAAAGGCTAATTGGAATGGTCTCAAAGAAGTCCTTAATAACACCCCATGGGATTTATGCTTTGTCTCTGATGATGTTGACGCCGTCCTGTCATGCTGGAGGGACTTTTTCCTTTCTGCCGTTAAAGACAATGTACCATTATGCAAACGCTTAAATAACTACAATCATCCATGGATTGATTCAGAATTGCTAATGCTTATTAAAAGGAAAAAACAGACAAAGAAATAAATTACGTAAATCCGGAAGTTCTCATGATTTATCGAAATTTATAAATCTTCGACGTGAGACGAAAAAGGTTATGTTGCAGAAAAGGAAAGAATTGGCTCTGAAAATTAGTAATTCCTTATCCGTAAACCCCAAGCGATTTTGGTCCCTTGTGAAAACGTCGACCATGCAGAAAACCACTCCGAATATATTACGGGATGGTTTAAAGGTTGTTACGGATGTGTATGAGAGAGCTAACTTGTTAAATTCATATTTTTTCTCTTCCTTCTCTTGTTCTGCCTCGAACGATACCTTACTTAATTTTCAAGGTGATACGAGTGCCGTTGAACCATTGACAACCATTAACCTTTCTGAGTCCGAAGTATTCCACGCTCTTAATAATCTCGACCCTAGCAAGGCATGTGGACCTGACAACATCCCAGGAAGACTACTCAAAGAATCAGCCGAAGTAATTGCTCCAAGCCTTTGTCGATTATTTAACATGTCTCTTTCACTTGGTTATTTCCCTACGACCTGGAAACGAGCCAATCTTACGCCTATTTTAAATAGGAATAGTTCGATGTGAAGGAAAAATTTGGAAAGCAGATATCTCAGAAGATACAAGCCATCTAATCCCATTGAGTACCAGACACCCGTTGACAAACTTAATCATTGAGACGTATCACAAGCAAGTGAGTGATGGAGGAGTGACAGAGACCTTAACTGAGATCAGAAGCAAGTTTTGGCTAGTCCGAGGATGGCAGACTGTAAAAAGGCTCCTGGGAAGATGTGTTTATTGTCGAAAGGTCCAAGGAAAACCATATCCACCTCTGCCAGAGTACAACAAAATCTACCGTTCGCGTTCGTAGGAATCGACTTTTGTGGTACACCACAACGAACTAGACGTGGTGATGATATATTATTATTAATTTTGCACACTTGTAATCTATCATTTAGATAAGAGATAAACCAGTTTAGTGCTACTCCTTTGATTCCATATAAACAGAGCTTTCTGATCAATAGCTTGTGATCTACAGTGTCGAACGCTTTCTTGAGATCAAGAAACAGGACACCATTTATGTGTCCTGAATCCATATTGATCAACCAATAATTTGTTGTGGCCAGCAAAGAAAATGATGTTGAATACCCTTCCCTAAAACCAGATTGTTGTTCTGTGATAATATTATTTTTCTTTAGATAATTGTTTACTTGAATGTAAACTAATTTCTCGAATAATTTGGAGACAACAGACAAAACCGAAATCGGTCTGTAGTTTCCACATTCTTCTTTGTCACCACTTTTATAAATTGGTGATAGTCTGGCCTTTTTCCAGTCATCCGGAAAGATACCTGAGCGTAGGGAACAGTTAAATTGTCAATAATGGTGCTGTTATCGCACTTGAATCCTTAAGAATCTTTGCAGGTATCTTATCAAGGCCACATGATTTAGATTCATTGAGTTTAATTATAGCCTTTATGACAATTCTCCGTTGTAATATCTTGGAATTTAAATTCATCCGAAATCGGTTTCATATAATTATCTATTTGCATTTCATTTTGTGGAATCTGGTTTGAGAGTTCGGGTCCAACATTTGAGAAATATTCATAAAGCGTTTCGGCAATTTCTTCTTCATTCTCTATAATTTTTTCTCCCTTTTTTATAGTAGGGATATTCGTGGTTTTCGAAACCCTGCCAATAAGCTGATTAATGTTTTTCCACATCTCTTTCGGATTTCCTTTATTGTTATCTATAGTGCTTTTAAAATAATTTTTCTTTGCGTTTTTTTATCAGCTTATTGACATGATTTCGATCCTTCTTGTATGCTTGATGAAAATATTTAGATTTCGTTTTAATAGCTTTCTTTTTAAGGTAATCGCGATTAATCATTGCTTTTTTTATTTGTTCATTCAGCCAAGGCGCGTAGTCACTTCTTACTTTTCGAAGCCTTGTTGGGGCGTGTATTTCAGTCGTTTGATTAAAGGCTGCTTTGAATTGTTCCCATAATGCGTTCGGATCATTTATTTGCCAGTCACATTTAGAGAATGTTTTTTCTAGATCGCTATTAAATGCGGATGGTATATAATCTTTGTAGCTTCTAGTTTCGACCACATTTGGAAGATTTTTTGTGAAGGAAATCTTTCGACACCCATATATAAAGAAGCTATGATCACTTATTCCAAGATGCACAACCCCTGAACTGCTATTTTTTTCTGGTGCGTTTGTCATAAACAAGTCTAGAAGTGTTTCAGTATCTTCTGTAATTCGCGTCGGCTCAGTGATCACTTGCTTTATTTGAAATAATTCAAGCATGTCATTCAATTTATTTGTATGACTAGCTTCAGTTTTTGCAAGAAGATCACAATTTAAGTCGCCGACAATAACAATATCCTTATTTTCACAATCAATCTTTTTTATAAAATCGTGAATTTTATCAAGTATTTCAACTCTCAAGCGTTCGGTGGCCTATAAATTGAAGCAATGAGCAGAGGTTTGCATCTGGATTTAGTGATCTCTATCAGACATACCACTTCTAGCTCGTCTGGTACCAAATCGTCTCTAATCTTCACGTTTAAATAATTTCTATAAAAGATTGCGACACCACCACCCTCTCGATTTCGGTCCTTTCTAATGATGTCGTAGCCCTTAATTCTTACTTGTGCATCATCTATATTATTGTCTAATAGGGATTCGTTTATGCTTAAAACATCAAGTGTTTCAGCATGAAGATAAACCCGTAGTTGCTCGATATGTACTTAGTAAGGGAGGTAATATTCAGGTGTCCTATCCGAAATCCTTTTAGTTTTTTTAAAGTCTTGAAAAACGTCAACACCTGCAGTTAATCCGCTACCATGTATATTAACATGATGTGATATTGTTTCATTATTATTCGTATTTAGTTGATTTATGTTACCACAGTCAGTCGAATCTGGGATTATATTTGTGCCAAGGTCCTGACTAAAACTCGTACTAAAAACGCTTTATATTGTCAATAAAATTTTTTGCTAGTACTGCCATGCCTTGTTGATTTAAATGTAGACCCGATCTATTTAGCGCTTTACTCTCAATGTTGTAATGACTAACTATATAGTCTTACATTGTTTTTGATACAGTAGCTTTTCAGCATCTTATTTACCTCTACAACCTTGGCCTTTGCTTCTTGATAATCTTCTCTCGCAATTAATTCTGACACAACAATGGCAGTCTCGGAACTTTCACTCTTAATCTGTTTGCAGAGATTCTTTAGGTTTTCAAAAATATGTGGTGCTGTTTTGTCTCGTGCATGTCATTGGTACCAACATGGAGTATAACCGCCTCTGGTTTCTTGTTAAGCGATGGCTTCATGTATAGTCTTTCATGTCTTTACATGTTGCACCGGGGAAAGACCTTACCACCACCTTTTTCTTCGTTGATTGAGAGATCTTATCCTGTCTAAGCCCTCTAACCATCGAGTCACCCAGTATTACGGTTGTGCCACTTTTTTCTTTGTCTGGATTAGTTTTGTTGCGTTTTCTTGTTTCATCACTAGGCTCGTCATCTTGGATTTCCAAACAGTTAAAGCGGTTCTCGCTGTTTGTCGGAGCGCTTTCTTGTTTTGCGGATTACATGCCCAGCTCAGTGCGTCAGTCTTGAAGAAGGGACAGGACAACAAACCTAAGAATAATGATGGACCTAATCAGCATCCCAAAAGATCTAACTGTTTTGCTGGCAGAGTGGGCACTAAAGGGGAAGCAGCTGTTTCAAACTTCCCTGTGGGAAGAGACACCACCCCAGTATTTGCCAAACAGAGCATCCAAAAACCCACAGTTTCGACTCCGACCCGCTGATTCAAATGGAAAGGCCTCGTCAAAGAATTCATCTGAGCCACGTTCATTGAGTAAATCTACCACCAATATACATGGCCTGTATATCGATGCAACCAAACCCATTTTACTGCATACTACACACGCGAGAGCATGGGGAACTGGCGACCCAAATAGAACTATGAATATTCGTATACTTCTAGGTAGTGGAAGACAGAGATCATATGTTACATCAAGAGTCAAGAGCAATCAACCTACATGTACCTGCATGTCATTGAAACTGAGTCACTTATGATTAAAACGTTTGGTTCAACTTTGGAAAACATCCAAACATGTGATATTGTGTCATTCTCGATTGGAAATGGTCAGAGTGAAAGGGAAAATTTAAAGGCTTATTCAGTTCCAACTATCTGTGCACCAATCAAGCAACCCATTTTATTCAAGAGAAGTATGATCACCTTTGTGGACTTGCAACTGTAACGAAGAAGACAAGGAGTTTGAAGTTGACTTGTTGATTGGTTCTCATCAATATTGGAACATTGTGACAGGTAAAGTCGTTCAAGCAGCAAGCGGGCCCACAGCAATATGAACAAAACTCGGGTATGTGTTAATCTTGTCCTGTCGAGAGGCAAGTGGAAGCCACTAATCTGGCATGCATTCATGTGTTAAAGTCTTTGGGTCTACCGATTGCAAGGGAATATCCAGCAGCAGATCAGTACTTGAAGAGCTTTTGGGAGCTGGAAGGATTGGGAATATCTCCAAATGAATCTTCTGTCTATGAAAAATGTACAGATATATCATTTACTGTAAGTTGACGGGCGATATGAAGTAAGTCTTCCATGGAAACAGCCACGAGCCTTGCTTCCAGACAACTATAAGTCGAGCATGCAAATATTTATGTCCCTTTTCAAACGCCTGAAGAAAGATCCAAATCTACTCGCCGAGTATGATGCAGTTATAAAGGAGCAAATCAAGAATCGAATTGTTGAGCAAGTGGAGAATACAGCCAGAAGTGGTGAAGTAGGAAGAATACATTACCCAACCCCCCCCACCACGCGGTGATAAGAAGAGATAAGGAAACTACAAAGCTTAGAGTAGTCTATGACACCTCAGCCAAATCAACTTGTCCTTCGTTGAATAGCTGTCTTTATAATGGTCAACCACTGGCTCAAAATATACTGGATATATTGTTGAGATTCCGAAGCCAACAAATCGCAGTAGTCGGGGACATTGAAAGCGTTCCTTATGATATCCATTGCACCAGATGATAAAGATGCCCTGAGATTCTTTTGGGTAGACGAATGTTTTTTCTAGATCGCTATTAAATGCGGATGGTATATAATCTTTGTAGCTTCTAGTTTCGACCACATTTGGAAGATTTTTTGTGAAGGAAATCTTTCGACACCCATATATAAAGAAGCTATGATCACTTATTCCAAGATGCACAACCCCTGAACTGCTATTTTTTTCTGGTGCGTTTGTCATAAACAAGTCTAGAAGTGTTTCAGTATCTTCTGTAATTCGCGTCGGCTCAGTGATCACTTGCTTTATTTGAAATAATTCAAGCATGTCATTCAATTTATTTGTATGACTAGCTTCAGTTTTTGCAAGAAGATCACAATTTAAGTCGCCGACAATAACAATATCCTTATTTTCACAATCAATCTTTTTTATAAAAATCGTGAATTTTATCAAGTATTTCAACTCTCAAGCGTTCGGTGGCCTATAAATTGAAGCAATGAGCAGAGGTTTGCATCTGGATTTAGTGATCTCTATCAGACATACCACTTCTAGCTCGTCTGGTACCAAATCGTCTCTAATCTTCACGTTTAAATAATTTCTATAAAAGATTGCGACACCACCACCCTCTCGATTTCGGTCCTTTCTAATGATGTCGTAGCCCTTAATTCTTACTTGTGCATCATCTATATTATTGTCTAATAGGGATTCGTTTATGCTTAAAACATCAAGTGTTTCAGCATGAAGATAAACCCGTAGTTGCTCGATATGTACTTAGTAAGGGAGGTAATATTCAGGTGTCCTATCCGAAATCCTTTTAGTTTTTTTAAAGTCTTGAAAAACGTCAACACCTGCAGTTAATCCGCTACCATGTATATTAACATGATGTGATATTGTTTCATTATTATTCGTATTTAGTTGATTTATGTTACCACAGTCAGTCGAATCTGGGATTATATTTGTGCCAAGGTCCTGACTAAAACTCGTACTAAAAACGCTTTATATTGTCAATAAAATTTTTTGCTAGTACTGCCATGCCTTGTTGATTTAAATGTAGACCCGATCTATTTAGCGCTTTACTCTCAATGTTGTAATGACTAACTATATAGTCTTACATTGTTTTTGATACAGTAGCTTTTCAGCATCTTATTTACCTCTACAACCTTGGCCTTTGCTTCTTGATAATCTTCTCTCGCAATTAATTCTGACACAACAATGGCAGTCTCGGAACTTTCACTCTTAATCTGTTTGCAGAGATTCTTTAGGTTTTCAAAAATATGTGGTGCTGTTTTGTCTCGTGCATGTCATTGGTACCAACATGGAGTATAACCGCCTCTGGTTTCTTGTTAAGCGATGGCTTCATGTATAGTCTTTCATGTCTTTACATGTTGCACCGGGGAAAGACCTTACCACCACCTTTTTCTTCGTTGATTGAGAGATCTTATCCTGTCTAAGCCCTCTAACCATCGAGTCACCCAGTATTACGGTTGTGCCACTTTTTTCTTTGTCTGGATTAGTTTTGTTGCGTTTTCTTGTTTCATCACTAGGCTCGTCATCTTGGATTTCCAAACAGTTAAAGCGGTTCTCGCTGTTTGTCGGAGCGCTTTCTTGTTTTGCGGATTACATGCCCAGCTCAGTGCGTCAGTCTTGAAGAAGGGACAGGACAACAAACCTAAGAATAATGATGGACCTAATCAGCATCCCAAAAGATCTAACTGTTTTGCTGGCAGAGTGGGCACTAAAGGGGAAGCAGCTGTTTCAAAGTGTCCTATCCACGATTCTCCAAACCATAACCTGGAAAAATGCAAGGTGTTCAAAGGTATGAAGCCAGATGAAAAGGAAAGTGTGGTTCGTAGATATCGCGGGTTATGTTACTGTTGCTTGAACATGTTGGACACATGGCCAGGAACTGTTATCACAACAAAGGGAAGCAGAAACCTCAACTATCCCAAGTCAGTCCCAAATGGGAATTCCAAATCGGTTTGCTTAATGTCATGGTACCCAACAAGACAAAGCTCTACTTCAGGTCCTCCCAGTTATTCTTCATGGCAGAAATGATCAGCAGCTCAAAGTCTTGGCAATGTTGGATACCGGTTGTGATTGCACTTTAATCTCCACTGACACAGCATCTCAACTTGGACTTATAACACCAAATGATCAGTCTTAGAGTGTCAAGATAACAGGAATCAACGGTACCCAAATGATGAACTCGTTTACCATATCGCAGCCTGTTTATGTGTCATCGCTTGACAACCCCTACAAGAAATGTGCCTTGTTTGATACTCGAACAGTGCCAAATTTGCCTGGTCCATCATATACAGTACAATGGTCTGAAGTTAAGCAGAAGTACAAGTATCTCCAAGACGTGGATTTACCAGATGTTTCGGGTGAGGAGATTTCCATTCTTATTGGATCGAACAATGGTAGGCTACTTGTTCCTTCTGAAATCGTTGAGCCGTCTCCAGGACCTGGAACATCAAGATTGCCAATCGCTCGTCGCACCCCGCAGTTTTTAAATCCCACACGTTATCAGCGTTTCGAACGAAAGTCGAAAGGGAAGAAGTCACCGAACTCCAACATCTAGTGGAATCAAGCATGAGTGTAGAGATTCTTGGAATTGGCAACGAGGCTCCATCGGTTAGTCGGTCCAGAGAAGATGATCGAGCATTTTCAAAGATGAAAGCAACAACCCACAAGCTCTCAGGTGAAGATGCCTATATATATCACCCCTGCTATGGAAAGATAAAGAACCTCGACTACCTGACAATTACGATGGCGCTCTTCGCAGACTTGTCTCTTTGGAGAAGAAATTGTAAAAGAATCCATGCAACATGAGAGAAAGATACCAGCAATCCATAGAAGCAGATATAAAGAAAGGATACATTCGTAAGTTACCAAATGAAGAAGCAGTACTTCCAAGTCCAGTAAAGTGGTATTTACCACATCATCCTGTGGTAAATCCGAGAGAGCCTGAGCGTCTCCGGCGTGTATACGATGCCTCTGCACTCTGCAGTTTTCCATGGTTCATCGCTCCATAAAGCTTTATACAAAGGGCCAAATCTACTTCCTTCACTTTTAGGAGTCCTCCTGAGGTTCTGCGAGAAACCGATCGCAATCGCTGTAGATATTCAGGAGATGTACCACCAGATTCGAGTTGCAGAGTTTGATAAAGCAGCCCTTTCACTCTGTGGCGTGAATTCGAACGTATGCTGTTTGGGGAAATTGGTGCTCCTTCTCGTGCGAATTATGTCATCCGACTTAATGCCAAGATCATGAAGATTTGTATCCACCTGTCGCCCAGGTTATCGCGAGCGGTGGTTTTACATGGACGACGCCTTGGATCCATAGATAGTGTTGCAAAAGGTATCGAAAGGGTTCAACAACTAACACAACTTATGTCAAAGGGAGGGTTTCGTCTTCATAAGTGGCTATCAAACTCCGTGGAAATCCTGCAAAGCATTCCTGAAGAAGAACGGTCGAACAAGATCCGCGCAGTCTTTCAAATGACCTACTGCCCACTGAAAGAACACTGGGAGTATATTGGGATGCACAATCTGATTCTTTCAAGTTTTTGGTGTCACCTGCATCACCGGGAAACACTCATCGAAAGGTGTTGAGTCAGGTGTTTAGTATCTGGCATCCAAGTGGGCTGATAATTCCCTTCATCATCCGTGCAAGAATATATCTACAGAAATTGTGGATGGTTAATTCGCAATGCAAAAAAGAAGACAAGCTTGGCTGCGATACAGGTTGAATGGCATACATTATTATACGTATGCTCCACATATGGGAGGAGCGTTATGGTCCAGTCAACGAAGATAGCGATGTACGCCATTCTGAAGGGCAGGACTGTTACACACGAAGTTCTCCGCTCAACACTTATTGAAGTGGAGTCCCTATTGAATTCACGGCCAATTGGTTATGTGCCTGCTGACGTCGAAGATGTGGAAACTCTCAGTCCGTTTCACTTCTTGCTGATCCGACCAAATTGTAACCTGAGTAAGAAATCGATGCAAGAAAACAATGGAGACGAGTGCAAGCCCTAGTGGATTCCTTTTGGAAGCGTTGGATGCGGGAATATGTTCCTGGGTTGACAGAGAGATCTAAGTGGAACCGTATAGTCAACGAAACCTGAAAGAAGGAGACGTATAGTCCTTTTGATCGAATCATCGCAAACACGAGGTCATTGGTTGTTCGGGCGAGTTCAGAGAGCAAATCCAGGAAAAGACGGTGTAGTGCGATCAGCAGAAGTAAAGACCAAGTTTGGAAATTGCGTACGACCAGTTAACAAGATGTGTTTACATGAGGAGTGTCCACCTGTTTCGACGTAGTCTTGTCGAAAGGTGGGGAGCATGTCAGTTGTAGCGGACACTCCTATGAACACTCCCTCTTGACTTTATATTTATAGTTGCGCCACCCATCTTAGTTAGATGGGTCAACGGTATAAACGAGTCGTGAGTTTGAGTATATATGTTGTTTTTTAATGTTTGTCAAGTAATAAAATATGTTTGTTTTTTATATAAACGTCTGTCCACGACAGTCGCTTCATACGTGAACCAAATTTCACACGACTCAAACCGTTTCATGGGAAACATTAAACTTTGAGTTAACAAGTTTAATGACGATCCCATCAAATGTTCCGCACTTAAGTGTCGACTGTCTCAGTGTAGCGCTTCAACAAAACCATTCCGTGGTTTGTTATCTGATGAACTCACAACGACGTTATTATAGCCACCTGTCATTTTGCAGTCGGCGTCATTAACAACAACATTCCATTTGGCCATAGCAACTACGATTTTTCAAAAAAACATTTTCGATTTCATTTTTCAAATTTTTCGAATAATCGTAGTTGCTAAGGCCAAATGGAATGTTGTTGTTGCTATGGACATGCGACACCTGTTGTGAGTGCTGTAGCGTCTAATCACATGCACATGTAGTCATGGACAGTGAAGCAAGCGTAGCCAACGTTCCTAAAATTGCGTTATCAAAGGAGAGTTTGGAAGTTTTGTTGGTCAAAGAGCTGAGAACCAGAAGGGTTGTGGTGAAGAGGAGAAAGGACATAAAGGAGAAGATTAAGAGGCTCAACGTGAGGTTGGTGACGGCGGAGGTAGAAATCGTTGACCATGACAGAAGAATCTTTGTGCTCGAGGAACGAATAAGAGAAAACCCATCACCGCCGAGTTAATTGCTGAGAGAGGATCGTGGATAAAGGACTCCCCTAGCTTTGTTAACTGTGTGAACGTTGCAAATATAAAGCGATGATTGTATACTAAAAGCTAAATATGTTGTAAAATCAAAAACTACATATGTTGTAAAACTACATATGTTGTAAAATCAAAAAACGTGTGTGTGTGTGTAAAGTATTAGCTAACCGACACTGACCAACTTCCTTTCCACACCGCGTCTTGCTATCCATCGTAGACATTGGGTTACTTAGATAAAACGCCAGGTACGACGAGTAACACCTGTTGGTATGCAAATTAGTCCGTTTGTTGACCAATTGTGTCACCACTTCGCGGGACATCCTTGTGACCGTACGCATAAGATTCAACGCCATTTTCCAAAAGATAACGTTTATCGTCAAAGCAGGACAAAGTCACCTTGTTTATTTCGTAGCTCCCAAGCTGATGCTTGACGCTTCTGATGCTTTTCATTGTGTGACGCAATTGGTCTCGGTTGAGCAACACGTTTTTGTAATCTTCATGCTTAATGACGTTCTTGATGATGTTTCTTCTATAACTCCCTTAGCAGTCTTTCCTGCTAGTAGATTCCTTCACGTAACTATACATCTTACTGCGCAGCCCAATGAACTCAACGATTGGGATCTCCGCACACTTGTCACTCATTTTCCCAATGACTTCTTGTTCTCTTTGAACGCGAATGGACTGTCCACAGGGTAGTCACTATTGTCGAACTTTTCTTTGTTCTCCCAAAAGTCAGAGTAAACATAATTGGTTTCGATGGTGTACAACAAACTGTCCGTGTCGGTGAAGTGTAACCTACACTTATCACTTGAGTACGTATTTAGCATGTAGTTGTAACGAAAGTCATACATAATTAAGCGTCTTACTTAGATCAATATATATTATACATCCTAACGTATGCCGGTCTGTTTAACATTAAAGTCTCCTTAACCTTGTGGACGGCAACCAAGTTCTCGTTGAATATCTTACAAGACACGAACGTAGGCTTTGACGACAACTTGATTAGCTTTTTCTGGTTAGTCACCAAACAAACGTCCACACGCTTCCTCAAGTTCTCCATTGTCCAAAGACGCTGTTGTTCATCAACTTAAAGAAGTCCGATCCTTTTCGAAAGCGTTTCATTTTAGCGTTTGCTCTTCTGCAGTTGTGTTAAAGTCGATGTACTTCCCAAGCCATGTCGACTGACTAAATTGGCTCTATGGACATAATGCACCTCAACCCGAGGTCCATAAGAGTTAGGGTTAGTATTAGGTGTAGGGTTATGGTTAGGATTAGGGTTAGGTTTGGGGTTAGGACTATGTTTTAAGGGATATTTATATGAAACGTCAGCTGTTTTTTTTACACCACCGACAGTTACCCCGAACTTCTCTCTGATTTTCTTGCAATACTTACTGGAGCTACAGTAATGGATAATCGTTGTGGGTGTCGTGTAAGTCCTTTGGGTATTCCAAATCAACTTAAAAATAATAATAATTAATGCAGTTCTTGGCATTGCCACACATTTCGCAAAGCCTCAATGGGTTTACAAGGTGAAACTACAATAAGTTAAAATACAACAAACTAAAAATTATTCCGTACTACATGAATTAAAAAATAAGTCTTTAAACAGGATTTAACTGATTTGATAACTGACTTTGAATTTCTAATATTATATATTCTAAAATTATATAAACGTTTCCATTGGTCTCACGAAGGAGCAGAAGAGGTTTCTATTTTGAGGATATAGCCATTGCAGCTAGGATTAGAAACCGTCCAATTGCCGTCGCACATTTGTTGAACATGTTGTTGAACGTCGAAACCATGTTTTGGAGATTTATTCTATTTCATTAATTTCTGCACGCGCACAAGCGCGTTTTGTTTGCTCGCGTGTTGATGACCAACCGTCTAGTGTGCGCGAGCTCGGAATTCAACAGCGAAAATCTCAGCTGACGGCCAGTATTTCACAAAAAATTCCCACAATAGCGAAAATGAGTGTTCCCAATGCTCCAAATTCCAGTGGAGGGAGACTTTACAAACAACCTAGTGCAATTCCCAAAATCCAGAGGGAAGAGGTCAGAATCCAAACTTCTAACAACAACCCCTTTTCACTGTCGTTACTATAATCGCACAAGTCCATGTCTCTTATTTGTTTCTCAGTCAACTATTTAAAATCACCCGTGCATGGGGAGACTTTGACTCATAGTTCACCCATACAGATTATTAGCGTCCTGATGGTTTCGTGACGTCATGATTTTTCATGTATTTGTTATTGGCCTGTCCGTGTCTGTTGACTATATATACGACACACCACCACGCATACCTAATTCCACGAAATGGAACATGTTAATGTCAGACATTAATTCAAGTTCTACACCAGTCATCTTTAACATTGCGTCCCATGCCAGGCAATCCAGGCGACGTGAAGTAATGACATGGGTCTAACCCGTATTCGTGGTGACACGTCTTTCTGAAGTTCTCAAAGACGTTAGCGAGCAATAACACATCACACTTAAGACTAGAAATACGTTATACGCAACACCCCTCGCCCGCTTACTGTTTGAAACGTTTATAGCGTAGTTGCTAATTTACTACTTGCGAAACTGAATATATTTTTAGTGGACAATATCTCCGAGAGCTTTGTGTTGTTTGAATTTAGTTCTTTAGGACATCAAACTAAATAGCGCAAACTTTTTAAATTTTTGGGTGCAGTATACCTGCACTGCAGAATAGTGGGGAAGTTTACTGCTGCCGTTTCTACCATCAATCACTAAGAAAGAAATTACAGTACTTGCATGTCTCATAATCAACTCAGTAGTTAGTATAAACAGACAGCAAAGGCTGTTAAAGAATGAAGGAAGAAAGTGCACCTCTTTATCATTCAAATGTCTAGGGGCGCATATAGTGCAAATGTATATATATTAGGCGTCAATTTGGTTTTAATAAGACATATTAGGGATTCCACCCCGATTGTTGGTGAGGATAGATTATATACACAGTAAGTTTATGGGAGGTCTCCCTCTGGACTTGAAACTCATCGGTTAATAGAAACCCTTGGTACCATGATGGATTGGTACCATGCTAGTTAAGAAATGTCATGCAGTGAAGGCATTTTACCACCATTTCTAAAGAACTATTTTAATCTCAATGAATCTGTTCATTGCATACATGTAGGAGCATTATCTATTGTCAGCGCGGCACTGCTGTTAGTCTCCTTCGCAGCCGTTCTTAATGTCGGTCCTATTCTCCCTAGGACCGACACTAAGAACGGCTGCGAAGGAGACTACACTCATGTTAGTCCACCCTCGACCTAATGCAGCTATATACTTACATCACGGTCGTGATTCACGACCGACGCCTCCAACCTTGCGGTTGGGGCGGTACTTGAACAGTTCATAGGCGGGACAATGGAAGCCTATTTCCTTCTTCTCGAAGAAACTAAACCCAGCAGAACTCAATTATATACAGCGCCTTTGATCGAGAACTATTGGCCGTTTACAATTCGCTGTTCGACATTTTCAATACTTTGTTGAAGGTCGAATTTTTCACATCAACACCGACCACAACCCTCTTACCTTTGTACTATAATCCAGTGCTGAGCACCGTTCACCATATGCAGGCTCGACATTTGGTCTTTATTTCGGAATTCACGACGGACATTCGCCATATCGAGGGACAGGCCAATCATGTTGCTCATGTCCTCTCGCGCAACGTACATGTCCTGGAACAATCACCAATCGACTTTGAAGCTCTGACGGTCGCACAAAGCAACGACGAGGAACTTCAGAAGCTGTGCACCTCCGCCACTTCGTTACGCCTTGAACACATCCCAATTCATAACTCGAAGCATACCAATTCATAACTCGAAACATACCCTTCTTTGTGACACCTCCCAAGACCCAAGGTAGTCACAGACCCCTGATAGTGATACCATCAACATTTTCAACAGACTGCATTCATTGTCTCATCTCCGTCGGGGTCAAAGCACACGTCATCTGGTAGCTGCACGATACTGTACGTCTGGCCCAATATGAAACGCGACATTGCCAAATGGACCGAACTTGTCAGGACTGCCAGTCCCAAGTTGCCAACAATCCAAGATTCAGCAACATGTTAAGGATCCGATGCAAGCCTTTTCCGCACCGGATTCTCGCTTTTCCATTGTCCACGTCGATATTGTTGGTTCACTCATGAATCTCATTGGTACCACTCGCAATCACACAACAGCATATCATCCGCAGGAAAATGGCATGATTGAGCGATTCCACCGACATTTGAGAGCTGGGCTGAAGGCACTGTTGTGCTACTCGACATCAGAACAACCCTCAAAGAAGATCTGTCATATGCACGTCGGCTGAAATGGTCTATGGCACAACGCTCCGTCTACCACGAGATTTTTTCTCCAACCCAACCTTGGAGAACCCTTCCTCGTTCGTATCAAGATGACGTCATACGACACAGTGTCAACAGTTTGTTCATACACGATGGCATGGATCACATGATACGTACCTTCCTTCGGACCTCCACACCGCAAGTGGTCCGACAAGCATTTCCGAAGGTCCGACAAGCCGTTTCACTTTGGATGTCAATGGGAAGATAAAGGACCATTCCGTCGATCGCTTGAAACCTGCTAAGTTGGACAGTAGTCAAATACCTCCGGCTAGCAAGCATACTGAAAGGGTTACCCCACCGTTACCAGCGTCCCAACTATCGAATGCAGATGATCGCGAAGAGATTTATCCACGCCAGGTTTACAAAGAGCCAACTATATACTACAACTCGAACAGGACGCTCTTTTCGTCGACCTGCTCACCTCCATGATTATGTAACAGACAAGTAGGGGATCGCATTTATATCAATAGATAAGCGACCCTCAAACAAACGCTAATTAAAAACGCTTTTCTGTACTGAGTATATAGTATAAGGTAGATATTAAGATATAAAACGTTGTGTTTTTACTTGGCGTCTGCAAGGGCAGTGGGGGCAGCCGTCCCCATGACTGAGCCCAGCCTTATACTCATACTTTATGAGTACACTCACGAGAGACACGCATGTAATAGCATGACTATATAGGATGGCAAATTAGGCCCAAAAACTAATGTTAAGGACTTCAGGATGAATTAAGAGTACATTTGTGAAGAAAGATTAATATACATTATAGGAAGATTTTATTAAAAACGATTAAAACATCCACAATAATCAATAAGAAAAACTGCACATATGAAAGCTTGTGTGTCTACGTAGATTGCAAAATTTTATTTTTTCTCCTTAGTTTCCTTGAAAACTGGCCCCAAAACGCAGGTTCTGAGCCTTGCTAATTCGAACATTTTCCGGGGTTGCGCAGTGATCTCTCTATATATATATTTACTATACACTCACACAGAATCCACCAATCAATTGTCTCTATTAGCATCACGTGGCAGCCCAATATTTTACCTTTAGACTGTTTACGTGGGCTGTTCACGTGCAATCTAAATCGAAACTGATTTCATTGGTTGAAGTACTTCTCGCGGAACGTGATGTGTTTTTCCGAGTTTTTTTTAATTCTTTTTGACGACCAGCGTCCAGCAACCTTTTGAGTCTTGACTGTTTATTTATTGTTTATTTGTTTATTAACTTTACAGTTTACAACCAAGCAAAAATGCAAAATAATTAATACAACGGTTAAAAATAAAAAAACAAAAAAACGGAGCAGTTTTGAACATAAAGTGAAGAACATAAGAACAGTCTTGACTGTCTGTTTACGTGCGAAGAAACATCTTTGTGTTAAGATATTTTGTTCGATATAATAAAACACCTATTGGATTCATCTTTGTCGCACATTTTGCCTCGATTTCATGTACAGACCTGTGACGCCCAATATTACAAAATATTTAAGTCTCGACTTGCAATATTAGGCTCGACCTAAACGTCAGTTTCAGTCTGGTCAATGACTGGCAGATACACTACAGCCCTCCAGATTCTCCAGATATATATATGTTAGGAGAGAGAGAGAGCTCACTGGGTTGCGCATGCCGGCGGACCCCCCTGCTAATAATATCTGCGAGTTTTCGCTAACTCGAAGTTAGTGTTGCAAAGAACAAACTTGATATAACATGACTGGTCCGCAAAAATGTCGTAAGATGCGCTGGGTTCTCGGCTTTTCATTGTATTGCAGATATGTTTGCCCGGACTCCGTTCTTGTGCCAATGGCAATGATGAGAAGATCGAGCGCGGAAAATGGCCATTGCAGATTATTCAGTGCCGTCATCATGAAGTGAAATGGTGAATTCCCAGAACTGAAAAAGACGAAAATAGTAAATGACGTAAACACATATCATTGGTAATTGGTTGGTATTGTTATTCCATTTATCGCATCGGGTGTGTTCGACTGCGAGTTAAGCCAAAGCAGATGCTTTATCTTTTTATTCCATGCTAAATTGAAAGGTTTGCTATCATTTGATTTTCTTGTTTATGTTATTTGCTGTTCTCCTTGAACTTTTTTTCTTCTTTGAAAGATAAGAGTATTGACCCTTAATGCAGTACGTACATTACAAGTTGGCAAGGGAGCGTATTAAAATCTATGTTCGTTTCTGGTAGTTGATTTTGGTATTTAAATTATGTTAGCCCGGTTAATCAGACAGTTAATGTGACTTCCTGAAAACTGTTAAGAATTTATAACGTTGGCTAATTAAGGGCTAAGTTAGGAGCAACGTAAACTGCGTGACTACTTTCATTTTCAGCAGCATGATGAAGCAAATTCTGAGAACTGAATCGAAAAATGTAAAGCTCGAGTGACACTTAATAGTAAAACATCACTAATAAACCTGTATACCCTTGTTGAGTTGTATACTTGTATAGGAGAGAATCGAGTGACACTTTTGCCTGTTGTTAGCGTTGATTGTTTACTATAATTTAGAACTTATAATTTTGATTGGAGTACGGTAGGGTTTGGGATCACGAGTTTGCAACCTTTTCCAAACCATATCCCAAGCCATTTTTGCTTCATAACATTATACCAATAACATGGCTGATGGATCACATCATAACAATGTAAATGGCCTTGATTTATACTATATAGATACTAGATAGATATAGATATAAAAACCGACATCATAAATAGTGTTTTATCATATATCTTGTACAGTAGAAGCTGAAATAAGACATAACCATACATGTACACAAGTTGTGTTGCTGGTTGAATGGCAACAATTGGTGGACAACTAACATTAATTATCTCACATTTTTCATAGAGCTGGTGTGCCAGAGGCTGACTGGTGTTAACGGGAGGTGAAGAGGAAGACCATCTGGTTAAATCAGTTGATAATTTCACTTCCAGAATTAATTAGGTACAGAATACACTATTAACCTCGCTTGTATTCCAGGACACTTTATTATACAGTACTGAAACTTCTACTATTAGACACCATGGACAGTTAGTCCAGAAACTGATATAATTATTTATTAATATAGAAAACTTCTATGCACAGATACCTCGATCCAACCAATGGACAGCGAACTTTGCATGGTCCCAAAAATTCTGTTACAATTATATATATATTCCACTGTATTCACAAGTTGTGCATACAATACATATTATTCTTATATAGACAATATGCCTCCTAAAAAGTCCAAACAAAAAAAGAAAAAAAAGAAGAATACCAGAAATGCTGATTCGGCAGCAAATGTGGTGGTTTCTAAATCAGAAACTGAAACCGTGCATGCCGGACCTACTACTTCAGCTGAATTAAGGAACAATTCAACTGCCCTACATATACCTGAAGGTATGGTATATTGATTATGATAAGTTATAAGTTTATGCATGCAGTAAAATAATTATATATTATATATCCATGCAGTATAATGAAAATAGTTTGTGAAATTCTTTTGAAATATTTTATCATGGTGAAAGGAACAGGAGCATATTAAACAATATTTGGGAACAGGAGTATATTAAGCAAGAAGCTACGGTAGTATAGTTATCTCTATAACAATTAAGGACGGGGTGCTACTAAATTATATGGTTTCTTGAAAAATGGAATTCATAGAAAAACATTCAAGGCATCCAATACTGCTAATGAAGTGTTTTTGTGGTTGTTATGGCAACAGTGGTATTTCAAAAAATGTGGTACAAAAATTATAATCAGAATTAATAAAATTATAGATCAAAATCAATATATGGTATATTATGTTGTTAATATGACATAGCAAAGTTGCCAGACTTCATGAAGTCTGGCAAGTCCCCACTGAAAAACACTTCGGTGATCAGTGGGTATCCTGAATAAATACTATTATTATTGTCTAAATGGACATTATATGTACGGCCCATGATCTGTTCAGTATTTTTTCCGTCTATTTTGTGTAATTGGATCTTAAATTTAACCTTTTACAATTCGAAAAAAGTAGGTCTAGTCGAAACCGCAAAGCTTCTATATAAATTGTTTGAAAGTGGTCAGCGGATTAACGTTTTGCTACAAAATATCTAAGGCTTTTACTTACTTTTAATATCGATTCCTAACTCGATTCCTAACTTGGTACTTATCCTCAAAGATGTCTTCTTCATAACTGAAGTGGAATAGGTTTTCATGGTATCAAAAACTGGTGTGACCATGGAGGTGTTTGTATGCCTATCCTGCTTGGTTAAGGGATGATATGACACACAAAATATTTCATGTAAACGTTGAAGCATATGACATGAAATCCGCAGTTTTTTCCAGATGACATATTATAGCTTTCTCATTTGCGATTTAACAGCTCTCACTTGCATTTTCTGTGTTCTCAGCAATCATTATCTACACGCAGGCTTATCCGCATCCGCCCTGCTTTTTAATCTAGCATAATTGCTCATACAAATTAAAATTAACATTAGATTAAACAAGCGTATTTATCTAACCTTGTTGGAATGAGAAATGCACACAGCTTCTCGATTGCCGACAACATTGTATGGCAGGTCAGAAAGCAGTTCTCAAACGTCCGATGTTTTCTCCACTCTCTTCAATTGCCACGGCCTGAGTAATTTTGAATTAGTTTCTCCAACTCAAACTTTTAACCAACGACGGAGTACGAACTGCTCTTACAATCATACTATATTATCGACGAACTATATAATTATCACCAGACATACGTATATTATCACTATAGCCTATATTATCACTAGCCTATAGTTTCTAGACGGGACTTTGGCGAAAGGTACACCTGCAAAAATCCTATTCATAAAAGCGTACAAACCTCATAATAGCATGATTGACATTGTTTACTTCGCAGTTGCAAAACAACCAATAAAAATATATGCAGTAATTAAGCTTCAGTAAAAAATAAACATTGCATTGCAAATAGGAGAGGACTTTTGTTGCGCGATAAGCAATAACTTCGAAAAAATTGTGAGATCTCGATCGCGAAGGACCTAAAAAGTGCTTCTGCTCCAACGGACTATTGACTATCGACTGTCTAGTCTCTCAAGCTGACAAATGACAAGACAACCAGACGGCGAAGTTTGTCTATAGTTATTCCTCTTACGAAGGGATATAATTACTTTGATTTCACGATCACAAACACTAATCCTGTTCAGGATCTTCAATATTAATGACAGAATCTTATATTTTCCTTGATTAGGATCCTATTCAGGATCTTGATGATTAATGAGAAGATCATAGATTTTCCTAATAGGATCCTGTTCAGGATCTAAAATATTAATGACAGGATCTTAGATTTTTCTGATAGGATCCTGTTCAGGATCTCCAATATTAATGACAGTATCTTAGATTTTCATGATAGGATCCTGTTCAGGATCTTGAATATTAATGACAGGATCTTAGATTTTCCTTGATGAGATCCTCAATCCTGTTTAGGATTTTGAATATTAATGATAGGATCTTAGATTTTATTTGATGGAATCCTCAATCCTGTTTAGGATCTTGAGTATTAATGACAGGATCTTAGATCCTATTAGGATCCTGGTCAGGATCATGTTGATATTAGGATCCTAGTAGGATCCTGATTAGTATCCTGATCACATCAGAATCCTATGTCAGGATCCTTGTCAAGATCCTGACGACCTGCCAGGATCCTTGTCAGGATCCTGATGACTTGAGGATGAGGATCCCATAGGATCCTACAGGCCCTTGAAAACCAATACTATTTTTTCCCTATTTTTTTCCTACAAAAAACTATTTTTTTCAACCCTATTTTATTAATGGTAATATTATTTTAAACCTATTATAATAATGGGTTTTTTGAAACAAAAAATAGGCTATTTTAAAGTTATTTTATTCTCTACAGTTTTTGTTGTGCCAAAACACTGGATATTATAGCAGGATATTATAGCAGGTTAAAATAGCAATAAAAGCCATTTAAAATAGTTCTTATACAAGGAACTTAGATTGCAAAATAGCAATAAAATCATAAAAATAGTGTTAAAATCTAGCATAAAATATATTTAAAATATATTTAAAATAGTTTAAAAATATAGAAATAATAGTAATAAAATAGCAATAAAATAATGCCAAATAGCTAAAAAAATAATAAAATAATGAAAAATAGCTTTAAAATAGTATTTAAAATAATGAAAATAGCTAAAAAATAGTAATAAAATAATGAAAAATAGCTAAAAAGTAATAAAATAATGGAAAATAGCTAAAAAATAGTAATAAAACAATGAAAAATAACCTAAAAAACAGTAATAAAATAATGAAAAATAGCTAAGAATAGTAATAAAATAATGGAAAATAGCTAAAAAACAGTAATAAAATAATAATGGAAAATGGCATAAAAATATGAATAAAATAATGAAAGACTAAGCTAAAATATAGTGATAAAATAATGGGAAATAGTAAGAATAATATACAATAGCAATAATAAATGCTATATTGTTTGGACTATATATTTACCGGTAACAATTACAGTATATACAGAAAACATGCAATGAGCTAAATGAAAGAACAACATGACTGTAACAAGGATTGGGCTATAATTAATTTATTAGATTATAGTAATAGATATTATATAATGATATGTTTGCAATTTGGTTTATCTACTGCTGTTTGCTTTTGGCTTCTTTGTCTTCCAGTATTCTGAAAAACAAAGTATTAACAATATATTATATTATATATAACATATATTATAACAACATATTATATAACAACATTGTATATATACAATTATGTTTTAAATATATTAAATTGAACGCAATTTTTGACAGCTGCTATACTGTATATATGAGTGCATTATGGATATTAATTATCTTGGAGTAATCATTCAGGCTTGTTTCTGCTAAATTGCAGGAATAAGTGGAGTGGGCCAATGGTACTGCCCGAGGTTAGCTAAGCCTCCTTGAGCAGACGATGTGATTGGTTTCTGTTTTAATACTCCATTCCCATGGGGTAGTGGAGTACAACGGAAGCGCCTGACAACCGAGATCTGCCATCTTGTAATTAGGCGCATTAGCATTTTGCATACACAAACAATTTAGGAAGATAAACAAGGGAATTTTCACATCCATGCTTTCTTTCACATTGATTTGTCAGTTAGTGCGCGCATTTTAATAAACCAAACAAAATACATATTAATAGCGCCAAGCCAAGCGCATCACAAGTCACAACCCGAAATCACATTTCTCGATTTTCAGTATTTAGCAAAGGAGCGTATCCCACGGAAAGCTACAAGTGACCTTTCAAATAACTTATCCTAGAACCCTAACTCAAAACGGATTGACATTAAAGTTCATTTTAATAGCACCAGAGCTTGATGGCCGAGATCTCTTCGAACGCGAAGCACAACACGCCTCGTACCCAGGGTCTCATCTCCGCCGCCACCCGGCGATTCACCTTGACTTCGGTGTGACTCAAACAATGTATCGTCGGTATAAATCAACAAGATGTTTACATAAGAAACGCGCGTGTTGTATACGTATTACCGCGCATTTTGTTTAATAAATGTATATTGTTAGTCTTACCTTACAAGTTAAACTTGGAGCTTGAGATGATAGGATAAATAGTCAAACGCTGATGGGAGAAACTCCTTTTCAAACGACGACCAACTGATCGACAAAACAGAGACACGTGAGATGAAAGCCGCGTTTCTGATGCATTTTGAAATATCCCGTTATGCACGTGGATAACCAGTTTGGCCCAGTTTTTTTCGACCGCGTTACTGCATCAGTAGTCGCGCGATAGTCTATTTTATCCGTTTATATGTGTTTTAAAAATATGCTTTCCTCTTCAAAGGTAAAATAGGAATTAAACAGTCCATTTTATTGTATTTTATGGATAAAGAAAGATAAATACGTTTAAAATAGTCTATTTTATCTGTATTTTAAAAATATGCTTTCCTCTTCAAAGGTAAAATAGGAATTAAACAGTTCATTTTATTGTATTTTATGGATAAAGAAAGATAAATACGTTTAAAATAGTCTATTTTATCTGTATTTTAAAAATATGCTTTCCTCTTCAAATGTAAAATAGGAATTAAACAGTCTATTTTATTCTATTTGGCAGATTGAGAAAGATAAATACGTTTAAAATAGTCTATTTTATCTGTATTTTAAAAATATGCTTTCCTCTTCAAATGTAAAATCTGAGGAATTAAATATTCTATTTTATTCTATTTTGCATTTTCTGCTGCAATTTATTGTGAAAATAGCCTTAAAATATGCTATTTTATTTATGTTCTGTGTGAAAATAGTTATAAAATAAAGTAAAACAGGGATAAAATATAGTTTACTAATTTTTAGAAATATCGTGATAGCATTAAAATAGGGTTTTCGCTATATAAAATATGATAAAAATAGGTGTGATAGTAATAAAATATACTTAAAATAGCAATAAAATATAGTTGTTTTCATAAGGGGGTTAGGATTTCTACCAGGGTATGACAATTAAGGATTGTCATCAGATGATTCTTACAATTACAGCATACGACAGTACAGTAGCTGTAATGTGATGTTAAGATCTTTTTCCAACTATAGATGATGAAAAGAAAGGTGAAGATGGGACTGGCCAGTCTGGTGCTGATACTGCTGGTGCATGTAGTTCATTGGGGATAGCATATGAATGTGAAGAAAAGGAAGCTAATAGAAATGTTAAAAATGAAGAAGTTCCTCCTGGTAATTAAATTAATTATACATTGCGTGCTTTCTATTGATGACTATTTGATGCTACATGTAGCTGGGATAACTGTGTTTATGCCAAGAAACTTCTTTCTCGAAAAATGTCAGGGGCAGCTCCAGCAAAAAATCTGACAGGAGCAGGAGTTTGATAATTGAAATTGGTGGTATACCTCCCTCCAAATTTATTATGCTCCCCAGATATATTAATAGAACACATGTAGATATAAAAAAGCCAATTGAGTGCATGCATATATATGAACATATTACTAAACTAAAAATATGTATACCAGTATATATGCAATAATAAACCCTCGCTAATTGATGGTTGGTTAAATAACCCTATATTTATATACAGGTATTTATATATTGTATGTAATACCAAAGTAAAATATGTAGGAAATTGCAGAGTTTTATGGCCTGCGTACATGAGACGCTCGCGGGCGTAAAAAGGCGGCGTGCATTAGCACCAAATTGTGTGTTCTGTAATTTATGCCGATTGTTCGCAATGCTTATAGCAACTAACGGGTATTCACTAAAAGTTTAAGAACTCAAATGAAGAGCAAACTTAGTTCTAATAGACAAATAGGACAAACTGAAAAGCTAAAACGAAACAGCATAACAAGTATCGGCACTCGACGACTATACCTGTAGCCTCAGACCTCGCATATACCATGTAGCATATTTAATCGTAGATTTTGTACGTTATCTCGGTCAATATTTACTCGATCTCGGTCAATATTTACTCGATTTCAATTCTGAAAACAGATGTGGAATTACCGAGTCCAAATACATAACATACGTGTCTATTATATTACGGGAACGTGCCTACCCTTCGTAAAAACCTATTTATGTATAGTTCGTCAGATCACAATTCGCCAATGGACGCTCGCGTTGTCTGCCCAAAAATTAATCGGCAATATGAAGGCCGAATTGTCGTAGATTTTGAACGTTATCTCGGTCAACATTTACTCGATTTAAATTCTGAAAACAGATTTGGAATTACCAGTCCAAGTATATAACATACGTGTCTTCAGGTAATATATCAACACAGCATGTTTACCAAATTTGAGATCAGCCAGATTGCTAAGGTTAAATGGTTAACGGGTTAAGTCAGTCACTTCCAAAATCTGTCTATAGAGTCGGAGTACAACTCGACCAAAGGCAAAGCTATCGAAAAGAAAGAACTCGGCCACATGACTCGGCTTTACATGCCTAGAGGTTCGCAAAGTCTGAAGGAAAATATTATTGCGCAATTTTGCAGATTTGTGGAACCCCAAATATAATACTAATAATGAAGCCGAAGCCTAGACTCGCGCTACCACAGTATATAGCCCGAGTAATAAATAAATGTTAAGATCTTTTTCCAACTATTTTTCTAACTAGATGATGGCAATCATAAGAAAGGTGAAGACAGGACCGGCCAGTCTGGTGCTGATACTGCTGGTTCATGTAGTTTATTGGGGATAGCATATGAATGTAAAGAAAAGGAAGCTAACAGAAGTGTTAAAAATGAAGAAGTTCCCGGTGATTAAATTAATTATGCATTATTCTAATCATGACTATTTGATGCTACATGTAGCTGGGATAACTGTTTTTACGCCAAAAAACTTCTTTCTCAAAACAAATGTCAGGGGCAGATCCATGCAGCACGCCCAAGCGTACCTATTTTACCTTTGCACCACATATCCCCTTGGCCTTAACGAACGTTTTTCTTTTATTTAATTTCTTACAAGTTTTTAATTTTGCAAGGGATTTTATTATTAGCTCTTGCACTTTGATTCCTTTTCAAGTTTTTGTTTCCTACTGCTTTACTCCCACCGATAGTCCCTTGAGTATTAAACATTGTCAATACACCCCTGACTATATAGTTCTCTCTCCCCTTAGTCTGTTTGGTGATCCACTCTAAAAATAGAAAATGATTTAACATTTTCGCATGTCAGTAATTGATCAGTTTGTTTATCTCCCGTCCATTTAATCGGCTACTTTCAACTTGCGACACCCTTTTGGCATATATAAGCTCTATTGATTTTATTTCCTCACATTTTACTCTGATGAAGGGTTCCGCTCGAAACGTCATGAGTATATCGTTGCTAAAAAATATCTCGGCAGTAAATCTCGGTAGTTTACACCTTTTCTCTTTACTAGATCCAAAACACTGCATACGCAACATTCTATTTTTATTTACTCACGTTATGACGATTAATCGGACAAACACTGACGAGTTCTCACATTGATAGGCGAAAGCTGCAGATTTTTACAAACTATATACTATCTTCATTCTACATCCATCATAGCCTCGGATTCAGTATTGTAGATTTCCACAAATTTAAAAGAATCCGTCAGTTTCAGCCCAGTTTATCGTAGAGTATGAACGTTCGTTCCTCTATACTATTCTTACCTCTACTGCTGTTCAGTATTCGTTGGGCCTCGTACCAGAAAAAAACAAAATATGATTGGTGTGCTCCAGTCAAGAGTAATGCATGCTCGTGCTGGAAAGCTCATCTTCACATGTCTATGAGCTGCGAGACATAGGCTCAAATCCTGGGTCGGACCACCACTCAGGGTCTTAACAACACCAGCAAATGGTAAGACTTTCGGGTCTTCTCGGAAAACGACCTTAAATCGTAGGCCCTGGAATCCCTATCAGATGGGTTTTGCGTTCACCTAAAGAGTGATAAACTGAATAGTCGAGCGCTTAAAGTGCCCATAACCTCAAAATGTTTTATTGTCTTGTTTGGAAGAACTTTTAAAGTGATAAAGTAACTTCTTTTGAAGATTTTCGTTTCTTTGCTTTCTTTTTGAGATATATCAGTTTGTTTGATATGCAAATGTCTGGAATTTCGTCACACATGCATAATGACTTATTGGAGAAATGTGTATATCTCTTTCATTCTCGAACGAAATCCTTTAAATGTACCTTCCTCTTCAAATATAAAATAGGAATTAAACAGTCTATTTTATTCTATTTTGCAGATTAAGAAAGACAAATACCTTTAAAATAGTCTATTTTATCTGTATTTTAAAAATATGCTTTCCTCTTCAAATGTAAAATAGGAATTAAACAGTCTATTTTATTCTATTTTGCAGATTAAGAAAGATAAATACTTTTAAAATAGTCTATTTTATCTGTATTTTAAAAATATGCTTTCCTCTTCAAATGTAAAATCTGAGGAATTAAATATCCTATTTTATTCTATTTTGCATTTTCTGCTGCAATTTATTGTGAAAATAGCCTTAAAATATGCTATTTTATTTATGTTCTGTGTGAAAATAGTTATAAAATAAAGTAAAACAGGGATAAAATATAGTTTACTAATTTTTAGAAATATCGTGATAGCATTAAAATAGGGTTTTCGCTATATAAAATATGATAAAAATAGGTGTGATAGTAATAAAATATGCTTAAAATAGCAATAAAATATAGTTGTTTTCATAAGGGGGTTAGGATTTCTACCAGGGTAATGACAATTAAGGATTGTCATCAGATGATTCTTACAATTACATCATACGACAGTACAGTCTGTAGCTGTAATGTGATGTTAACTAAGCTCTTTTTCCAACTAGATGATGAAAAGAAAGGTGAAGATGTAATAGATCAAACACGAGTTTGAGTGTTTCATCAGGGGTTCCAAACACGAGAAAACAAATGAAAACCGAGGGCGTAGCCCGAGGTTTTTATTGTTTTCGAGTGTTTGGAGTCCCCTGATGAAACACGACAAACGAGTGTTTGATCTAGCTTCTCAAACGAGTATTCCTTTAGCGATTTGCTCCCATAGCGATTTTATTTTAATATGTAGATTAAGAAATGTGATCCAGTTCACTAGGAAGTTTCCTACAGGTTTTCATTGGGTATCAAAACTCATGCATGTGATGCGGTATACGTTCATGGATTGGCTATGATAATTCATGAATTATTAATGAGTTTGAGAAGGGACTGGCCAGTCTGGTGCTGATACTTCTGGTGCATGTAGACTATGTAGTTCATTGGGGATAGCATATGAATGTGAAGAAAAGGAAGCTAACAGAAGTGTTAAAAATGAAGAAGTTCCTCCTGGTAATTAAATTAATTATACATTGCGTGCTTTCTATTGATGACTATTTGATGCTACATGTAGCTGGGATAACTGTGTTTATGCCAAGAAACTTCTTTCTCGAAAAATGTCAGGGGCAGCTCCAGCAAAAAATCTGACAGGAGCAGGAGTTTGATAATTGAAATTGGTGGTATACCTCCCTCCAAATTATGCTCCCCAGATATATTAATAGAACACATGTAGTGAGTGCATGCATATATGAACATATTACTAAACTAAAAATATGTATACCAGTATATATGCAATAATAAACCCTCGCTAATTGATGGTTGGTTAAATAACCCTATATTTATATACAGGTATTTATATATTGTATATAATACCAAAGTAAAATATGTAGGAAATTGCAGAGTTTCATGGCCTGCGTACATGAGACGCTCGCGGGCGTAAAAAGGCGGCGTGCATCAGCACCAAATTGTGTGTTCTGTAATTTATGCCGATTGTTCGCAATGCTTATAGCAACTAACGGGTATTCACTAAAAGTTTAAGAACTCAAATGAAGAGCAAACTTAGTTCTAATAGACAAATAGGACAAACTGAAAAGCTAAAACGAAACAGCATAACAAGTATCGGCACTCGACGACTACCTGTAGCCTCAGACCTCGCATATATACCATGTAGCGTATTTAATCGTAGATTTTGTACGTTATCTCGGTCAATATTTACTCGATCTCGGTCAATATTTACTCGATTTCAATTTTGAAAACAGATGTGGAATTACCGAGTCCAAATACATAACATACGTGTCTATTATATTACGGGAACGTGCCTACCCTTCGTAAAAACCTATTTATGTATAGTTCGTTAGATCACAATTCGCCAATGGACGCTCGCGTTGTCTGCCCAAAAATTAATCGGCAATATGAAGGCCGAATTGTCGTAGATTTTGAACGTTATCTCGGTCAACATTTACTCGATTTAAATTCTGAAAACAGATTTGGAATTACCAGTCCAATTATATAACATACGTGTCTTCAGGTAATATATCAACACAGCATGTTTACCTAAATTTGAGATCGCGGACCAACCCGTTTCGATCAGCGTGTGCAGTTGCATAGTGAGCGTATTCACGACCAACACAGTTCTCAGCCAGATTGCTAAGGTTAAATGGTTAACGGGTTAAGTCAGTCACTTCCAAAATCTGTCAATGGCGTCGGAGTACAACTCGACCAAAGGCAAAGCTGTCGAAAAGCAAGGCTTTACATGCCTGGAGGTTCGCAAAGCCTGAAGGAAAATATTATTGGGCAATTTTGCAGATTTGTGGAATCCCAAATATAATACTAATAATGAAGCCGAAGCCTAGACTCGCGCTACCACAGTATATAGCCCGAGTAATAAATAAATGTTAAGATCTTTTTCCAACTATTTTTCCAACTAGATGATGGCAATCATAAGAAAGGTGAAGACAGGACAGGCCAGTCTGGTGCTGATACTGCTGGTTCATGTAGTTTATTGGGGATAGCATATGAATGTAAAGAAAAGGAAGCTAACAGAAGTGTTAAAAATGAAGAAGTTCCCGGTAATTAAATTAATTATGCATTATTCTAATCATGACTATTTGATGCTATACATGTAGCTGGGATGACTGTTTTTACGCCAAGAAACTTCTTTCTCAAAACAAATGTCAGGGGCAGATGCAGCACGCCCAAGCGTACCTATTTTACCTTTGCACCACATATCCCCTTGGCCTTAACGAACGTTTTTCTTTTATTTAATTTCTCACAAGTTTTTAATTTTATTATTTTATTATTAGCTCTTGCACTTTGATTCCTTTTCAAGTTTTTGTTTCCTATACTGCTTTACTCCCACCGATAGTCCCTTGAGTATTAAACATTGTCAATACACCCCTGACTATATAGTTCTCTCTCCCCTTAGTCTGTTTGGTGATCCACTCTAAAAATAGAAAATGATTTAACATTTTCGCATGTCAGTAATTGATCAGTTTGTTTATCTCCCGTCCATTTAATCGGCTACTTTCAGCTTGCGACACCCTTTTGGCATATATAAGCTCTATTGATTTTATTTCCTCACATTTTACTCTGATGAAGGGTTCCGCTCGAAACGTCATGAATATATCGTTGCTAAAAAATATCTCGGCAGTAAATCTCGGTAGTATACTACACCTTTTCGCTTTACTAGATCCAAAACACTGCATACGCAACATTCTATTTTTATGTACTCACGTTATGACGATTAATGGGACAAACACTGACGAGTTCTCACATTGATAGGCGAAAGCTGCAGATTTTTACAAACTATATACTATCTTCATTCTACATCCATCATAGCCTCGGATTCAGTATAATGTAGATTCCCACAAATTTAAAAGAATCCGTCAGTTTCAGCCCAGTTTATCGTAGAGTATGAACGTTCGTTCCTCTATATACTATTCTTACCTCTACTGCTGTTCAGTATTCGTTGGGCCTCAGTAGATAACCCCCCCCCCCCCCATATAAGGACCAAAGGGATGCCGCCTCATTAAAAAGTCATTAAGACGGATCACTTTTGGGTGATTAACGGATTGAATAGTACACTAACTTGAACCTCATTGGTGAAGTTTCAGTCGGACCTCTGCGAAGACATCTCCCTCTTCTTCGCGCGTTTTCCGAGGCAGAACAAAGAGCATTGCGTACAAAAAGTAATTAGTATTGTTAGCGTGACGAACGTGTAGCACATGTGAGGGACGGAAGTAATTACCTCTAAGCCTCTTTCACCTTTACGATCCCTAACCCTAGTCTCGTGTAACCTTTGGGACCCCCATCGTATGCTGTCTCTGTGTTGCGAACGAAAGTAAGCCTCGTAGACACCTAATCCCATTCCACCTTCATAACCCTAAATTTAATATTTGGAATATCACCGATTTCAATTCCGACTCCTTGACTCTCATTGGGAGTCGTGCGATTGCCTAAGCGTTCGTTTGAACCTATATGTCTTCGTTCGAATGAACCTGTGTTTTCACAGCATCTATAATACAAAGAGATGAGCCCTAATAAATTTTGGCCGTATTACGGCTTATCTGGCTTTAGTGTACACAATTCCTATGATGAAGAAACACTTCGGGAAACAGTTCGAAGAACTGTTCAAGATCTCAAACATATTGAAAAAATATAAAGTTAATCGTCTTGGTTAAACTGGATGACTCGGCTATTTTATGACGCCGTTGTCATGATGTATATTCACGTTGTTAAGGTTAAGATTTGCATACATGTTCATGAATTTGGCCGAATTATCGCTAATTATCTCGCGTTAGTGTACGGGATTCCAATGGGGGAAGAAACCCTTCGGGAAACAGTGTGAAGAACTGTTCAAGATCTCAAACGCATCGACATAGTTAGTTTTGGCGCAAAGTATGGCTGAAGAAACCATTCGCAAAATAAAATTTGATCCTGTGTCAGGGGTGAGCGGAGATAGTAGGTATATTTCTCAAACGGGCCACAGGGCCACGAAAAAGGTCCCCAGGGCCATTTTGAAGGATTTATCCCCAGAGAAAGGGCCACGAAAAAGCCCCTCCGTGCAATTTTGTAAACTTATCAATATAAATGTTATGCAGTGAACTAAACTATTCAGTTGACATCATTAAAGTAAAGTTAAAAGTTTAAGTAAAAAGTTAAAGTAAATTTAAAGTTAAAAGTTTAAACTGCTACGACTGCTACCTCTGTCCTACTGGCACGAGTACCTGGACGTAGTATACCTTTTTAAAGCATTAGTTGGTTCATGTGACTCTTACATTTCTATTAATTCCTCCAGCCGTGCAACAAGACGTACAAACCGATCAAATCAATTTGTTTTAAATATCCCTAAAGTGCATAGCGTAACTTTTCAGAACAGTTTCTACTGTAGAACCCTTGGATATTCAACTCTCTACCATCACATCTGCGAGACGTTAACCTTTCTATTGGACAATTCAAATCTGAACTGCTAAAACACAACCAAATTCCGCAAACCTTTAAAACCGTATGTGTAAAATGTCACCTGTGTCGTTCTCTATCTAGTCTTCTTGTTAAAATGTGCTGTTAGTTTTTTTATCTTAGGGACCCCGTAATGGAGCGATAAGCTCTGTGGGATCCCTGCTACTCAATGCGGCAAAGCTTGTAAATGAATAAATAAATAAAGTAAAGTTACAGCAAAGTTAAAGTTAAAAGTTACAGCAAAGTTAAAGTTAAAAGTTAAAGCAAAGTTAAAGTTAAAAGTTACAGCAAAGTTAAAAGTTGCAAAGTTACAGCAAAGTTAAAAGTTAAAGTAAAGTTAAAGTTAAAAGTTGGGCCGTTTTCGTGGCCCTGTGGCCCATTTGAGAAATATACCTACTATCTCCGCTCACCCCTGACACAGGATCAAATTTTTCATTGCACAAAACATGAAAAACGTTTGTCAAGAAACTGTTAGCGAACCGACCCTGCCTTTAACTTTTAATTTTACTTTTAACTTTACATTAACTTTTAACTTTACTTTAACATTTAACTTTGCTTTAACTTTTAACTTTACTTTAACTTTTAACTTCGCTGTAACTTTACTTTAACTACAATCTTCTCGGATAACGACCTTAAATCGTAGGCCCTCGGAACCCCTATAATTGGGCTTCTAGCCTGTTGGGGTATTCCGTTCACCTAAGAGTGAAAAATCTAATAAACTAAACTAAACTTTTAACTTTGCTGTAACTTTACTTTAACTTTTAACTTTTAACTTTACTTTAACTTTATGTTTACTTTAACTTTTAACTTTTAACTTTATGTTTACTTTAACTTTAACTTTTCTTTAACTTTTAACTTTAACTTTGCGTTGACTTTTAACTTTAACTTTAACTTTAACTTTTAACTTTTAACTTACTTTAACTTTGCTTTAACTTTTAACTTTAACTTTGCGTTGACTTTTAACTTTAACTTTTAACTTTACTTTAACTTTTAACTTTACTTTAACTTTATGTTTACTTTTAACTTTAACTTTAACTTTTAACTTTACTTTAACTTTGCTTTAACTTTTAATTTTAACTTTGCGTTGACTTTTAACTTTAACTTTTAACTTTACTTTAACTTTTAACTTTACTTTAACTTTATGTTTACTTTAACTTTTAACTTTACTTTAACTTTTAACTTTACTTTAACTTTGCTTTAACTTTGCGTTGACTTTTATCTTTAACTTTTAACTTTACTTTAACTTTTAACTTTAACTTTTAACTTTACTTTAACTTTATGTTTACTTTAACTTTTAACTTTACTTTAACTTTTAACTTTACTTTAACTTTGCTTTAACCTTTAACTTTAACTTTGCGTTGACTTTTAACTTTAACTTTTAACTTTACTTTAACTTTTAACTTTACTTTAACTTTATGTTTACTTTTAACTTTAACTTTAACTTTTAACTTTACTTTAACTTTTAACTTTACTTTAACTTTATATTTACTTTTAACTTTAACTTTTAACTTTAACTTTTAACTTTACTTTAACTTTTAACTTTACTTTAACTTTTAACTTTACTTTAACTTTGCTTTAACTTTGCGTTGACTTTTATCTTTAACTTTTAACTTTACTTTAACTTTTAACTTTTAACTTTACTTTAACTTTATGTTTACTTTAACTTTTAACTTTACTTTAACTTTTAACTTTACTTTAACTTTATGTTCACTTTAACTTTAACTTTGCTTTAACTTTTAACTTTTGAGGGGTGGATGGGTGAATTGTGAGGGAGAGGTATTCATGGAGGTGAGCGGGGATAGTAGGTATATTTCTCAAACGGGCCACAGGGCCGCGAAAAAGACCCTCCGGGCCATTTGGTGTGTTTTGGGGGGCATATGGGGCGATTAACAGTTCTGTAACCGTAGTAAATACAGCGTCGTTCCATTCGAGTACTGATTCTCTTCAACGTAACATCACCGCAATGAAGTGTCTTCGTGGAAAACCCGCTTCTACCTCAACAACGAAGAATGGCACATTTTAGTATATAATTAAATTTAGGGTTATGAACAAGTCTACACGGGATGTGAGGCGTTCTTAACGCTAATTACTTTCGTTCGCAACACAGAGAGCCGCCTAGCTTTGGCTTCTCGAATGGTCTGATTCAGCCAAATAAACCTTAGCAACCGCGTTAAAGTTCTATTTCGATTGTATCTAGAAAAGCAATTTTGATAAAGTTTTATTTCGCTTGCAGGCAAATGAATGCGTTTGAAGAGGTTAGAGTTAGGAGTCTACGAGGGAATACTTAAATCTTAATTAGTGTTAAGAACGCCTCACATCGCGGAATTCATGGATGATAAATATCCCTAATTATCCCATATTGACTAATGCCGGTTTACCCATAAATTCCTAGTGTGTACCCTCAAATCAATTAAATATTCCCAAGACATGCAAATATTTGTGAGTTGCACCACTAATGTCTCTTAACGACCCACGGGCTATTGTCCAAGTGAGCACTCAATCTTCGCTTCGTTTGACAAGTCAATACGATTCAAAATTCGTTCTTCGTACGGCTTCTCTTCGTCCAGAGAATCCCTTAGGTTATACGTTAAAGTCGCTAGGTTTCATTTCATCATAAACGCGTTAAAGATTTAATCCATCTATTTGGACACTTATACCGTTGAACAATCTTTGATGTCCCTCTATACAGGTTTTTAGGTACACAATAACTTTGAAAATGAACTGAGTCAGCCAAATTTAAAGCTCGATCATATAAACCCTCCATAAATTTTAGTTCTCTCTGTATAGAGGACGCAAAAATAGCTGATAAGTTCTTTTACGGTTTTCGCTTTTGTCCATTCGTGTCCGAGATACTGTCTTTAAACATTGCCAAAAAGTCCTATTTCGAATTCCCCGCTAGAAATTTCCTCAAATGCTATACGCAAATAGGCGAATATCGCAAATAGTCAAAATGGGGCTCTTACTTCGTGTATTACATAATTGAAAGCTTTAGTTTAAAAGTACGGTTAGTATTCCTTTATTTCAGGGCTAGGACTAGAGTTTTTATTTGGGTTATGGTTATGGTTAGGGTTTTTGTTCTTGTACAGGGACTTATTAGTTTCGAACGTTATTTGTTCAAATCAATCATTTATAATCACGATTCTTACGGACTTACAAATCTTGATGCCTACATTTCGAAGAAAACTTTCGAACCTTTCACGAGGACAAGAGATGGGAGCGTGATGACCGTATAAACTCCCTCCTACGAACGGGCCAAAAGGCCTTATCGGGCCAAAGAAGGCCAGATAGGGCCTAAACGGGCCTAATACAATACCATGGGGGTATCGTAAAGGTGAAAGGCTAAAAATACTAATTAGTTTCTGTTAGGTATATGCCCCGTTAAAGTAAACGTTGAAAAGTAACTGATATAAATATTTTTTAACTCTATATTTGTATCACGTATTAATAAGGTTTTATATATCTCCATAAGTGCCCTTGTAAACACATGCTTTCAGGCGAAATATGCAAATATCGGCCGTAGGATAAGTTGGCCTAGTAACGCTTTGAAAGCAATGCCAACAGTTGTTCACACTGCTTCCCAAAGTGTTTCTTCGACACAGGAATCGCTTAATCGATAAACGAAGGTTCGATAAGTGATAATTCCCCCGAAATTATTACTCGGTAAGTTATTTCTGCCAATTTGAACGCTTATGCTATCAAACACCCTTTAATTACACTTAATGGCTCCCACGCTTTTATCTAAGATCAGGTGAACACATTTATTCAAGCCGCTAGAGTTAGTCTGCTTTATATCCTCGTTCTAGCTCCTCGCTCCGTCGTTCTCTATGAAGTAAAGCCGTTCAACCAATTTAAAACTCTTAGATATAATACCTCTTCTGCCAGGAATCCTTATTTTGTAATTCCTGATCATTTTGCGAATGGTTTCTTCAGAATACTTTGCGCCAAAACTAACTATGTCGATGCGTTTGAGATCTTGAACAGTTCTTCACACTGTTTCCCGAAGGGTTTCTTCCCCCATTGGAATCCCGTACACTAACGCGAGATAATTAGCGATAATTCGGCCAAATTCATGAACATGTATGCAAATCTTAACCTTAACAACGTGAATATACATCATGACAACGGCGTCATAAAATAGCCGAGTCATCCAGTTTAACCAAGACGATTAACTTTATATTTTTTCAATATGTTTGAGATCTTGAACAGTTCTTCGAACTGTTTCCCGAAGTGTTTCTTCATCATAGGAATTGTGTACACTAAAGCCAGATAAGCCGTAATACGGCCAAAATTATTAGGGCTCATCTCTTTGTATTATAGATGCTGTGAAAACACAGGTTCATTCGAACGAAGACATATAGGTTCAAACGAACGCTTAGGCAATCGCACGACTCCCAATGAGAGTCAAGGAGTCGGAATTGAAAACTAGTGATATTCCAAATATTAAATTTAGGGTTATGAAGGTGGAATGGGATTAGGTGTCTACGAGGCTTACTTTCGTTCGCAACACAGAGACAGCATACGATGGGGGTCCCAAAGGTACACGAGACTAGGGTTAGGGATCGTAAAGGTGAAAGAGGCTTAGAGGTAATTACTTCCGTCCCTCACATGTGCTACACGTTCGTCACGCTAACAATACTAATTACTTTTTGTACGCAATGCTCTTTGTTCTGCCTCGGAAAACGCGCGAAGAAGAGGGAGATGTCTTCGCAGAGGTCCGACTGAAACTTCACCAATGAGGTTCAAGTTTGTGTACTATTCAATCCGTTAATCACCCAAAAGTGATCCGTCTTAATGACTTTTTAATGAGGCGGCATCCCTTTGGTCCTTATATGGGGGGGGGGGGGTTATCTACTGGCCTCGTACGAGAAAAAAACAAAATATGATTGGTGTGCTCCAGTCAGAGTAATGCATGCTCGTGCTGGAAAGCTCATCTTCACGTCATGTCTATGAGCTGCGAGACATGTCTATGACTGCTCAAATCCTGGGTCGGACCACCACCAATTAAACAGTCTATTTTCTTCTATTTTGCAGATTAAGAAAGACAAATACCTTTAAAATAGTCTATTCTATTTGTATTTTAAAAATATGCTTTCCTCTTCAAATGTAAAATAGGAATTAAACAGTCTATTTTATTCTATTTTGCAGATTAAGAAAGATAAATACGTTTAAAATAGTCTATTTTATCTGTATTTTAAAAATATGCTTTCCTCTTCAAATGTAAAATCTGAGGAATTAAATATCCTATTTTATTCTATTTTGCATTTTCTGCTGCAATTTATTGTGAAAATAGCCTTAAAATATGCTATTTTATTTATGTTCTGTGTGAAAATAGTTATAAAATAAAGTAAAACAGGGATAAAATATAGTTTACTAATTTTTAGAAATATCGTGATAGCATTAAAATAGGGTTTTCGCTATATAAAATATGATAAAAATAGGTGTGATAGTAATAAAATATGCTTAAAATAGCAATAAAATATAGTTGTTTTCATAAGGGGGTTAGGATTTCTACCAGGGTATGACAATTAAGGATTGTCATCAGATGATTCTTACAATTACATCATACGACAGTACAGTAGCTGTAATGTGATGTTAAGATCTTTTTCCAACTAGATGATGAAAAGAAAGGTGAAGATGGGACTGGCCAGTCTGGTGCTGATACTGCTGGTGCATGTAGTTCATTGGGGATAGCATATGAATGTGAAGAAAAGGAAGCTAACAGAAATGTTACAAATGAAGAAGTTCCTCCTGGTAATTAAATTAATTATACATTGCGTGCTTTCTATTGATGACTATTTGATGCTACATGTAGCTGGGATAACTGTTTATGCCAAGAAACTTCTTTCTCGAAAAATGTCAGGGGCAGCTCCAGCAAAAAATCTGACAGGAGCAGAAGTTTGATAATTGAAATTGGTGGTATACCTCCCTCCAAATTTATTATGCTCCCCAGATATATTAATAGAACACATGTAGATATAAAAAAGCCAATTGAGTGCATGCATATATGAACATATTACTAAACTATAAATATGTATACCAGTATATATGCAATAATAAACCCTCGCTAATTGATGGTTGGTTAAATAACCCTTTTATATACAGGTATTTATATATTGTATATAATACCAAAGTAAAATATGTAGGAAATTGCAGAGTTTCATGGCCTACGTACATGAGACGCTCGCGGGCGTAAAAAGGCGGCGTGCATCAGCACCAAATTGTGTGTTCTGTAATTTATGCCGATTGTTCGCAATGCTTATAGCAACTAACGAGTATTCACTAAAAGTTTATAAGAACTCAAATGAAGAGCAAACTTAGTTCTAATAGACAAATAGGACAAACTGAAAAGCTAAAACGAAACAGCATAACAAGTATCGGCACTCGACGACTACCTGTAGCCTCAGACCTCGCATATACCATGTAGCATATTTAATCGTAGATTTTGTACGTTATCTCGGTCAATATTTACTCGATCTCGGTCAATATTTACTCGATTTCAATTCTGAAAACAGATGTGGAATTACCGAGTCCAAATACATAACATACGTGTCTATTATATTACGGGAACGTGCCTACCCTTCGTAAAAACCTATTTATGTATAGTTCGTCAGATCACAATTCGCCAATGGCCGCTTGCGTTGTCTGCCCAAAAATTAATCGGCAATATGAAGGCCGAATTGTCGTAGATTTTGAACGTTATCTCGGTCAACATTTACTCGATTTAAATTCTGAAAACAGATTTGGAATTACCAGTCCAAGTATATAACATACGTGTCTTCAGGTAATATATCAACACAGCATGTTTACCTAAATTTGAGATCGCGGACCAACCCGTTTCGATCAGCGTGTGCAGTTGCATAGTGAGCGTATTCACGACCAACACAGTTCTCAGCCAGATTGCTAAGGTTAAATGGTTAACGGGTTAAGTCAGTCACTTCCAAAATCTGTCAATAGAGTCGGAGTACAACTCGACCAAAGGCAAAGCTGTCGAAAAGAAAGAACTCGGCCACATGACTCGGCTTTACATGCCTGGAGGATCGCAAAGCCTGAAGGAAAATATTATTGCGCAATTTTGCAGATTTGTGGAACCCCAAATATAATACTAATAATGAAGCCGAAGCCTAGACTCGCGCTACCACAGTATATAGCCCGAGTAATAAATAAATGTTAAGATCTTTTTCCAACTATTTTTCCAACTAGATGATGGCAATCATAAGAAAGGTGAAGACAGGACCGGCCAGTCTGGTGCTGATACTGCTGGTTCATGTAGTTTATTGGGGATAGCATATGAATGTAAAGAAAAGGAAGCTAACAGAAGTGTTAAAAATGAAGAAGTTCCCGGTAATTAAATTAATTATGCATTATTCTAATCATGACTATTTGATGCTATACATGTAGCTGGGATGACTGTTTTTACGCCAAGAAACTTCTTTCTCAAAACAAATGTCAGGGGCAGATCCATGCAGCACGCCCAAGCGTACCTATTTTACCTTTGCAGGACAAACACTGACGAGTTCTCACATTGATAGGCGAAAGCTGCAGATTTTTACAAACTATATACTATCTTCATTCTACATCCTGCATCATACGGCCTCGGATTCAGTATAATGTAGATTCCCACAAATTTAAAAGAATCCGTCAGTTTCAGCCCAGTTTATCGTAGAGTATGAACGTTCGTTCCTCTATACTATTCTTACCTCTACTGCTGTTCAGTATTCGTTGGGCCTCGTACCAGAAAAAAAATATATGATTGGTGTGCTCCGGTCAAGAGTAATGCATGCACGTGCTGGAAAGCTCATCTTCACATGTCTATGAGCTGCGAGACATAGGCTCAAATCATGGGTCGGACCACCACTCAGGGTCTTAACAACACCAGCAAATGGTAAGACTCTCGGGTCTTCTCGGAAAACGACCTTAAATCGTAGGCCCTGGAATCCCTATCACATGGGTTTTGCGTTCACCTAAGAGTGATAAACTGAATAGTCGAGCGCTTAAAGTGCCTGCATAACCTCAAAATGTTTTATTGTCTTGTTTGGAAGAACTTTTAAAGTGATAAAGTAACTTCTTTTGAAGATTTTCGTTTCTTTGCTTTCTTTTTTAGATATATCAGTTTGTTTGATATGCAAATGTCTGGAATTTCGTCACACATGCATAATGACTTATTGGAGAAATGTGTATATCTCTTTCATTCTCGAACGAAATCCTTTAAAATCAAGAAGTTTGGTGTTGTGGGAGAAACGCACACACATGCTATTCACACTTTACTGTTTTTATTTCATGAACGCAAAGATATATAACATTCTCTGATAACTCATTATGCATGTGTGACGAAATTCCAGATATTTGTATATCAAACAAACTGATATATCTCAAAAAGAAAGCGAAGAAGTGAAAATCTTCAAAAGAAGTTACTTTATCATTTTAAAAGTTCTTCTAAATTAGACAATAAAATATTTTGAGGTTAGGGCACTTTAAAACATGAGCAGACGCTCATGTCAAGCCAGACGGCTTGGGTAAATAAGGGCAACCTTATCCTGCGTGATCGTCATACTCCTCCACTCAGTTAGAACAGACTAAAGCAAGTCAATCACCGCCAATGCTAGACAGTGCCGCCGCTAGAATTTTTATTGGCAGCCAGATAGAGTACGCCACGCTCTATATATTAGGGTGGTCCTTATTTTATTTTTTCTTGATTTTGTATAGTCTCACCCTTTTAAATGGTTCCAATTGGGTTAAAAATGCTGTGTGTAACATGGCGAGCCGTTGTAACTCCGAAAAAGCTCAATAGCAAGTTAAATTTGATAAAACATTGATGTTTTATTAATCAATGTTTTATCCTGGGTTGTAAAATTCATTAATAATTCATGAAGAAAATTCAAAAGAAATTAATATTTAATCAGCATCTTTAACTAAGGATAAAACATTGATTAATAAAACATCAATGTTTTATCAAAGTTAACTTGCTCAAATTGAGCTTTTTCGGAGTTAAAATAATTTGTTTGTACCGTTTCTACAACTTCCAAACAAAGTATGCATCATATATTCTATTCATTGTACAACTTCGTTAAAACATTCGCAGCCGATGTTTATGGGCAGCTACAACGGCTCGCCATTGTAACTGCCCATAAACGTTGGCCGCTCATGTTTTAACTACTAGTTAAAGATGCTGATTAAATATTAATTTCTTTTGAATTTTCGTCATGAATTATTAACGAATTTTACAAGTAGTAATTACAACATTCGCGGCCGATGTTTATGCGAGCCGTTGTATAGCTGCCCATAAACATTGGCCGCGAATGTTTTAACGAAGTTGTAAAATAAATAGAATATATGATGCATACTTTGTTTGGAAGTTGTACAAACGTACAAACAAATTATTTTAACTCCGTAAAACATTGATGTTTTATTAATCAATGTTTTATCCTGTGTTAATGATGCTGATTAAATATTAATTTATTTTGAATTTTCTTCATCAATTATTAATGAACACCACTTCAAGTAATCCAAACGTGTAGCCTGCAAGCGCGCCTGTTGAGACTGCACGAAAGATATCCAGTGAAAAGGTTATCAAACAGGCTATCCAAGACAAAAACATTGATTTGGAAGAGTAGGAAACCGTAAATAATACATTTTTGTGTCCATACACAAAATAGTT